>OZ007570.1:44164690-44374690 GCA_963931925.1 Onchidella celtica
TCTATAACTGGCCCGTCTTGACGGTGCAACAAAAAAATAATTATGTATGTCTATCTTGTTTAAATTCACGAGCTGCAAGGTGCACCAGAGTGAAAACAATCTTCAGTGTTTTTAATGCATCCAGATGATATGAGTTTTCAAATCACACGAATGTTGATTATAAGTTCATCCCCTTTCCCATTTTATTTGACATATTTTAAGCTTGCATTAATGCTGAGAGATAGATTCCCCTGCAACGAAATACGTTATGTAAATTGACTTTTTTTTTTCTTTTTAATTGCGTGTTCGGTAACTTCAGAGATGAAGAAATCAACACAGAAAGATATCCACTTGGTGGCTTATTTCGATCACACATTCAAAGCGTAATTTAGCCAATCATTCCAATTCGTTAAACTTTGATGATATCAAAATTTTAATAATGCATATTTTGCGCCACCGTATATTTCCCGGCCTCACAGCCAGTTCAGAAATCAAGAGATGAAACTGGCGCTCCATGGGAATTTTCTTCCTCTGAAGATCTCCTACAGCCTCGCCCTCTCAAGAGTTTTAATTATTTTTTTTTTAAATTAAAAAATTGCCTTGACCTATATTGTGAATGGAATGCGATGCATAACGATCATCTCTGGTGATGGTGTGACTTACCGGTTGCTGTTACAGCCTGTTTGTTTGTTTGTTGTTCTTGTTGTTGTTGTTTACTTATCAGTGTATTTTTCTGATTGAAAGTCAAGCATTCCGGTCGACGACATGAGCATACTTCGTTTTAAGGTAATCAATAATTTAATATATAATTATTTACAATCTAACTCACGTGAAACCAGTGCAAGAGGAAAAAATTCGTTACAACCAGTTTCTCTTTTCTTGTTGTTGCCATTTCGACTTCCACTTGAATTTATTAGAATGACAGCAAATAAGAAGATGCATGGCAGAGTGTGACATGCAATCTCAATGTATTTTGACTAGTGTTGATAATCATTTTTTTGTTGTTGTTGTCGTTTTTTGTAATGCGTATTTCACTTGGCGGAATATCCACCTTCATTTTACAGAGATGAGCCTTCCCGTCTTGATTTTTTGTTTTTCAGGGATGAAATGTCTGTTCTTTTTAACACATATCCAAACTCCCGAGGATGGAGAACAGACATAATAAATTCGCTACTGCGTCTTTCGTCTTTAATATTCTAGGTTGTCGGTAATTCTATCTTTTATCAATACTGGAAAATGAGTTTAGCGCCATGTCATGATTCAGTCAATGTAGAATTCGAGCGATCTTTGTGGGGCTTGAAAACACATTATGTAACTGTAAAAAGTCTTGTGAAATCCAGCAGACAGGAATGCTGTAGACTACTTTTAGAATTCCCGCAGTGTTGAGAGTAATAAACGTTGCGTGTGAAAAAAAAACAGCCCTTTCTCAAGCCGGTGTGAATTCATAATTTAAGTACGACCCCGAGTTCTAAGGTTTCTAGGTCCTGAAAAAATCGTGCTTTTGTACTGCTGTTTGCTGTTTACATATTTGATTTTGTTATCATTATATGAAATGCACTGTGTGTCAAGTGAATGGTTGAGTTCAGTCTGAACTGTGGCTTTGAAAACAAAAGACATGCATAAAATACGATCTGCCGTCCAGTGACAGTGACAGTTATTGAAATACACGTATTTTGCTTCCGCTAAACTTCCAAGTTCGCATCTGCAGAATTTAAGATGCACAAAAAGTATAGTAAGTACTTTCATAAGTACTATTAATTTTCAATTCCTGGAGTATTGGATTATTCCATTTCTAATTTCTTGCCATATGTTTAAAAAAATGGAAGAACGCCCTTTTATCCGAGTACGGGTAAGAAATCTCCTGTCGCCAGCAATTAAAATATATATAGATCTAGATGGGCTGGTTGCGCCAGACAGCAAACATTACAGACACAGCCTCACGGGAGTCAGAAACCCAGATTTGAGAGATACGCATTAAGCTGTGAGACACTACTCGAGACAAAATAAATAAACACATTTTGAAAAGCTTTTCATACTAACGTTGTCGGCTACATTGATTTTTATTATGATATTGCTTGTTTTTTACTGTTTCTAGCTGGGGCAGTTGTGATCGTCACCCACATCCAACTTTTGACACGATCACAATTACCATGAAAACGGCTTCTCTTGCATTTAAAATTGTCCCTAACGCTGCATAATTGAACAGAGGAGAAAAACACCATTTCTGTAGATGCAGAAGGTAAGGGAACACCTTGCCTGGAGTGAATGATACTTTTTATCGTTGTAATCATTGTAATGTGTCAACAAAACAAATTCAAATTAATCTTGCACCGAAACAAATGGTGATGTAAAGATCTTTTTAGATAAAGCTGGATAGACCGCTATATTTGGAATAACTATTATCACCTGCATTTTAATTGTTTACGCCCCCCCCCCCCCCCCAATCATTACCCATGCCGTATATTTTTGTTTTTCTTTTGTTCTTTTCAATTTTCTGTCAGCCAGATGTCTCTGTTTTTTTAGCTATCAGTGTGTCAGTGGTTCAGTCAACCATCACTTGCGTGTTGGAATTGACGTATAGATAATAAATTCATCTGTAGACATGTCATTTTTTGGGGCTACAAGATAAACAATCTTTCGTTGACGATTTTCAATGTCGGGAAGTCAAATGCTGATCCTAGACCCAATGAACAAAACAAAACACAAAAATCCTATCTGTATGTCAGAAATGTATATCTTTTCGTATTCAATTCTGGAAGGTAAAATGTATTTTTGCCAAGCAGCAAGCGATGCTTTACTCGTTCCATCTATGCCCAGACACTTTCCCCATTAAGCTGTTGAGAAATATTATTGTTTTGGAAACGCTTGCTCACCCCGACACTTTTCACACCATTTCGTTCATGCTGCTCCCCGTTCAAATCCCATTCATTTCTCATCCCCTGTTTCGTCGCTCACACACATCTCGCTTTCATATCTCATTCATTTCTTTCCCAAGACATGCTTCACCGCTAAGAAAAGAGGCATAAGCAAAATATGAGCGCTGGGAGCCTGGCTTTTGCATTTCTGGTGCTCTGGACTATAATCTATTAGGTGTACTGTTGAGAGAAAGCTATCTCAGACACTGTTTCGTTTATTTTATTCGGGCTCAATGTTGAATGTCGGTAGAATGTCGGCTTTTACTTTCTGGATAATTGTTGGGGTTGAAATGTAGCCAATGGTACTGACACTTGGTCTCCGTGGACTAGATCTGTAAGTGTATGATGACATAACTGGACCATGGTTTTTGTTTGTTCTATCCCCATTTTCTAAAAAAAAACAAAAACAACCTGGAGATCCTTTAATATACATATTGTGTAGAAGAGGTATGTTAAATGCAAAATTTGACACTTGTTTAAAATACCTTATGGCTCTTCTCAAGCTGTTTCACAGTTCCGATTTATTTTAACTCCTATTAATACTAAAACCGCAAATGATTAATGTTTAACGTCGAATTTCTCAGTTGTGCAAAAAGTGGAGTTGAAACAAACAAGAACTAAAGTCTTTCCCCATGTCTCTGGCTCTGAACATGTAATGTTTTGTGCAGAAATCTTTCTAATTGTTTGAGGGATTTTTTGTTGTTGTCTCCTTCCTGTCCACATGTGTGTCCACTGGTACTGCTGGAATGTGTCTGGTTGCACGTGTACATTACGTTCTTGTTGTTGTTCTCTTTTCTACTCTTTTCCCAGACCCACTGCTGTGATTTGGGTGGCTTTTCAATATCAGTATCTAAATTCATTTTCACATTATCTAATGTTTTCATTCGTTCCGTGAATAAGACAAAAACAAAAGATTGTAGTTACTCCTCTCTCTCTCTCTCTCTCTCTCTCTCTCTCTCTTTCTCTCTCTCGCTCTCTCTCTCTCTCTTTTCTCTTCTCTCTTTCCCCTCCCCACCCCGCTCACACTCCGTCAATGTGATACCTCATCGTTTAAAGCCTCATCGCCATTGCTTCAGCTAGGAAAACTCTTCCACTTCATCTTTTCCCCATTCGAGCTGCTGTTAGTGATGCTCGACGAATTTTGCTGCCAGTGTGAATGAGGGTGGGATCAAGTCTTCTGTGCTAAAGTTTCGATTACGAATATGTCAGGAAAGAGTACATTATTTTGGATTCCCATTCTCTGTATAGGATGGCAAGCCTTTTTCTGATAATGCTTCGCAGTTTTATATTCATGAAATGAAGGGCATAAATAATGGTCTAAGAGACAGAAATGTTACTCCGGTCTGATAGCCATTCTAATCTCAGTAAGGTCTGGTGTACACAGAAATCGAAGACTGGCGGCATGAGTGTTTGTTTGTAATTTTTAAATCGAAAATAATCAGTACATTAAGAACGTCTCCGGCTCTGTACGTTATGGAAAGCCCCACCCCTGACCTAGTCTTCACCATAAGAATATTGGGGGGGGGGGGGGATATCTGTGTGACCGCTGTTTTGGCAAAGAAATAATTATGATGGTGACTGATTTACTGATTTCAGGTCATATAATATCCCGCGAAGGATACTAAATGAAATATTTTGCTCTATGAACTACCAGATCCATACTCAGTACTATATATCCCTAATATGTTATATATTTACAATTTAACTATTATATAAATACACCTGTCACCAATGCTGAGGTTCGCTTTATCTATTGCCTGTTCAGGTCCCGTGGGGACCATTTGGAAGATATTCACGTCTTGGTGGCACAAAGTTAATGTGAACTGCAGTTAGGCCCTGTAGATCACTGCCTGGAAGGTCGAGAGAATCATTATAGAGAACCAAATTTCGGAGAGTCACGTAACTTTTTAGGTTTTGCTATTGGTACTGTATTTGTTATTAAAAATTCAAGTGGAGATTGACAGAGTCTGTACATAATATTCTTCATTAATTATAGACTAACCCCAGAACAGACTTATTTGACACCGGGATTTTAGGCTTTCAGTCCAATATCTTTGCGTCATTTCTCGAGCAGACTCTATCTTTTGTCATCAAAATGTGAACTATGTGACCATTACCAGATCCACTGAATTAATTTATTTTATCTTGAGACAATAGCATAATAATTTAGTTCAATTTCAAGAACAACTCTCCTTTAAGATAAAATCTGCTGCGGGGAAATAGAGACGGGTTATCAAACCAAGGTCAGATTTGGACTCTTACTGAGTGAAGGTTTGCTGAAAGTAACAAAGACCAAATTCCAGACTTTGAGAATAATTCCATTTTCAGTTTTGATGCGGTATTTGAATTTTTGATATTCCCTGTTTTATGGTAAATAAACTGGAAATGTAGACTGGGAAGAAATAAAAAGAAAAATTTGTATTTAAGTAAACTAAATGCATGACATGGCGATTTCTTTTTGCCACGAGAATACTTCCATTCGATTAAGATTCATATCTAAGTAGTGAGTCTGAGTTTGAAAATGATTGGAATCGTCCACCCACAAGAAGTTCTCTTGCTATGACGTCATCAAATAATCCACCGCTTCAAGTGCTAAAACATTTATTCTTTCAACGAAAGAGAAACGTACTGCCCTGGTAACAAATAAAAGTGATCACATGAACAAATTGCTTCTTGGGCGCTTCAGGAAGCAAAGTTTTTGAGCTAAAAAGTTATTTATTGTGAAAACCAAAGTCGTCTATTAACTGTCTGGTTTTGGGTTCTCTCGGAAAGAGACAAGCGAGCGTGTACAACAGTCAAATGCTCTGGTTAAGATAAAAGAGCGAACAATTAATAAACAAAGAGCTAAAGATGCACGAAAATAGATAGAAGTAAAAGCAGGACAGGGAGAGAAATTAGCCGTCGAGCGACTGGGTAACCGTAGAGAGTACTTTTTTTTTTTGTCGGGGGGGGGGGGGGGTTGTTATGAGTATTGTTGTTGTTGTTGCTATTTTTGTTCTTTTGTTGCTGTTGTTGTTGTTGTTATGTTGTTATTTTTGTTGTTTGTTGTTGTTTCTAAGGATGGGACGGAGCTGGAAATAAGTTTAAATATCAACTTGACTATCTTTGCAATTAGCCAATTTGAATTTCGTTGCCGCCGTGAATTTTTTTGGGAAATGGTGAGGTTAGGATTTGAGGTAAGGTTAAAGTTCGGGATGGAGTTCAAGCTCAAGGTTGGCATGGCTGTGGTCAGTTTGCCATGGCAATGTTTTTGCTAATGAAATAGCCACAATAACCCATTAAGAAACCGATCACAAATTGGTTACTAATAAGCTTATGTAAAAATTTAGGTCTGCTCCTCAGGTATTAAATTGCAGAGGAATTATAGGCGCATTTGAAGTGACAAAGTTGTGTTTTTGACATAAAACTCCGATAATGCCGAATACTGTAACAATAACTAACATTTACTCTCTTAATTTCCCTTCACTGATTCATCAATGGTGACGCTGTCGTGTTTCTAAACGATTCCTGACATAAACAGTGGTGACGTCAACGTCTTCTCCTTCTTCTTCTCCATCTTCTTCTTCTTCTTTTTCCTTTTCTCCTTTTTAAATTTAATTATTTGTGACTTTCGATTTTGTCTAAATAGTTTTGTAAGAAAATCCTTGTGCATCCCAATCACTGTTTGAATCTTTAGATCTATAGAATCTGTATCATTCTTTAACCCTATAACATTCGGTTGGGGGGATAGTATGATGAAGAAGCTGTTTTCAGAGGAGCGTGGTATTTTGTATTACAAGCCATTGCTGAACAGTGAACATGACTCAGTATTTTCTCTATTTGGCAAGGTGCTCGCCTCTCATGCCAAGGGTCCCGGGTTCAAATTATCATGCATAAGGCAATTTCACGAGACTGACGTGAGTGCCCAGTGTTTGCCTGCACGACTTCGTCTCAGAACTCATGAATGTCACACTGGCGTGTGTGAGTTACCTATTATTTTACACATCTGGAGGATGGGAGACAACCTTTGAGAGTTTGAAGCTATATAAAGTCCCAGTGAAATGATTGTACGAAAGATAGCTCATGTGTATCTCCTACGAACTGTTTTGCCATATCAATGCTTCTCAAACTTTTTAAGTCAATCGTCCCCTTTCCTTATAAAGTCCAAAGCATTCTTTAGTAAATGCGCTTTTATAAAAAGGCCTTTTCTGTTCATAAAAACCATCTACGCATGCTGTTGAACAAGTCAAGGATCATCCTCCATTCACATTTTCGCCTCCATTTTCCCAATGCTTCATCGTCTACTCTCCTCTTGGCCCCCTTTTCTTGGTTTTCGCCCCCCCCCTCCCCCGCCCACCCCCGGAAATCAAAATCACCCCCCCCTCCCGCGGGGGCAATATCGCCCACATTGAGAACCTCTATATCATGCGTCATGTGTAAATAGTTCTGAGTTGCTGGCAAAACTGTTGCTAGATTCGGCATTTCCAACTGAAGTGAAGAAATGAAGAATGTCAGCTACGATATTGTTATAGTTTAGCTACAGAAAACATGTTAATGTAAATTTATGTCTCCCCAAAAGCTACGCGGCAGGTGTTTACGGTTTTCATGCACATGTTTACTGTGATACTCGTGGCGTGAAATTTACTATATTTCATATTTTTACCGACTTTTGTATTTTTTTCCCTCATCTGTCTATTAGTTGTTTATTAATTTATATATTAAATTTATTTATTTATTTATTTATTTATTCGTATATTTACTTATTTATGTATTTATCTTTATTCATTCATTCATTCATTCTTTCATTCATTCATTCATTCATTCATTCTTTATTGACTCCCTGAGCAGTCATTTCTGGTTTGTCATCTCTGTCTCTGAATTATGTCAGTTTGTTATTCTATTCCTCACATATGACATACAATTCTGCACAATTACAATTGGATCATAATAATTGTTTAGAGAAATTCCATAATGATTGTGTGTGAATTTTTACGTCCACTGGCTTTTGCTGAATATCCTTTTATTTGTACACTGTCTTAATGTACATTATGTACGTTACTTTTAGTATTTATTGTATACTTTGTTACGCCCAGTAGCATAGAGGGGGCGATGCCAAAAGGCTGTTGCCCCGGACACAAAATGTCAAAAGAAAAAAGAAAATGAATGATAATAATAACATAAAAATGTTCAAACATTCTACATAGTTTTTGACCATAACGGGGCAGATAAACGTTGCCACGTGCTAACGGTCGACGGGTCGGGGGAGGGTAGGGGGGGGGGGGTGGGGGGCAGTACTCACAGACTAACTAATAAATTAACCAGACTGGAAACACGAGCTTCGGGTTGTGTCGTTTTTTACGGAATTTCCAGAGCGGCGGCCATATAACCAACATGGCCGCCGCTCGGGAAATTCCGATTCTAGTTCCATCTGCAGTAGAAATTTCTTTTTATTTGTCAAGATTGGTTGTACATGTATTAATAATGTATTAACTTGCCTATCCTTTCATTTTATTGTCTACGTCTGCCTTTTTTCTTGTTATAAGTGATGACCGTATGGACTTTTAGCGACCACTGCATTGTAGCTATGCTGAAGCGTCATTCGCAACCGTAAACCTAAAATGGCGGGCCTTTCGCTGTTTTGTGCCGTCACACAATGGGATCACCCAGTCTGGGTATTTTATTAGTCTGTGGACAGTACTTGCTTTGCCCCGGGAGCTGGCAACCCACATCACGCCAATGGTTTCTTCATCCTAATAAATAAATAAATAAATTTCCACAAAAATTAGTACAGCTAATACAGTTATCATCTCTGTCTTTACTGTTTCCTCAGGATTTGAACAGGTCAACAACAATGGAACGTCCAGCCTCAACTGTCTCTCTCTCATTGTGGAAAGCATCTCTCCCAACAACACAGCGCCCGTCCTGACCAATATGACGTCATCTGATCGGACATTGTGACCTCATCGAGGGGACGATACCCATTTGATTTGTTGATTTGTTTTTAGAATATCTGGGCCTGGATGAACTTTTAACATGTAAATTTTAATATTTCTGGTTGCTATTTTGCCAAATGCATGTGGTCTGCTGGATACCTATATCTTTCTCATGTCTGTGGGCTTGTAACACGGAATAAGGAGAGTGAGTGAGTGAGGGGAGAGACAGAGAGAGAGGGAGAGAGTGAGAGAGAGGGGGGGAGAGAGAGAGAGAGAGAAGGGAGAGAGAAAGAGAGAGAGAGAAGAGAGAGAGAGAGAAAGAGAGAGAGCGAGGGGGAGAGGAGTTGGAGGAAAGAATAAAATACGGAAAAATATTAAAATGAATGAACAGATAGACGAACGAAGCAATGAATGGATGGATGAATAAATGAATGAAAGAATGAATGAATGAATGAACGAATGAATGAATGAATGAATGAATGAATGAATGAATGAATGAATGATACCGATAATGAGATAACATGTATGTAAAAATTTACCAAAATATCGAAAGTCTATCACAACAAGTTTAATCATCAATTCTATGCATCGTTCGCCTTTTATTTTTTAATTTTGTATTTATGAATGAGAAATTAACTCATTGAGCAGATGCTCAGCCTGCGGTTCTGCCATTTTTTTGTGATTATTTGTGTTTGTTGTATTCGATAAGCATGACAATTATTTCTCATCCTGTCACCATTACTTGACACCAAAGTAATTGCACTGTCAGACTCCCGTGTTTGATTCAAGTTTGCCACTGAAGAAATATTCGTGTTTGATTAAAGGTTGTCAGTGACGAAAAATTAATACTTGATTCAAGTTCGTCAGTGATGAAAAAATTAATATTTCATTCAAGTTCTTCAGTGACGTAAATTTTTTATTTGATTCAGGCTCGCCAATGAAAAAAAATGTGTCATATTCGCCAGAGATGAAAAACGTATCATGCATTTGGTTCAAGTCGGTCAGTGATGAAAAATTTACAATGGATTCAAGTTCGCCTGAGATGAAAAATTAATATTTGATTCACGTTCACCAGTGATGAAAATTTTATATTTGATTAAAGTTTGTCAGTGACGAAAAAATTTCGTTCGATTAAACTCGCCAGTGACGAAAGATTCATGTTTAGTTCTCGCTCATCAATGATGGAAAGTCATTGTCATTTTAATCACACACATGGTATGACCCGCTACACACTAGCAAAGGGAAAGATTGGTATTCGACCTTTTTAAATCCTTGCAATTCTCATAATGTTCACATCATTTGTTGTCTTAATGAATATCCTAGAGAACTTAAGTATTTCAATTATTTGAACATTTTTTTTTTAATTTCTCACGAATTCAAGCCTCAAAGAAGTTTTACTATTATCATTATTATTATTATTATTACTGTTATTTCATTTCACGTTACGATTTTGCATTTGGTCTCAGAGTTCAAGTATTGTAAATGAAACACCACCATAAATTGCTCGAGACCCAAGTGACAGTTTGTTTTGTTTTTTTTTGTTTGTTTGTTTTCTTAGACTTTGTTTTGAAATTTTTCATTCAGTTTTGCTTTAATATATTCATTCTATGAATGTTTATTGAAATTATCGTCAATGACATTAAGAAGATTCTTTTTTTTTTTTTAATTTACCTTAATCGACGAGCGATAAAGAAAAAGGAGAAAAATTATTCTGTATTGTTGTATTTAATTTCGGCCACATTATATACTGTTTTCTGTCTGAACCACGAATCATGAAATTTTCATCCACTTGTTTGTATGCTTGTGTTTACTTCTATGCACGTTTTTCTATCAGGTGTTCACCAATTTTAAAAGTACACAAATCGCCCGCTGAGAATGACACGGTTTCCAATTTCCTCCATCAACTTTGGAGAAATTGATAATTGAAGGTTTGTGTGCTCGTAGCTTTTAGAGCTCCTCCTTTTTCTTTATCTCTTTAGTAGTACTTACGAATTAGACACCGACTCTGCTTGATACTTTGACATATAATGGAGAAGGCCTGTAGAAGTAGTGTATAGTGTGTAACTTAGTTCAGCCAAAAGTGGAGACAGAACCTTGTCATTCTAAAGGACGAAATGTAAACTATTTCAAGCCGAAGGACACAAGTTAAGCATGTGCGTATTTGGCAATACATCGATATACGACTTCCTGCTCATGTTACTTGCCAATATGATTCGTGTCCAGCCCATGTTAATGTGATTATTGTTAATCCTCTGAACACACACGTCCACTATTAAAATCTTCAGTTCATTCAGTTATCATTAAGTTTGGTTTTGAAAAATTGCTGATCAGTTCTATGCAGGCACAGTATTTTTCAGAGAAAGTTTATAAATGCGTATTGTTTTTATTCCCCTACCAGGTAATGCACAACGCAGGGCATAAGTATTATGCATCAGTCATACGTATTATGCATAAGCGTACCCATCCGTCCTAAAAAAGATTACACTATATTTTCTGAAATAATGCATCAGTATTACTCACTCCATTCATTTATACTGTTTTACAAGAATTTATGCCGTCTCTTTGCAAATCTTGCAAGCAAGATAATTATTTTCACTCTGCAGTTTTGAAATGTTTATATTACGGTGGATTCAAAGATATTTTTATATATTCATCTTGTGTAAATGAGATGCTTTTGCCTTTAGTAAGTGCCTTCAGAATTGTCGCATGTTTTGAGATACAAAAAAAATTTCAGTGAGTTGTATTCGCGGTTCCAGGTTATTTATGATGTTTTTTTTCATAGTTTTGTGCACATGTCCCATCGACCCTGATGTTTTGCTCACAATGTTGCTACTTTTCTTTTATTAGCCTTTACGCCATGTATCTGAATGTGTTTGTTGTAGATGCGTTGATGATGTTACTGTCTTTTTTCATCACTATTGTTATATAATAGTAGGAATGTTGGTCATTATTGTTATTGTTGTCAGGCTGTCTATATTTGATAAGGTGATCTTATTTTGTTGATTGTGTTTTGGCATGATTGTTGTTGTTTTTGTTGTTGTTAATGTTGTTGTTAGTGCCGTTGTAAATGTTCAGGTTTACCTTCTACGTTTTTTTTTTTCAAACGTTGAAAACGATGGCCTTACCGATGACATCACTTAGTAAAGTGCATAATGTAGAATTTCATGTATTATGTTAAGATAATTTTTGAATATCGTACGCTCAATCTTCGCATAATGCCTCTTGATTCTAATATTTTTCCTTCAGACTTGGTGCTCATTTTCTTTTCTTCTTTCAGAGAAGATTATCAATCATCATTTACAAGTAATAAAGTGTTTTCTGAAATTTCATGACTTTTTAACTCTTTTTAATTGACTGTTACATTTTGTGTCATTTGGTGTAGGTGTTGAGAGAGAGATTGCATTGAGTCATTTTCTCAGAATGTGATTTTAATGCTCAAGTATGACAGTTCAACGCGACCTAAGTTCTTGTTTGTTCCAACTCTAGTTTTTGCACAGCTGAGAAATTTGACCTTAAACGTTTGCGGCTTTAGTTTTATGATAAGGAGTCAGAATAAATCGAAACTGTGAAACAGCTTGACAAGTGCCACAAAGCATTTTAAACAAATGTCAACGTGTGCTTTATTTTGTTATATCTCTTCTACATACTAAGAGATCTCCAGTTTTTCAGAAAATGGAAATAGCACAAACAAGAACTGAGGTCGCGACAAAGGGAATGGCTCAGATAGTTTGTTTATCAATGGCTGTTAAGTTTTCTTTTAATGGCGATATTTTGCTTGGTACTACAACGGGTAACTTGCTTGCTTGCTTGCTTTCCTTGCTTGCTTGAATGATTTAATAAGTGTATGTTTGATTAAGTGGCTGATAGCTTGCTGGTTTGGTTAGTTGACTGCTCAGTTGGGTGGGTGTTACACAACGCAATCCTACATCCTTGACAGATGCAAAAACAGCTCCTTACAGATCCTCGTGATTCGACATTACATTTTCAGTTTTTCATTCCAAAACTCATCAGAAATCCCTGACGTTATGTAATTTTGTGATGGTATACAGCGTAAAAGCAAGATACATGATTTATGTCTAAGTTGGAGGATTTCTCTCTTCACCCAAAAGGGTTTCATCATCCATTTCATAAAAGAGGAAAACTTTTACCTGGTTAAAATTAAAGAGCAGAATCTTCTGCTTTCCATTTCAGCCCGTGCCACCACACGTGCGCTTTTAGCGGCTTCTTTGCTATATTAACACACGAGACAGCAAATGGTTTTGATAACACCGATTGCTTCTTCCTCTTATGTTCGGAAGTTTGTAGATATTCCTGTTAGAACTTCCACTTGGTTTAACATTCACTTTCCGAACACTGTTACTTTCATAACAGCGCCTGAAAAAGGGTTACTACACTGATTAAGAAAGCGAGCCTATTGGGGCATTATAATTTACAGAACTGATAAAATATCATGCAAACCACAGAAAATCTGTGGGATCGTTGTACTGTATCGTTTCTGTATGATTTCGTGCTCGAGGATTTGCTATATGCAACTTTTTTTTGTTGTTTTTTTTGCCACGTTTTGTCTTCATAGTTTGCAGGCCTGTATTACCTTTCTTGTTTAAGGCTGATAGTAGACTGAGCGAAGTCTGTTTTATGTGCATCTGTTTTAGTGAGTGTTGGTGGGGGGGGGGGCGGTGAACAATGGAGTTTAAAGGCATCTTGGCCACTGGTGAGACTGAAACACATCTGCCTCACTTGCCCGGACGCGTCAAAACTGTCTTGAGTCCACTAGTGGAAATAGAGACCTCAGGCACTGAGTCAAAACCTTCACAAAACAGATTTGCCTCGCACCAGCCTAACTTCACTGAAAAAGGCAATCTCATTTCATGCTGGCATGTGACCTGTGGAATTATAGAATTATACTTTCTGGCAAGATTCCCCGAATGGTTTTCGCATTTGTTCTGAACAAAATTAATTACACTCGAATAACTCTACCCCAATTTGGTCAAGAACTAAGTGTATGTGTTAATTGGAAAATGAGATTAAATTGAATGTTTTACAATTTTTAATGCTTGAGTGAAAATAAAGGGGGGGGGGGCTTGGAGAATGCTCAATATAGAGTGTATGAAATTTGAAGGTTATTCAGGTGCTAACAGTCGGGAGTTGGATCTACATGTATGTGTTTTTACCCCAGGCAACAGTTTAACTGGGGTTTCAAATTCCTGAAGACTTACCGGGAAAAAAAAATAGGAAGAAAATAATTATTTTCAGCATCTCGAAACTCTGTAGTAACCTGTAATTTTAAAAAAATAAACATTTCGTACAAATATTATTAAATCTTCAGCTATCTCGGGTGCTATGCCGTGCTTTAGTTTTAGCCAGTGACATTTCCTTTCTTTTTTTTTCTTTCGTGGACTCCTTCATAGTTGTATAAACGCATTTAAAATACCCCCCCCCCCCCAAAAAGAGATATTTTTGGGGATTGTTTACAGTTGTGGTTTCCTTGCAAAGTTGTGAAAATCAAAATATAGAGACTGTGTTCTTAGGCACCATCGAAATGTTGAGAAACCTTGGGCAAGCCGTGAGGTGTAGATCAATAATTTTGGTTTTTGAAAACTGACATAAGACAAAGTGCTGGTTTGCTCGTCGCAAGTTGAGTTCGTTCATTGCTTGGATGAAAATAATACTCACTTGCAGGCATAATTATATGCTAACGAGAAATTTGAATGACAGGATGTGTTTGCCCATCAGGCCAATTTCAAAAATACGCTGGGCTTACAATTACATTCTTTTATTTCAATTGATGGGCTAGCACCCCACAGAGTGGAGTCTGTTTTGCAAAGGTTTCGATTCAGACTTTGAATGAGCTAGCAAGACAGATTTGTCTCAGTCTCATACGTGCATGAGGTCTCGTCTAACTCCTTAGTCCACATCCAACACTGAAACCGAAGCAAAACAAATTGACTCCGTGTGCTGCTGGCCGTGCATTTCCATGTTGTTATTTTTCCCCCTTTTTGTTTGGACTGTTTTGCCATAAAGCACTAAGCGAATACAGTAATGTCGCTTTGTGACTTCTCCTGGTGAGGTCTGAAAACTGAATTCTTCTTCGTGTGAAAATGTTCTGGCAGTTGCACCTTGTATTTTATTGTATACTATTGTAAGTAAGTGTATAAACTGTAGTAGGCAGCATGGTGCCGGGAAAGTGAATGACCGTGCATTTGTTGTTGTTGTTTTTTTTAATGTTTTCAAAGACTGTTTGCATGATTCTTCTGTATATTTGGAATAGGCCGTCAGGCCTACAATAAACTTAAACTCTAATCAAAGCACGGAGCGCACATGAAGATGTGGGTCTATTTAGTCTGACAAACAATATTTCTTTTTTTTCTGGCCTAACTTATTTAGTTGTTTCATTTATGCCACTTCCTCTTCTTGAATAAATAATGTCCAATTCAAAATCGTTTTCCCTCATTTCTTTTTCAGTTAAAGCACAACTTAGAAAAGACAGGAATGTGCTGTGTTACCGTCTTACAGTATACATGATTATGGCCAGTTTGAAGCAGGAATTGTGGCAAATAAAAAGCATGTAATTGTAATTTCAAATAAAAACAAAAGCCAGACAAGTCAGTCTGTGGGGTCGCAGCAAGGCTTGAAGCAAAGTCAAAACAGTGGCAAAAAGAAAAGATGTAGGTAGCAAAACCTCGTGTAAAAAACAATACAGAAACGATATCGTAAAACACAAGGGAAAAAAGGACAGACAAATCAAGCTGGCGATCGATTGATCTTTTTCAGGAAAAAAAAATTGTAATACGATAAGTAAATTCAGCAGTTTTCATCCAAACGGTGAAATAGCAGCTTGCTAAATATTTTCAAGTTTATGCAAGAAGGTCCCCTTTGAAAATTCGGGTTGTTGCTCAATTGGAGGTATTTCCATTTACTCCTGAAACTAAGTTTTGCGTAGGCCAACTAGTCCAAAATAGAAGTCAATACGTGTTACGTGTTGACATAATATAAATAAGACAGATCGTTCAGGACAAAAACTGTATGTCTGGAAAGGTATGTTGTAACATGCATCATGTCGACGATCTTAGCTGGTAGCGTGCGATTTATCTGTGGAACAAAAATTAAAAAGGGCATATCAAGCCTCTCTAGAAGGCAAAATGTTGGAAGGGCTGAGAACTCTTAAAATACACACTTGTCACAGAACATGGATCCCCTCATGAAAATACGTATTCAAATACCCACACTTGTACCCACGTACATTAAATTTTAAAAAAAAAAATTCTTGCCAGATAAAATGGCATTTCAGATACAAAAAGAAGTAAGGCTTCGCTTAATGAAAGAGGGACGGAGGAAGAGAATTAAAAAATTTCTTATGTTTAACGCTGGGAGCACACTGAGTCAAAATCTCTTTTACGTCAGTTTTGACTCAGACTTGAACTTTCTTTGAATCAAGTAGAGAGACAGGTTTATTCGTTTCAGTCTCAATGGCGAGTAAAGTCCCGTTCAACAGTTCACAAAACCGAGGCAAAATATATTAGACTCAGTGCTCAATGGGGCCTCAGACAACCCAACCGGCGGCCTAGTCAGACATTTTGAATACAAATTTTGTAAAGCAGCGTGAAGCCTCTGGCTTATTTGTGTCCCTGGCTTAACCTTTTCTAGTTTTCAGTCAAAAGAAAAGAAGAAACAACTGTTTTTTTACCATTACAGACTGTCAAACCAAATTTGAAGAGGAAAAAGCCGGTTAAAAAGCAGTATAGATATCGGTAAATCAGAAAAAACGAAAGCACTTCACGACTTTTCTTATCAGCTCCTCTCTCTTATGTATCTCCACCTCTGTCTGTTTGAATGTTTTACCTCACGCGGAGGAACAAATTAAAGTGATTTTTTGGAGCAAGAGTTGATTTTATTTCAGTGACACGGGCTTTAATGTTTATGAGTTTCCGAGTTTTATATCCATACTTAAATTTTATACTTACCTTCTTGATTACCCCGTTTGATGTGCCACTTTAGTACCGATGCATTGTACTCGATTTGTTCATTTAAACATTCATCATCACTTCCTAGAGGGGAGTTTTTTTTCTGTCTTGCCTTCGGCAAATACGTTTCTTGTTCGATATCTATTAGT
This sequence comes from Onchidella celtica, assembly GCA_963931925.1. Classification (NCBI taxonomy): domain Eukaryota; kingdom Metazoa; phylum Mollusca; class Gastropoda; order Systellommatophora; family Onchidiidae; genus Onchidella; species Onchidella celtica. The sequence continues at coordinate 44,181,607 of OZ007570.1, forward strand.
TTTTGTTGTTGTTGTTTTTGTTTTATCACTTGAAAAACTTGCAATCTACCTTTCTTTCTCTCCCTCTAAATATAAACATAGATCTATAATAATGAAGTGTAAAATAATATTTTGAGAAAATATAGATAAATAGAATACAAAATGCAAGGCTATACAAAAAGCAGCATATGTGGGACACACAGAGGGAAAGAGAGAGCGGAGAGAGAGGAAGAAAGAGAGTGTATGCGAGAGATAGAGATAGAGACAGACAGACAGACAGACAGAGAAAGAAAAGTGAGAGTGAGAGACGGAGGCAGGTTATCATTTCAAATCAACAAGTTTAGCTACTTTTAGTTAAATGGCTGGATGTGACAAAACCGGGCTAGATATGAAATTTTTATTCCTCTATAAAAAATCAAAATGAAATATTTCTAAGATGATTTCAAGCGAAATACATTGACTGAATGAAACAAAAAAAGCATCTTTTATTTAAGCAAATCTCCATTTCCATTGAAAAAAATTCTCCCTTTGGAGGAGTTTTCTCAGGAATTTGGTCTTTCGTCTTAAGCCCGATTTTGTCATTTTCTCCCGCATAAACCTTGATATCAAAAATTCAATTTGTTTCATGCCCGTTTTTATAATTTTAGCAAGTTACACGACTTGATTACTGTACTTGCACTGTGATCGCCGCCTCGCTCGAATCAGATCACCGTGTTTTAAAACAAAAATAATAAAGGAGGGGGTGGGGGGGGGTGGGCAGTGTGCATGTGAAAGGGGGGCTTCGTATTGAATAGTGACTGGAGATTATGTTTCCTGTGATAAATAATGACGATGGTATTTACATGTATTAATTTTGCACAACCTTACGGAGCAACCACTGTTTAACAATGAGAGAAATAGTTGGTATTAATTGGGTCTGGGCATTGCAAAGTTACTGGATACATCCAATAACTGATTAAACTATACTGATTTCCTTTTGTGGGAACACAGCCCACTTTTATTAGTGCGTTCTTGTCCGCGTGCCGATGCTTACACTGTCTATTATTTCAGTGTCTGTGATTACTTGCAACCTTCTCTCTTTTTTTTTCTCCATTCTCTGGCAAACATATTATTGGTGTCGTTCCTCTCATTATTTCAGCATTGCCTTTTCATATCATCCTGCAAGTATTTAAGTTTTCAGAAAACCACAAAAGGAAGGACTGAGTGACATAACAGACAAAATATCCTTATATACAATGTATTTTATAGTCATCTGTATGAGGGTTGAAGTGGAGCGCCAAAGACTCGTTTATTTGAGGCGTTGTACACGAATCCAATTACAGTCTTTTACAATGGAGCCCATAAAGTAAATCTACAGACGCGTTTGTCATCCTCGTTTTCCATTTCCCGATTTTTCAAACCCAAAGTTGTTTTTCATGCACTCAGCTGTGTAAAGTTAGACAATTCAACTCTAGTCATGCCAAACCAAAACTTCCATAAGGCTTTTTCAATTGCCCGTTAAACGAGCGTTGCGTTTACACGCTGTGTTCTATTGGCCGTGTAATATTTTTGCAGTGTAGTCAGTTGGGCGTGCTCAATTTTCGCACCGTCTTCTTTTGGAGTTAGCTAGAGTTATTTATTCGTAGCTTTTACTAATGAACCCTGACCTTTTGCTAACGCATCAATGGAGAAGATGAATCACAAATAATGGGGCTATTTGGTTATTCGGAGCCACGAAAAATGTCTTTTTAAACGTTTGTGGGTGAAGATGATGTCCTTGATTATTCTGAACGCCTTTTTTTATTTTCATCTTCTTCCAACATTCATTGTGAATGAAGCAGTACTGGTATACACAGGGTTTATAAACGCTTGCGTCAAGTCGCCAAACGGTTTTGTCTAACGATGTCCGAAATGAAGTACTGTGCATGTTCTATCTTTATCAAACTGCGAAATAGTTGTCAGTTCTACAGTAATTTTATAGGTCTTAAACAGTTAGAATGTATTTCGTTACGAAATTTGCATAAGGAGAATAACGTTTTTCCTGATTTGATATAGGAAACGCCATAACGTATTGGCTTTTTTTCCCCGAGAAACAAATAAGGGCCATTATGTCTTGGCTACTGTCAGTAGTACCATCTGGTATGTCCTTTTGATAGCAAACAGCTGCTGCTTATGTTCACCAGAATACCTTAATTTATTTTGCAGATAAATAGTCTCTATATTATAATATTCATGGTTGTTATTGTTGTTGTTGTTTAACGAATTCAGAATTGTAGTCAAGCTTTACAGGCCTTTTGTTTTGTTTTGTTTTGTTTTCTTTTTAGCGTATTGAAAATTCAAGTGACCGAAACTGCGATCCTTATTTTACATTTACCAATTGTATTTTTCCTACAGACATTCGTTGTATAGTTTTCTGGGTATTTATTTTCAAGAAAGCTTACAATACAGCCATAGCCCTGAGACTCCTGAAATTTCGAAGGTATAGGCGTGTGCCGCCACCTAGAAAGCCAAATTGAAGAAGAACAAGTAAACATGTGTATACATTAATTCATAATAATCATAAGGTTTCCTTCGAAATAATATAGCAATGCTTATTTCGCACGGACGCTCTAAAACTGGAGAAAAAAATTCTGTCTTTCACAGTTTGTATGGAGAAAATGTAAATATGCATGGAGCTGTAGGGAATGTGATCTAAACTAATTTTAACATTTGAATGAGAAAAGAGTCTTGAAAAATAAATATACGATGAGATATTTATACGTGTAAATGTAATCTGTCTTTTTATTTCTCTATTTTGTTTAATAGTACAAAAAGATCTCCTCCGCCCCAGATACAAGATTTCCCTTAACACCTAGAGCAAAAAAATGCCTTGCATATTTAAAATTTAGGCTCTGTTGGCTCTGTTAGCCTCCACTGACGAATACGATGTTTTTCTGTCATCTAATTTGTGAAATCGAAAATAACTATAGCTTTTGGGAAAACAATTCTTAAAATAAATTTTCTTTAACCTTATGATCTCGAGAGTAACCTTTTAGCTCATCGACTTGCGTCCAAATTAAGTGAGAAAATTCTACTGGATTTTTTTTAGTAGTGCGAACACTCCCAAATTTCCATCATCTCGTCATTTACCATTTCCAAGCTAGACCAATTTTTGTTCTACAACGTTTCATTTGTCTCATTTATCAAGATAAATTATAATCAGCTGCTACAACATCATGATTTTGAAACTGCAAAACAATTTGTTCTTATGATGTTCAATTGAGAAATGAATTTTCGTTCTGTTCATAAAAGTAAAACACACTATTACTGTATTATTCCGCAATCCAATTATTACTATTTAACATGTTTAAAATCATACACATTTTAAGCTTGTGCTGGCTTTGCACTCAAGACTATTATTTACTGTTTAAATTTTTACTATTTTTGTTTATCTTTCTTTTTCATGTACGATAATGTGTTTCTCCCTAAGAAATAATAAAACGTATTTACTTTTAGTGATTACAAATAAGTCGACCTGCAGAAGAGGATCAGCACTCAGGCACACCTCAGCCACTAATACAATAGCCCGACTAAGCTGACCCGTGCCCAGCACACCCTTGTTGTTCGCCTTCAACTATAAAGTCTATTATCGCTGACCCACAAGGAGAATGAGCCAGAGAATCTGATCGGCCCGCACGTGGCCAGCCACTATTATGCCAAATAAAGGTAAGAAGTAGCTGCAAGATTATCAGAAAAAATTTTACCGAGCCCGGCTCATCACTTTCCCCGGAGTGTGTACAATTCTATCTCTCTCGGCTTACACCCCTCTCACCTGTTCTGTCTTGTCACAGAGATTGGAGGAACGGTTTCCAAATTGTAACCTCATGACCCCAATCTTACGTTTCAAGCTGGAGTTTTGAGAGACATTGCTGTGAATATTTTGGCCCCGGCCAGACGCACTGTGCAAATATCCTTAGAGCAAAGTTTCTTGAGCTAAAGTTAACGACAATCTCTAGTTGGACGTTTGAATTGTGACATTCTATTAAGCTGGTGGCGCCATGAGATCTTTTTGTTTCTCGGGGGCCTCAGCATAGTGCTGTTGGCCCCCAAATCGCATTGGGTCAAGTTTGTTTTATATCTACTTTGACGTGGTGGGCAAGGTGTCTCTTTCCGCCAGCTGACCCAAGACAGTTTTGACGAGACCAAACCTATGAGGCAGCTTTGCTCCAGTTTCCCCGTGCCCAAGGTCTCTAACGCCAAATATTTATAAAAACCACAGAAAAACTGTGGGGTCGCAGCAAACCATAGGCAATGTCACAATTGGGCAAAAAGGAAAAGTTGTATGTAGCAAAGCCTCGCGTAAGAAATAATACCCAAACGGTACAGGGAAACCATTGCCTTTGGCAGACGTGCTTCTATGCTGCTGTCCAAGCAAGAACTCGCTGTTAAGTAGGCATTTTCTGTTTAGATTCTATATATTTCCTATTCAAATCTTTTATTGTTCCATTGTTTTATCTGTTCAATTTCCCATTTTTTCCGCTGTTGTTTTTTCATTGTTTTTTTTCCTTGAGAAAGACTTGCCGAAATATCGGCCATTTTCTCTCTTCTCTTTTAGTTTACGTTTCCTTGTATCGTTTGAGTATTATTTCTTATGCGAGGCTTTGCTACATACAATTTTTTCTTTTTGCCAAACTCTTATGCCAAAGTTCACATCTCAAACTAAAAGTGAGACAAAATAGACTTGAGCCAGTGTGCTGCCAGCAGAGATAATTATCTTAGTGTAAGATGTCCGTGGCGGCCAGCCTTAGGGTACCATGCCACACTTATTTTAGCCACTTGTTGTTAGATTTTTATTTTTTTTTAATCTTTTCATTTTGTTTTCACTGTCTGTTAACTTTGAAGAGAGAAATAAAATCATGAGAGCTATTTGAAAAACGTGTTAAGCTCTGGAACTTGCAAGACGCCTTTGCTTTATCAACCGAAAAAATTATAGTTATCAAATCCTGTGATATTTTAATTGCCACTTGTAGAATAATATTATTTTTAATATTTCGAAGGCTGCATGGTACACACTGTCGTAATTGGACTTATTTTTAAAAAAATGAGATATTTAGCATACTTGGAGCCCCTCACAGCCCACAGTATGTGTTAAATGTTGAGGGTTAAATTCTGCAAGCTAAGGTTGAATAACGTGTTGTTATTGTTTTCTTAACTTTTTAGTTTGATAAACAAACTGATTCAATTTCTTGTTTCTCTTGAAAAAAATATGAAAAAACGAGTTACGATAATTTTCCCGGCAGTTCTCCGTATTGAGTGAGAGTTAAAGTACAAAACAGTTGGCATCAATCGCCCATCAAACCTAATTCAGACCAATGCCCTATGCCTAAACTTTGAAATCCGCTGTTCCAACAAAACACATGGAACCAAAATGTGCGCCGTTTTGCTATTTCGGGAGACTCATTGACGCTGTTTGGCTGGACGATTCAGTAAATAAATTTATTGGTCTTCAGATCTTTGATATTGGGTCTTGGTGATTTCAACTTGATAAAGTCCATGATCCCAATCTGCCCTTGCCCTTTCATCCTTTATTTTCTGAATGACTAGTGCATGCCATGCAGCTTCTCAACTATAGGTATACCATCAAAACTCCACCAAGAAGGCATACGTTTGCACCGTTATTTACTATGTCTGAACTCGAGACAAAAATTGCTTCATTTTAATATTTATTTATGTATTTATTTATTTATTTATTCCAAATGTAACTAGCAATTTATAGAAACTGTCATACTCAATTCTCTGAATCTCCATTCAGATGAAAGCACAAGTCATGTAACTCGTTTTCATTCATCTTCCTAACAATTTTATTTTATACAATTTTAACTCAAGTGCCACACAAGTAATACGGTGTTCGATAGTGAGGATGTGTGCACATTTTTTTTATTTTTCCACCTAAAAAATAGGTTGAACTTTAGTTTTAGTCAGAAAAAATAATATGAAAAAAAAAATGAGAAAGTTAGAAAGGTTTCCATTTCTCATAAAGTTATTCCAAAAATCGTAGACATAATATAGGGTTACTGTAGTAGTTGGAAATTATATGTCAGTGACAATGAGGCAGTGGGTGTACAAGTAAGATATATAAACTTAATGTAAACTGCTTTTCCTTACTGATTTATGTCTTATAAAGCCCACGACGAATTTGCTTTATATGACGCTGGATATTGTGTAAGTTATGGGAAGTGGCTTGCCTCTTTTTTAAAGTTCCACGATTTGTAAGTGTTTAGGAGTGATATGTTTTCTTCATTTCTTTTTAAACATGCTCAGACAATATTTTGCAGTAGAGCTGCTTGTTTATACAGGAAGAAATGTAGACAACCTGCATGGCTTTCGCACCTTATCCAACGAAAATGTCTATGAGCTTTTTTGTTGTAGGTATGGATGGGTGGGTGTAGTTTGTTTGTTTTGTTTTCTAGTTCGTTTTTTTTTTTTTGCCTGGAAATCTCCAGTATTTCCTCTCTGTGGCTATGTTGGCTTTAACGTGACGCGGTGGAATGGGTGGTTTTCTTCTCCAGTCACTTTAATCACCAACAGTTTGAAAGTTGTTCAGATTGTCGAGACTACGGCATAAAATCGAAAGCAAAGTTTAAGGAGTTGGTTTAAAAAATGGAAACTTTTCATTTTTATTTATTTTTAATTGTTTTTAGTGTTTATGCTATTTTTATGCAGTTGGCAGAGTGTAAAATAGTCATAGAAATACATAGATCGAGGGGTATTTGCCAAACTGTTCTATGCGACATTTTGCCGATTTTGAGGCCTAGGTCATGAAAGTTGTTCTCTCATTTTGTTATGTATAACTATAAGTGTCGTTCCAATCGGTTAAAAACTTTTCGAGATGTGTGTTTGTGATGTAATGTATGCATTTTGGCCCTGACTTTCCACAACTCTTCAAACTTTCAATCCTCATTCTCTCGAAAAGGTAAAAATGCACATTTAACGATATATAAATTATATTTATATTGACTTGTTATTTTCCTAAACAACCCTGAGTTCTGAGTTTCCGTGCAACAGTTTTCTGACACTTGGCTCCAGATTTTCACTAAGCAGCAAGAGGGAATAGTGCATCCCGAGAGACTGGCTGATTGCTTGTTGATTTCCCTTAATTCTCTCCAGAGAAAAGTGCTCGCGCATCCAATGAATTTCCCTGTGGGACAGTGGCCAAATACCGGACTGGGGTGAGCGTCTACTTTACGCGTGTTTGGGGCTGAGCGTACCTAATGAGTGCGAGTTTATTCTCGCGAACAAGTTCGTTCAGTCGCCTTGGTGAAAGTGTTCTTATAGTGAGATCTTTCTCTTGAACAACACTGGAACTACTTAAGTTTACTGGATAATCTGACCCTCACTGCTTCTTTTGCCGCCGCCTCCTTTTGTACGTTTCTTTTTTCTTTACGCATCCCATTTAATGAATGGGATAGTAGCAACGTAGTAATTTTGTCTCCAGAAAAATAATAACGTTGCCTATTGTCCCCTCACCCACTTCTTTTTCCTGCGATGTAAAATTAAGTTGACTTTATCCCAAGTGACCGATATTGGAACTTTAATTTGTTCATCCCAAGAATATTTCTGTGCCCCCCCCCCCCCACCAACTCCAACCTAGTTGCTTCATCTTCCACCAACTTTCTCTCAGAAAGTATGTTGGGTTTACCTCAGATTTACGAAAATTCTGAAGTTTTAAATACTTGACCAGTTATGTTACATTAAAAATGGTAAACTGATGGAGAGGTGATCCTCTTTCACAGATCAAATGACGAACTCGATACATCTGACATAAGTAAAAACTGACAGCAACAACATCTAACATAAAATCTCCAGCGTCATTATTTTGATAGTTTACAGTATCCGTGAGAACGATGAGAGCAAGAGATTGAAACATTATTGTTTTGACCACCAAGAACTAACATGTCTAAAAATGAATAAAACGCTATTTTGTTTTATTGAAACATTTTTTTTTTCAATTCTTGCGTTACACACCAGAGCTGTATTTAATTCCTCACAGGTATCTTCATGTTCCGTCAGAGAAAGGGGAGACAAATCTGGAGGAAAAAAGTCTCACGCACGCGGCGTGAATGAGAACAGAGTGATTTTACTTGTCTTGACGTTTAAGTAGGTAATCCTTCATGGGATGCCTTAATCTGGACCACACGCACACAGCCTAATCCACTGAAGACGTCAAGACTCTCCGAAAAGATATCTATGAGCATCGTGGAAGTGTAGAAAGAGTGGGGGGTACCTGTTCTTCTCTTGAGCATAGGAATATAGATGTAATCATCTTTTTTTTTTAAATATATTCCCGAAGAGACCATAAATCTTCATCTTGTTGTATGAGGTCTAATACTCCATTGTGATTTAGAGACCAAGGAGTTATTCTGGCCTAGTACACGCATCTGAGATATAGCTGGCTTTTTTTCTAAATTGAAATAGTTTTCCAGTGCAAAGTTTCCAGAATGTTAACCCTGTCTCTCAACAAAAAACCCTGACCCTAAACCTTCAGAAATATTCACAAGCTGCCCATTTATCCCCATATGAAGGCAATTTCGGCAGAATCGATGTTCCATGTACAAAATGCAAGAAATGTGATTGATCTGAAGTTGAAACAACGGGGAATTTCATTTTGGTTCTGCTTCTTACAACTACGGAGAAACCACACGAAAGGGAATTGCCGCCTTTTCTCTGGTTCTGCCATCAACTTTTTATAAAATGTTGAAGAAATTGGTTGCTTAAAAGTAAAATGGAAAGCTTGGAATGACGAGTGCTTTCTTTTATTTTCTCTAATAAAGTTTGCACTGGCAACCATTTTCTGTGAAATCATTTCATTAATGGTGTTAATCAGAATTTTACAGACTATGTTTTTTCGGCAGTTACTACTCTGCATATCAAAGAAATTAAATTACCTGGGTTCATGAAAATGCCTTGCTAAGATTACAGTCTTTAACAGAATAAATATAGTGCTAGTGCTCTGCACTTTAAAATTATATTATCGCTTTTTATCGTCTGCAGACAATCAGATTGCTTAACTTTTCTTTTCCGCTCATTTCACATTTAATGAACCATTAAGAATGGGGAATTGGTAAGGGCTGCTATATTAGAACTCATCTAAACTATTTGATAACCACGACTGTACTCTTTTAATGAGACATAACACGTTTGAGTGTTTTAAGTCCCTGTGATTACAATGATTTTAAACGGCGCTATTAGCTCTGTCAACACTACTGTCACCGTAGCGATAGCAGGGTGTGGACACTGGCCAAAAAAAAAAAAATTGTAGAGATTACTTAAATTACTGTGGAGTTTGCCGTGGGGAACACGAAATTATCTACTATTATTTATTCCCCCACTGGACTCACGTGCACCAAAAAATGATTCTGTAATAACAAAGAAACGAGGCCATCCATTCAAATTGCTTTGAATACACATTTTTATTCATCTTTAATGATGGTATAATGGTTTACGAAAATGTCAGTGATATTTAACTCTTAATTCGTTTTGGTTTCAGCAGTTTTTGCTTTAAAAAATGGCCATTTAACACAGTTTTCACATCTACATTTTAACTGTTTTGTCGCGATGTAAACAGATGGAAACCGATGACATTTACAATCAAATATCGAAGGCCATTACACTGAATGTGCTTAAGCCTATTTCAGCTTTGGTGCCATTTAATTTACAATAACTCCTGTTTTCACTTTAAGTAAATCAAGTGATCGATTTCTATGTTAATTATTAAAAGAAGCACCTGTACGTCTTTTCCTGCCATCAGATACAACTACAGTAATGCTGGAAGGCCAAACAGTTATGGCGAAAATTTGCAAAATCTGTACCAGATTAACGGTGGAGGAAATCTGAATTCGCAACGTGAAGTCATGAATGGAGATCTTGATATTCTGCACTGCAAAACATTTCAAGGCGAACAGCAGTATTGATCTTGCTACCCTTCCTATAAGAAGATAAAGACATACACTTTCGTCACGTTGAAAATTGCAAGTCACAAGATGTTTTGAGAATTTGAATTACCTGACACTTGTAACTGCTTCTCAAACGGATAATGTTGGTGTGATATTATAGACCTGAAGTTGTGAGAACATTATCCCAAGGGCCTGTCCTCTTACTAAATGCTCTTGAGAAATAAGAAATGCAGAGATTACAGACAATTCAATGCGCTTAAATGTCACATTCCCCGAGGCATATCTGGGAATTTAATCGGATTTTCGCCACGGGATTAGACCAGTAGTGTGGATGCAATATATTGATTAGAAATTTAACATTATTATATTCAATATAAGGGCAATTTCTTTCTAAATTTAGTACATGACCCTTTTTGTAGGGGAATTCTATAAACTGGGTGAGCTTTCAATATAAATGGCTTTGGTTCTCGTGGCATGCCATACTGAGTGAGAGGCGTCATTGTCAGATATTCTGAATTTGTTTGAGCATTATGATTTTGGAGCCTTAGATATATATAGACAAATATGTACCATGGCTGGTGTACAAACTGTCCGCAACAGAACTGCCGTGCCTACCAAACGATTTTGGGAAATTGATGATTATACCAAAGATGTGTTCATAGTGATAAATACCTGTATCATATTCGAGACGATAAACGTCTTTGGCGTTGTGGGAAATATTATAAACATTGTTGTGCTCTGGAAACAAGGATTTCATGAGACCATTAATATTAGTTTGTTCGGACTGACTGTCTCCGATTTGGGTAGCCTTATTACTTTGCAATGGATGAATCTTTGTTTTAACCCATTGTTCCAGGACTTAAATCTCCCGTTTTTGCCTATAGAGGTTCAGTATGTGACAGCAGGTTGGCCTCATGCATGTTTCGCCCGGATTACAGCCATGATTACAGCGTTCATTACGCTAGAGAGATGTCTTTGCATTACTCTTCCTCTGAAGGTGAACATGATACTGACTCCTCAAAGAACTGCCCTCGTTGTGGCGTCCATTTTCCTTGTCATGTTGGTGAGTACTGCCCCGATTACAACTGTCAACCTCTGGCGATGGAAGTTTGATCCGCTCCAGAACCGTACGCTACTCGGGATCGTCCGTGCAGACAACTGGGTAGTAGTTGAAAGAATTACATTTGCGCTGAACAACGTTTACGGCTACCTAGCATTTCTCTTGGTCATTTCACTGACGGTGCTGCTGGTTAGCAAACTGAAGCAGAAAACCAAATGGAGAACAGAGTGTGTTACTTCTCATGTGGAAACTATGGCGTCAAAAAGGGACATGAAAGTTGCCAACATGGTTTTGACCATTTCCATATTCTTCATAGTTTGCTTTTTCCCTACCACTGCTGTTTTCCTGGGCACTATGTCCAGCCAGGATTTCGGAATTGATGGCACATATAGCAACACATTCCATGTCCTTTGTCAGTTTGCCTTCGGGCTTGAAACAATCAACTCTAGCGTAAATATGCTCATCTATCTGAAAATGAGTTCCAGATATAGGGAAGTTTTTACCCAACTATTTTGCTGTCCTAGAGAGAAAATTCACGGTAGACGTCGTTAAAATTTACCTCAAGAGACCCATCATCTCAGTCTTAGGTGGTGAGCAGCAATTCCACCGGGGAAATAAAATTGACGATTTCAATATCGTTTGGTTATTTCCTTGAAATTAATTATCTATGTTCATTGATTTGTTTTCGTTGTGTATAGAGATTTTCTCAGTTGTGCTGTGATTCTTGAATAGACATTTACACATTACATTTGTGCCATAATACCTCGGTATATCAATATCAGTAATTAAACTGTAATTGTAGATGATATTTTCTTCTGCAAGATGTTAGTGTCAGGCTGCCCTTGATTCCATTTTATCAGCTAAAGGTCTGGATCAAGCTGTTCAGAGGTACCTTACAGAGTTTGAAGGCCGTACGAGGCATAATTATGAGGGCTTTGAATTCAAAATCTCAGATCCAGCTCTATGGATGCAGATGTAAATATACAAACATTTATTTAAATAACGGGCTTGATTTCAGTTTGAAACTAAGTTTATGTGATTCCCCCCTGAGGTCTGGCTTTGATGGAGACATGTCCAGCACTATTTAAAACGTCACTTGATGTGATTTGAGGGCGGTGGTCGGCAGCTTCCAGAGAAGAAGAGCCATTATGTGAGACTTTTCATAGAATCCAACATATGAATGAGCCGCAGCACGTATGAAAGCTTGTAAATAAACCATCGGTGTTTTTTCTTCTCATTTAAACAGTTTAAACGGCAATTAGAAAAGGAATAATAACCACGTCGAAAGCTAAAAGAATCGCATGCAGAACGCGGGTTATCGACCCTTGAGTAGCCTACTCAGTCCAGTTACAATAGAGAACTAGTCAGTCTGACCTTTCGAGATCCAGACATTGATCATGAAAAGTGCAGACCGAATATATGTTATTATCATCTTGTCGAGTTCAACACCTCCGTGAAGTAACAACATACATTTTGTCAAAAGATTACATTCTATAGTGTTAAATCTTCAATCAGTAATTATTCTGCAATTATTGCAAATCTATCGTCTTACGAATGTTCTTCGCGAACTCTTTCCTTCTTCGGAGAGGATCAATTGAGTGTTGCATACAACTCGTGATTGGAGCCATCACGTCTGCTCACACGAGGGGGGGGGGCTGCCCCCAGCACATGCAACGCCTAAATGTAAAAGGAGCGGAGGAGGAGTCAAAATTCGCCCAAATGGAGAGTACATAATTTGCGAATGGCCTCCTTTATTAAGCCTTTAAAAGAAAAAGGAGTGCGTGTTCCACAGTGTGAACAGGCATGTTGTTGCATCCGTCTCAAACATGCCATTCAGTGCGTGGAGCTCTCAAACAGTTCTTTTAACAAAGATGCTATAAAAAGCATAAATATGCTTGACTTTCAGGGTATGCAATGATTATCCTACTCACCTATCGGGGACGGCAAGACCGGCATATTATGGTTGGAATATTTATAATATGAGGAAACTGATCAAGAAGTTACGGCCTTTTGGCTCATTTGACACGAACCTGTCCGGGAAAGCTTTGAGAAAGGCAACGATATGTTTTTCTTCGTTCAGATTGTCAGTGGACTCCATCCAGATCTAGTGGTAAAAACAGCATAAAATTCTTTCTTCTATATCTTTCTATTTCGTCCTGTGACGACAGCTATATCTGTAAAGTTGGACTCCTCCTTCAATGTGGTTCGTATCAATTCAATTTTTCAAGGCATCCACAAACTGCTGAACATGGATTTTTTTTAGCAAACAAAATGATTGCATAGGCGCTACGTCGATTTATTTGAAAAATCGTTTGTGTCAATTCCAAAAATACCAAGTTTAAAGATGATTCGATGTGCATTAAACAAACTGTTCTGTGTGCTCATCATTGCAATTTTTATCGGTGTCCATAGGTTTGAGTTTGGGTATGAGTTTGGTTTTACGGCTTGGGTGCACGATAACGGCCACTACGCGCCTTTCACGGTCTATTGGGGTACTTTATTATAGGCTCGTCCAGTGTAAGACAAGGGCAATCACCATGCAGCGGCGTGGACTTTAGAATAGATATGTCGCACATGTTAAACTCCCTTTACCTGTTTTCTGTGTATGCTTGTAAGATGTACCTATCGACCCATTCTGTGAGTCTCAACTTGAAGAACGACTCGTTCCTTCCGATTCTATAAATAATGATGAGGGACAGGGGAGGCTGCGGAGGTCTAACTGCTTGAAGAGTAACCGTAGTGAGTTGCTGATAGTATGGAGAGCAATGATAAATGGACAGCTCAGATTAAAACCACAGGGAGTTCTTTTGGCGGTGGACCTAAAAAAACAAAAACGAAGAAGCCGCTTTGGCCAGATTTAGCAAGAACTTGCCTGAAGTGAGTGGCCGCACGTTGTTAAGAGTGCAGTATGATATTGGGCAACGCAGCGTCATAGAAGCCAAAAAGGTATCCAAAGACTGTCAAAAAAATTGTGGAGGTGTTTGAACATTTTTGGGGGGGGGGGGGTTATTTTTTAGTTGGTTGTTTTTCCCCACAAATCTAAATCATCTTGGCTGGGAGATAGAATCCCTTCTCCGCTGATTACGAGTAACAAACACTACAATGATCGCTGTTGATGCGACTTCATGTTTCTAACACTATCACTGCGTTGTCTGGCATTCCACCTCTCTACCTATCTATATTATTCTTCTATTCTTTTAGACAGGCGAGTGGTTGGTGGGCGCTTCCCATAGTGTCTCCGTCTATCCTTTCATTCTGTTCTATTCTGTCCATCGTCTTGCTTCTCCTTAGTGCAATGAAGTACTTTGTCCAAACTTAAACTCAAACTCTAAACTTTTAGACACTGTCTTTGCAAAGAGTATCCAACGATGAAGCGAGCCCAGTTTACTCTTTTATTTTAAGTTTTCTGATTATTTCACGGCAGTTTCCAAAGCCCCCCCCCCCCTCCCCGTGTACGCTCATACCAGAGTTTCTGAGTTCCCTAGGACTCGGGCCTTCTATCTGCTTATCAGACAGTTTTGATTTCTATGCATACAGACATCCCAGCACGAGACAGACACGGAACGCGCTAACTAGCGGGCCCGGGGCCTTCCCTGGTCTCGTGGTGGTGAAGGTTTCAGCATGCTCCATGACAAAAGGCAGTAACTCCTTTTCTTAAAAAGTATTTTTTTTTACTTTTCACTTTTTGTTCTTGTTGTCGCTGCTGTTTTAAAAATATTTTCATTAGAAAGTGACACCTGGTGTCCAGGGACAGTAACTGTGTTTATGTGTGTGTTTGCGTGTTTAAGTGTTTGTGCACACTAGTATATAAAATAAAATGCAAAGGCAAACATTCACGGTTTTATACTTGTTGTATTCCGCTGAGCATGAGATTTCACCGCGATTTTCCTAAGCTGTCGGTATTTTCAACCAAACAAAATTAGAAAAACAATTTGACTGCACAAAATCAAATGCCTGCTGTGTGGACAGATAGACCAAGAGACTGACTAAAGTATAGATGGATGGATGGATGGATGGATGGATGGATGGATCAGACAATCATCAAATTGTCATAAACCTGATGTATAGACAATTACTTGAAATGGCATGAACAATGTACATGTTGTTCACGGGTGGCCTAAGTAACGGACGGGAGTGCAAGAACACGTATTATCTCGTGTGTTTAATCTAAGTCCATAATAAATATTAAGAGAATAGTGATCGTGACTGAAATTTCAATGTTTCTGGAATGCGGGGAAAGCGGCCAATACAAATTTCCTAATGTCTATATCCCGAGACCGCCGAGATAGTTCTTAAAACGCAATGTCCCTAAAATCGCAACATTAACGGGAATTTTAACGACAGCCATTACATTTCTTTGCTTTCGGCAAGTTTCCGGCATTGTTACAAAAGAAATAAATCAAACTGAAAGTGTGGCGAATTTCCCAGAAGCCTCGACAAATAAGTTTTACACTCGGGTAGGACAAAAAAAGTGTGATTATTTATTACATTTCCCCAACAGAAGCCCCAGATAAGTGATTTATTATTGGGAAAGAAAAATTCCCAGCCAATTTAAATCATATCTTCCAATCTTCACTTTTGTATTGGCAATAAATAATTTTGGCAATCGCCGTATGATAAATGGACAAGCCAGCTTTTAAAGTTGTCGGATCACAGTTTGGTTGTTACCATTTGAAGGTGCGAAACTTTGCTCCACCTTGAAATGTTGCGCCCTGTTCGGAATGCAAGCAACTTTAATTGTTGATAAGGAATTTAGCATCTGTCAGGGCCAAGTGTGTTAATTAATATAAAGAACGGGGGGCTTATCTCCACTGTTTTCTTGATGTATCATCGCTACATTCTTCAGCATTGTTCAGAACATGAACGAAGAGGAAAGGGGAAAAAGAAGAGAGAAAATCTGACGATGTCTTAGATTTTTTTCTTGGGGTGAGGGGGGGGGGGGCTGTTTCCTGTCTGCTCTTTCTTCTAGACAAACAGAACTATTTTGATTTAGAAAAAACAAAAACAACAACAGAGTGATCTTTGTTTAGCTTCCTTAAAAGCAGCTCAGTTAAATGCAGCTTAAGCTCTAGACCACCTTGCAGACCAAGGTGGTCTAGAGGCAAGGTGCTCGCCTCTCATGCCAAGGGTCCCGGGTTCTAAACCCGGGCAGTGCAGGCATGTTGGAAAGTGGATTTTTCTCGTATTTTCAAGTCCCTGGTCCTATTGGGGGGTAGGATCGAGTAGTTCTTGGAAATTGGATTTTTCTCATATTTTCAAGTCCCTGGTCCTATTGGGGGGTAGCATCGAGTACCTAGTCTTCTCGGATAAGGACGAAAAAATTCGGAGGGCCCGTGTGCACGTTGCGCACGTTAAAGATACCTTGGCAGTTGGAAATCGTAAAGAGCAGGCCGAAAGGCCGCTGCCCGGGCAAAATTGAAATTAATAGATTAAAATTTATCCATATCATCCCCCCCCCCCCCCCCGCCAGAACAAGAAATAATAAAACAAGTAAAGTGAGGTGTAAATGCCAAGGGCAGCGAACCTCCTAAAATAAAGACCTCAAATCGCAGCTTAAATTCATGAAGAAGGAAAAATGAACAGTTCATTTTGAATGATCGATCATCTATTTGAGACGGCGATGGTAAAAAGTCATAGAAGCTTTTATACAAGGATCATATTTGTGTGAGGTTTAATAAGGTTACAGCAGACAGTTGGTTTTATAGCAATGCAGTTGATATAACCTGCCATCGTTTCTAACTAATAGCTGAAAGATGAATTTAAACAACCTTAAATCTGGGTGACCTACAATTGATATTAGTTTATCTTTTCACTTTAAAGGATTTTTAAACAGGTTTAAATGTTATTGTTACAGCAACGTTTTTACTGGTCGGGGTGAGGAAACGAAATTTCTCAAAACTTGACCTAACGAATTAACCCTTTGACTGCTGCCACTGTGAACGCTGGATTTAATTAAATCCCGTTTGTATTGAGATCCACTTTACTGCAGTTATTTTGAATGTAAATGTGAAACTAAATCAGGTTTGGGTCTATATTTAAAAGCTAGTAATGGATAACCAAAACGTATAGCTGATGGAGCAGTAAACGTTCATAGCAATGCTCTTTCAGTTTTGAAAGGGTTAATCTTCATCTTGCTTGAAATTCGCAGTTTCAAGTTAAATTTTGGGTAAATGTTTCAGTGTGAAAGGGAGGGTAAAACAATGTTAAAGCACCATAAATTTTTCGGCTAATCTTTTGATCTACAGATCCATCCTGAAATAGAACGGCTGTAGCCTACTTTATGACAATGAAACCGTTTTACGTGCAAGTTAAAAGTTCTCGTGAGTGCACACACTAAAAAAAAGTTTCTGTCTTAGCTTTGCACGTTATTGTTTTTAACAAGTACCCACGAAACGACGACATTTTCGGAGCCAACAGAAACAGCAACAAGCGTCATGATTAATGGCTAATCAGATTGGTTACAAGGCTCGTCAGACTCCCAGTGGGACTTCCTGCCAAGTCATGTGACGCCAGACGTGAAACAGAAGCCGCGAGACGCGGAATTCAGCAATCAACAATGGCAGCCATTAGATGTCCTTAGTGACGGGGTGAAGGTGAAATGATAGATGAATGCAGATATTCACAAGAGCAGAAAGTGGTAAAATGATTAATCTGTCTATTTAAGCCCCGTTACTTAAGTAATACTTCTCCGCCCGACGCGTATCTTTCTCACGCTGGTTCTCACTGGCTTTTAGCTGTCGCTGCATGTGATGATGAAACTGAAGAATATTGATGGCTATGATGACAAAAATGAAGAGGGAGATCTTATTTGGAGGAATTCTCAACAACTGAACGTTTGTTTGTCGCTAACACAAGTAACTGCTGTGTGAATGCATTGTGCCAGCGGGAAAAAATGCAGACATGCACATATCTTGTAAGTCCATAACAACGGTTCTCAAAGTCCTAAGCCACTTGGAGGCCCTAGTTCTTGTTTGTTCTACCTCCATTTTCTGAAAAACTGGAGATCTTTTAGTATGTAGAAGAGATATAACAAAATGCGTCGGGGCCGTGGCGATTTATTCTAACTCCTGATCATAAAACTAAAGCCTCAAACATTTAACGTCGGATTTCTCAGTTGTGCAGAAAGTTGAGTTCGAACCAATAGGAACTAAGGTTGCGTCATTCCTCCGCTTGAATCCCAGATTTTCTCAGTTCTTCTTCCATTTTGAATCGACATCTATTTTTTTTTTCTTTTACTACCTACGCATTTGAAGTGGTAATTAAGAAACAATTTATGAAACTAAATTTCTGTGTTAATTACACACAGACGAAGAAAGAAATCCTTATTTGCTCAACGGATTATAAAACTCTTATTTATGTACAGAGTAGATCAACATTCTTTTACCAGTCTGGAGTTTCTCCTCAGACTGAAATTCCTCCCCATTTCCTCCTTTGGCTAAAATTCTCATCTCTTAGTTTAGACATTTCTTCTGTGGAAGCCAAGTGTCCTCCGTTGAGAATCATTGGCCTCTAATGACCTCTAGCATATACACATACACACGAGCGCATTCGCACGTATACACAACTACACACAGTCGGCTTGCAAATGCCAAAGACAAGCATCCATTCAATACTACATCACCCAACCCCATTCTCCCTCGTATTTGTGCAAGCTGACAAAAAATAATAGGTCTTGACATGAATATGAATTATTCCCTTACTTGGAGATGCGTTTTTCATAATCCCTGAATCACAAATCGGGCAAAGCCGTAACATACACCAGCATTTTACATATAGCAGAGGAAGAGTAACAACAAACCTGACTGTGAATTTCATTTATTTCAACATTCATAACACAAGATCGAAAACAGGCACTCTGAATTCAGAGACTTCTTCCCCATTTTCTGAATATTTCTTTATCTTTCAAAAGAAGGAGCTGCACTTTGGCAATGTGATTACTGGTTAGGTGCAACATAAAGGGGTGTGGCCAAAGTGACAATCAGTCCCACTGAAACATAGCTGGTCTTCTTTTTTTTTTTTATACAGTTTATTTGACCAGCATCATGCATGTGCACCCCCCCCCACACACACACAAACACACACATACACAAAATCACGCGATTTGCGTCGTCAACAAAATATTCTAAGAATGTAAAACAATTTACTCGTTTAAGGCTGTTGATAAAGAATAAATAATATGTGAGAAATTGCACATTCAAGGTTGGCAAAGCCCTCGGCTAATTGGGCAGCGTATCGCTAGCGTATGTCAGAATGTCGTTGTTTTCTCATATACACGTGCTAACAAATTCTCCCACAGCAACCCTTTATTGAAAGACTCACCACTCTGTGATATGACAGCACAACTGCTATGGTTGGATGCCACCCGTTGGGAAGCCAATTGCTTGGAGAATGCGATTTGTCTCCAGGGGCCATCATAGGAACTGGGCTGAACCTGAAGAGAACGCGTTACCCTGGTGGCTATAGTAGGATAGAATGTGCCTCTAAACCCACAATATGGTATATAACGTTACAGTTTTACAAGAAGCTTAATAAGAAATCTCAAAAAAGGAGGTGTCTTTATCTTCACCTGACATAATCAATTTGTCATGCAGGTCGTCTTTTCAGACCTATAAATATTCATTATTGTTTCCAATTACTTCCATTTCCCAACTTTTGTTTAACCTTCTGGTGCCTGGAGTGTGTAGATGAAGATTGTAAATTGTAAATTGTGAACAAGATAAATAAAAGGGCTTCCGATAGACCCGTGTCACTATCGTCATGTTCAGAAAAGATAAAATTTAATATTTATGATCTGTCTAGAGAGATGTCCTTTTTATCAGCCGGTCGCTTTAATAATGGTGGGCAAGCTATGAATTCATGTTATTGAACCGATAATTCCACGGCCGACTTGGCACTGCCCGAACTTTGTATAAGATATTTTAAAAAAAAGAAGAAGAAGAAATACTAACCCTTGCTAACTGTTCTCAGTGTTAACACTGATGATTAAGTTACAAGGGCAGTTAACTGATTAAACGGTTTATCCAACTAGTGTTTAGATAATTATAGTTTGCTATATTGAAAACACACTGACACGTGCTAGAGCCAAATAAAAACAGAAATTTAAATATTTAACAGGGAAAATTATTTGTTAATAAATCAGAAAGGTTTTTACAATATATAACCCTTGTATAGAAAACTAAATCACTATGAATCTTGTACAGTAGGACAGTTGGACGCGGATGATAGTAATCATTTGGTTTGTAGATCTTTGAGTACAGAAGATCGTGATTCCGTGTCCAGCATTGTCCTTGAATTATTTTGCATGCCCTGTTCGTCCTAAATTATTCTGGTGTACTTTTCTCTCAGTTTTAATTTCCCTTCTTCGGAAGATAATGAAATGTGCAGAACATCTCAACATTTAAAATCAAACTCTTGTGTTTATCGCTCAGCATTTCCAGCTGTTTGAAAAAAAAAAAAAAAAAGCACGATAGTACAATATAGTAGGAAACTATAAATTATGGCTGAAAGCAAGACGAGGAGAGAGAGAAGATGTTGGAGAACAGCAGAAACAAGAAAAAAAAAGAAACTTAAGAAGTCAAAAAAGAAAAGATCTCGTCATCAATTTCAGGTCCAAAACTGGCCAATCCTCAAGTATATTAAGTTAGAGCCGCAGGTGAGACTATACAGAACAGCAACTGGGGCCGTGGATTTTACTTTTGTTAAAGGTCTTTGACTCTTACTAATCAGTGTGGTCCACAATTTGTGATATGATTTCTTTGTTCATGCAGTGGTCCAAATTTACAATGACTTAACATTATAATCCAAGTTGATGAAGTAGAAAGTAGACTGCGCTGATAAAATTGTGAACACCTTTTGGAAATAGTTCTTGAAATGAATAATCTTTTATCTACGACTCTACGATAGAGAAAGCCGAAGTTGGCAAACGTTTGTTTGGCGATTGTTTCTTGTTTGTGCTTGTTACCACACTGTTTTCATTGATGTTGTTGTTCCTCTGTGTGTATATATGTGTGTGAGAGAGAGGGGGGGGGGGAGAGAGAGAGAGACAGACAGAGACAGACAGACAGACAGGCAGAAAACAGTTTCTTTTTCATGATTAATTATTAATTATAAAATTTTCATGCAGCAACAAATCGCCATCGTTAGAGTAGGTACACCCGAATTTGGCCCCACCCCTCTGTATGACCGTATGGCCTTTCGAATTGTCAATGTCTATGGTGAAGCCTAGATTTTCTGATCTGACTATTTTTCATTAGAACTGATATCATTATGAACTTCATCATATTCCAACAACTCAATTTGCCGAAAGTAAATAAAACCAAATTTTTTAATTCAGTACCAGAACTGAAAAGTGTACATACATTTTTCCAAATCCATCCTCTTTGCAAGTACGCTTTTCACACGCTGGGGTCCCCCCCCCCCCCACCTCCCCACCACCACCCCACCAGCACTTTCCGGCAAACATGCAAATACTTTATGGATGGCTCCCGAGCTACATTATTATGGTTGTTCTTTCATCTGAAATCCTTTTATACATTCATTTTCAGTAGGACTACAAAAAGTTGGAAAGCTCGACCAATTTCTACAATTTTAATGTTTTTATAATTCACTTGGAATTTATTGTAGGCTATAGTTTTATTTTTTGCTTTTGTTTTGTTTTGTTTGCTTTTTTCTTTGTTTGTTTGCTTGTATGTTTGTGTCTTCCTAACGTGAAACTTTGTGAAATACGCCTATGTTGGTTTTTTTGTTTTTTTTTAATTTCCTTTTGGCCATATTTTAACTTCATTATGTCCTGGAGGTTATATTATTGCTCTGCCATAAAATATTTAACCCAAATAAATTTTTGTGATAAATCAAATTCACATTATTTTATTGAGGTGTTCACAAACAGAAAAGAAAGTACAATCTCATAAAATAAAATGTTAAAAAGTACTCCAACAAAATCTCTTAAGTGGGAAAACTTGGCATAATTACATGGGATGACAAGTTTGCATAATGACGTAATGAGAAACAAAAAATAATTAAACGTGATAACGGAAGACATGGTGAAACACTGTGTTTAAGATTTTGCAAACAGAGACATGATTTCAAGCAAAAAGTAATTAAACTTGATAATTGAAGGTACACTGAAACAGGGCATCTGTAGGATTTTGCATGAGAGACGTAATTGTATGCATTATCGTGTTCGTAATGGAAATACAATAATAAACAATGACATTATCAGAGAGAAGCTGGGAAGACTGTGCACTTGAAATGGATGAGAGGCTATCATTGCCTAAAGTCGATACATGATTAATATTAATTATACAGTAGATCAGGGACTCTCAAACGGGGGTGGGGGGCGGCGGCACTTGACTCCCGCGGGCGAGAACTTCAAATCTAAGGGAAGGAATTTTAGCCAAGGCCGAAACTGGGCAGAAATTTCAGTCAGAGGATGAACTCCAGCCTGGCAAAGAATGTACTCTGCGTATTTAACATTATAATAAATAGACGTTTTATGATCCATTAAAATAAGTTGTTATAAGTGTTTTTACTTGACTGCAATTAACCACGAATGTAGAATTATAAATTGTTTCAGTAAGTCACTGCAAAGGTATAACCGTGCAAAAATTATTAGATGACAATTCAAAATGGAGGCGGAATAACAGATACGTGGGACTGCAAGAGGAGGAACGTGGCCTGGCACTCTTTGAACCACTACAGTAGGTGATGCAAATAAACTCTTGCATATAATGGCAATGTTCAAAATAATATGTATTTCATTTGCTTATGTACAAAATAATATGTTATTTCATTTGCTTATGTACAAAATAATATGTATTTCATTTGCTTATGTAAAAAATCTTGTCAGGTTATGTGTAGCATACTTCAATACCTTCAAGTAAAAGGGTAAAGAAAAATAAGAAAAAAATATACAAAATTGGAAATAACATTAAATTCGACATCATGGAGAAAAATTTTCACAATAGATAATCAGGGAAAAATCATATATAATAGTTTTTGGCTGATCCCCAAATTATCCTCCCATTTCTTGTTAAAGTCTGTCAAAGCTTAGATTCTTGTGGAAAGCAAACATTTCCATATTTTGGACGAATGATGTCTTCAAAGATATTCAATTTTGTTGCCTGCAAATTTTGACTATAAGAAAAAAAAAATTTTGATTGTTATCTGACTGATTCTAAAGTCGGCTCA
Organism: Onchidella celtica; assembly: GCA_963931925.1. Taxonomy (NCBI): domain Eukaryota; kingdom Metazoa; phylum Mollusca; class Gastropoda; order Systellommatophora; family Onchidiidae; genus Onchidella; species Onchidella celtica. The sequence goes on from OZ007570.1 coordinate 44,204,746, forward strand.
GAAAGATATTCCTGGCAAAAGAGCTGCAATTTTTATAGCTCCAAACTGCATCATATGAGTGTGTTGCTTCATGGCTTCACGATCCAAAGAGATAGAGTTCATCAGTTCCACGTAAGTGTTGACATCTGGAAACTGCTGAACGGCTACGTATTGTATCAGCAGGGATTCTGGCACAGTGCCCTCTTCATTGTGGTCCTCAGTGTCTTTGGTTGCACCCTGCAGGGATACATCACTCTGTGATTCTAAAGCTGTGTACAGTGATGTAGAACTACCCACTTCTTCACCTTCAATTTCTAAGGCTTCGATATCTCCGCCGTTGAAGTCTACATCTTCTTTATCTGCGCCAGTATTTGAAGGGGAACCTATCTCTCCAGTGAATGCGGACCAGTTGCCTTGCAGAAACGATGGCTTATTTGATCGCAGAATGTAGCGTTCACCAAATTCGTTCAACTTTTTTTTGAGGAGATCTGTGGCGTAATCTACTGGAATTGCAGTAATCTCCAAGAATACTACGAGGCAAACCTTATAAAGGGAATGAGGCGTTGGGAGTTTCCTATAGTTTTCTGCCACCATGACATCCCAGCAAGCTGTAAGACTCTGATTTGATGACGACAACAGTCGAAACCATTCCACTGCACTAGATTCCTTTCCAAAGAAAAACAAAGCTGCCGATGAATCTGAAGGCCAAGATACAACTTGCTGGCGCAGTAGAGGAACAGTACAAAATGTAATCAGGTGCCCACCGAGCGATTCCAGTGATTTTTGTTGTGAAGTGAGAAACTCTTTCACGTCCACACAGGCTGTGTACGGAAACCGAATCAAGAGTATTGCTCCGTTCTCTCCGGGGCTCAGTGAAATGAGAAGCTCTCCTGTGTTCTCTACAGCCTCGTCGTAAGAGGGTGGAGCGTCTAGGTATGTTGTCCAATTTTCTTCAGTGGCTATGGAAGACTGAGGCTGAGACATCCCATCACCTGTAGATGGTTGGGGTGGCTGGAGCTTCTCGTTATGTTCAGCATTTGCCGAAGTGACCGAAGTCTTCACATTGGTCTGGTCACCAAGGTCTGCCTTCCCAGGACTGGCCATGGCACCGTCAGCGCTGGGGCTCATACCATGTGTGTTGGACTGTGGCGGAACAACGCATGTCCATGGCACATACGTTGTTGCAACAAAGCGTCCATCACAATGTCGAAATCTGCTGATTCCATATAAGCATTGTTTGTATTGAAGAGGCTGGGTACTGTGTGCGTTAACAGGAACAGTTCCAATGACGACTGGTAGGTTCTGTTCGATATTAAAGCCTAATGGGACTTCAGTGACCAGCTTCACAAAGTACTTGACAGAGATGATGTGACTAGTTAGGGTCTTGGTGCTGGCAGGAATTAGGTCAACTCTGAATGGCTGGGCATTCCAGGTTATTGTGTCACCTTGTTTCACCGCGCAGCTGGATTTTAAAACTGAAATATCAATTGTCTTCGTCTGAGTGTCATTGCCAGCGGTATAGACTACTTTTTGGCAAAGTATGGCTTTCACCATACCTAAATCCCTGACACTGTCATTCTTAATTTCTAGATCAACAAGCATACATTCTCCTGGACAGTAGGCTGCTCTGTCCAATGTTGCTTTCACATGGAGTTTCCCAGCAGATCCAAGACCCATAGCTTTGGAGACAGCTTTTTCTACAGCACATTTCACTGGGCGCTTGTATTCAGGTGCACTGACGTCAGTGACAGCCAGTACGGTGAAAAACCTGTACCATGATTTATTGAAGGAAGGGAAAGGCAAGCCAACTTCAAATTTCAACCAGTATCGGATTGCTCCATACTCACCCTCAAATGATGAGGGAATACCTGAATCAGGCAGCTTGAAGGAGAATCTGTACATGTGTTTGCCTTTTGTAAGGAGGACTGTTGGTCCAGAAGTATTTTGTTTGTTGCCAAACAGTGTCAATACAGAATGGAAATAGATCTCTTTTCCTATGGCATCATGGAATCCGATTCCCAGAGCGCTTGTCCATTTGGTCAAAGCTCCACCAAAAAGGAATACATAGACACCTTTGACTTGGATATCCTCGGGTGCAACAATGGACACTCGCCCTATTGGAGAGATGGAGAGAACGAAGAAAAATCAGTTGGTGTTGTCATATGAGATGTTTAATACCTCTCACTCATCATGACTGATGATTAGACATCTCGTACAGTTTGACTTCTGTGATAACATAAATAATTGTCCTCTACTGAACTACATATTCGGTTACAAATTTGGGTCATCGCACCGCTAGTATCAGGCGTAACACATCCGCGTGACACGCATCTTAATCTTGATAGAAAGAGTTTGTGTTATCTGTGACACAGTGAGATGGAGAAGAAGGGATTGTGAGCCAAACTTAGGAAAACAAACAAGAGCCAAAGGGAGAAAATATTATAATAAAGACATGTTAAAGAGATATGCTTTGTTACAGCAAAATTAATGGCAAATTTTGTTCAAAGCGTCTGTGGCAAGACAATAGTTACGGGTGACTGTGAAGACGAAGAGAGCAGTAACTGAATAAAAAGACAGGAGTAACGAAGACACAGAGACACGGTGAAAATTCTCTGGTTGTCGGATGTGTAGCAAAAGCAGGAGCAGTGACAAGCCAGTGACAGTGATGTTTTGCTGTGATGCCCTTCACTCTTTAACGCCCACATGGTTAATTCATTTTGCCCATACTGATTTCGACTGCTAACATATGTTTTGAACGAAGAAATGAATAAAGATTTTAAAAAACAACTAAAATCATCGGGGTACCGAGTGAAAATAAAAGGTCTACCACATGTTGATCGACACATACGGCTTTGTTTGGGCCTAAAAAGAGTTCATTAAGAAATTTATACCCCTAAAGTTACCGGCTGATTCTAATATCTTTAGTGGAAAAGTGGAGCTGAGAGATCGAAATAGTTTGAGAAATAATGTGAATGCAAAATAAAAGCCATTAAGGACAAAAATATAGTGATGTAAATTTAACAAGAAATGTCAAGATTTTTTACCTTCGACTTTCTCGCCAGGAACATAGACTTTCTTGTTGTTGGCCACATAGAAGGTACAGTTTGACAGTTTACCCATGGCTGTGCACACTTTTGTCGTATCTCAAGGTGGAATGGAACGATTGATTTTGTTGTAAGTTGCTTCTCGCTGTTCGAGATAATGTTTGAGCTGGATAGAACATAACATGCTGTCGCTTTATATACTATGGGCTCTAACTGATCGCCGCAGCTTATCAGGGATGGGTTTTTCAGATGATAAACTCTAACGTGATCTTAGTTATTGCGTCAAGGGAAAGTACAAAATATCTCTTTGTAGTATAGCTGAACATTATACGCGTTTTTATTTTTTGAGATTGCGCAAACACGTCCTAATTATGTCTTTATTTCAGAAAAGAAAAATCCCTGCCTATGTGGATATGTGAGTTTTGTGTCAGGAGTTTGGTGTACGTATGGTGGGGGGGGGGGGGGGGTCGTCAATGATTTTGTCCTGAAAATGTCTGAAAAACACGAGAGGGGAGAAGAGAAGAGACCTACTCATTTCTAAAGCGCATTTTGCTGATTGCCTAATGTCCATTTAATGTGTTTGCCAATGTTCTGCTTCGGGACAGTCATCAGAAAAAATTTTTTCATAGATCAATCGCTTTTTTTTTTCAAAAAATATTCTTTAAAAAGAAAAAAACAATTTAATTTTTATTCCGTTCGCTTCCCGTTCATGCCTTCATCTGTTCATTTATTCCTTTGGTCGTGCACATGATTGATAGTCCTAGTTTGTACATATCTACATTGCTTTTCTAGAACATCTTTGGCAGGCCTTTTAGACTTCGGAAAGCAATGATTTACGGCGGGGAAGTGGATTTTTGGAAAATAAACAGTTTTATGCCAGTTCGTAGTTTAAGAATAGTATATCAGATGATGAGAAACAGAGATAAGAGAAAGAAGAAAAGATTGGCGAAATAGAGCGCTGTTTGTTGGTTTATTTGATTTTTTTTTTTCTGTTTATTTTCAAGTTTGTTGTGTTTCATTTTTTCATCTGCATATATAGTTGTGACCAAAGGTTGAATGGTTAGATTCTCTGGTTATGGCGGTTGAGTGCTCTAGTAAATAAAAATAAGAAAATTGAAATAAAACACATCCTGAAGATCAATCGGTCGAAAGTTTGACTTGTCTTCCCCTTTCCTTTACGCTTTATTGTAACGTTTCTGTATTATTTTTTACTGGAGGTTTTGCCACATAGACGATTTTCTGTTTGCAGTTATAAAGACTGTTTTGCCTAAAAGGTGATAAAAATCTGATGTGAAATACATGTATTTCACACGATTACCGAATAGGAGATATGGTAAAGGATCGTGGAGTCCAGCTGAAGTGCCAATTAATTGCCCGAGGAATTTGATTGGTCCCGAGAGACGATCTTGTAGGCACGGTGAGAGCGCCTTTGATTTTGGCCAATCAAGATGGCACAATCCTCTGGAGGATTCTAGCATTGCTGCGCCACCGGGCATTAGAGAAGTTGCTCCGGGACTGGGCAAGGGATGAATAACCTTTTAAGTTACATGTGATCGGAATTGTAGAGACACGATTGGTAGTAAAGTGGAGATGGGGGGGTGGAGGGGGGAGGGCGGGCAGCTGACAGTTCCAGGCTGGTCGGCAGAAGGGGGTAACGGTAGTTCAAAGAGCTATCTCGTAACAATCAGTTTTAATCCATTTCATCTGCAACTGTAGCGATTAATTAATGGAGTTAGTGGTTCTGTACCAGTGATTCTCAAAGTCTCATGTCACATTCCTCCTGCGAACCCAGGTTTCCTCAAGTCCTCTCCAATTTTGAATTGTCATCTATTAATTTCTTTTTCACCATTTTACTTTTACAATTGCATTTATTGAAATGGTTATGGAAACTGAATTTCTTTTTTGATTATAGTCAAATGAAAAGATGAAATTCTTGTTTCAATGGACCACAAAAAGTCTATTTATTACATCTGTACGGTGCACTTGACAATTTCATTACAATCATGATTTATGATATATTATATATATGGCAACAATTTAATTTGCAGAAAGAAAATATAAATAAAATCAAATTCAGTTCATTATCATAGTAGAAAAACAAACATATACTTCCCAGAAATCTTTTCTTGCCCTTATACGCTTTTCAAAGCTGGAGGCAAACTCTCCCTCCCCGCCCCCCCCCCCCCCCCTTTCCGTACTTGGGTACCATCTGCACAGTCCCATATGGCATCTTACTTGACAAATCCATAACAAGGCATACTCTTAGGTCAGTCAGGAGATATTACAGTATAAAGGCCGTAGATTACAAGATTAAACACACATAGAATTGAGGCGGTGAAGAGCCGGAGAAAAAATAATTGGTCTGCAGTTTGCACGGCCATGCCATGACGTTTGTTTGTAGAGTAAGCGTGCGCTCAGCGTTCTCTCGTCTCATCGCATTTTAGGATTTGCGAGCAGAGTCATTTCCCTCTCCATCCAAACAGTTTCTTCCCTTGATTAACATGCTTTATTCTCACGTGTATGTTTGTGCACCTGGGCTGGAAGAGCCGCGCGCTTCCTTGTCACAATTTCATAAGTCGGCTCTCCCTCACTCTCAATTTCTGTCTGATACGAAATATTTATCTTTTTTTTTTTTTTTTAGTTTTTCATTTTCTTTTGACATTATCGTGCCTGCCTCCTTTAAGCAGTCCGACACCCATAAAGACAGACTGATAGGTCTTGATCGCTAGATAGACAGAAAGAGTGGCTGAAGTAATACTAACAGTATTAAAATCGTAATATTGTCCTTGTTGCGCATCACAAACGTTGCTTGGGAATAGTAAGTAAACTAATTAATGCATTATGAAAAGTAAGGTTGATTCATAAACACAATCATCTTCCCTTGTGTTCACTTTCTGACATCTTCATAAACAATATTTCACCATACTATAATGGAGCTAGAGGGCTAGAGGGTGAGCATGTAAGCTCCTAAACCTTCCTGACTACGAGAGTCAAAAATTTAGAAACTTTGTGCACTGCCTCAATTTTTGGCGATAAATTCAGTGGACTCGTCCATTTTGGGGGAAAAATTCAGTCTTTAGAATTGCTTATTTACGATTACCTTTTTTTTTTAGCCGAAAAAGAGAGAAAGAGAGAGATTTTCTTGGAGTGAGGTTGATAAGTATAATCGGAAATTTTGCAATTCGCCTCTTTTTTCTCATTGCTGGTCGAAATATGAAATTTATCACATCTGTCTATTCTACAAGAAACTGTGTTCTCACATTAAGTTCAATTACTTTATTAGTCTTTGCGTCGAATCAAAGTGCTGTGATTAATGTGACCTAGATTTGGATATACTGCTGGAGCAAGAATATGCAAGATTTATCTTGCTCAGATCGTGTAATTATAATAAGAAACTCATCAGTGCCTGCTGCTGTAATGAGTATGCCTCCTTCATTAACCCTAGCAGGACCCATAATAAGCGTTTGCACATAAATAAAGAATTAACAATCCGATTTACACAGTAAATTTTACACATATAAAATGGAATTTAAACATTTTATCTAAAGTTTAGCGCCACAGCCAAAGATGCAGTTCATAAGTACTCACAGTGGTTTGCACAAAAATAGAGGAGTACAACCATATTATCTACACTTCCTGTACTGTGAAATGCATGATTTGATCCAAACGGATTTAATGGCACTGCATAAGAATGATGCAATTCATAGGCACCCAGGTGCAGTAGTGTACTATTTGGACAGTAAACAATGGGCATGAGAATGCAGGGCTAAGGGGGATTAAATTCAGAAAGGGCAAATCTGATCTCCGTCTTCGTTTTGGCATGTAAAAATAAAACTTACAAAACTCAGAAGGGGCGGAGCTGGAGAGGTAGAGTTGCTTCCAGCCATCTTTGCAGTCATAATGCTTAGGCATGGCTCGCACTACCTCATTCTGCTAGGTCGACTAATTGGATGGTGACGTCACAACATTAAGTTACACTGCGCAACCGCAGTCCTTTTTCGTTCCAGCTCCACTTTTTGCCCAACTGTAGAATTCGACTTTAAACGTCCGGCTTTAGTATTATGATTAAGAGTTAGAATAAATCGGAACTGTGGAACAACACAACTCTTTTTAAACAAGTGTCAAAGTGTGCATTTGTTATACCTCTTCCACATACCAAAAGATCTCCAGTTTTTCGGAAAATGGAAATGGAACAGACAAGAATTAAGGTCGTGACTAGTATCTAATCAGTTTGCTGATGCACGAGGTGTCACCAAAACTCAGTGTCATAGCGTCATCATCCAACTAGTTGACCGATCAAAATCGGCTAATGTGCTCGGGACCTAACGATAAGAGCTCATAGTTTTCACATTTTGTGGTCAGAACAGTTATACTGATGGTGGTAAAACACACTTGCAAACAAGACACAGGACAACGCAGATGACGATGATGTCGAAAATAAGTATTGCAATGACTGGTACAGAGGCCACCCATATAGTTAAATGGACCAAAAATATATTTACTGCAACGCAAACGAACAAACAAATAAGCAAAGCAAAGTCCCGAAAGTCCACTTGTACAACCAGTCTTTTCTACCCATTTATGTACTATTTTTACTACCCATGAAGATACTTTTAGAAAAATAAGGCTACATAGTGCTATGATCGCCGTTAGCTTATTTGATTTCAGTAGGACTGAAAGAAAAATTGCAGAAAGGACAGTGAAAGTGTTTTTTTGGCTGTTGTTTAATTTGTTTTCACTGGAGATTATTTTCATCTTACGAAACTTGTTCAACGGCTCTTAATGACTGAATATCTTTTTGCCCAGATACATCATTTCTTGGTCAAATATAGAAATTCCTCTTCAAAATATTTCTTCTTCTCCTTCTTCTTCTTCTTCTTCTTCTTCTTCTTCTTCTTCTTCTTCTTCTTCTTCTTCTCTCTCTCTCTCTCTCTCTCTCTCTTTCTCTCTCTCTCTCTCTTTCTCTTTCTCTTTCTCTCTCTCTCTCTCTTTCTCTTTCTCTCTCTCTTTCTCTCCCTCTTTCTCTCTCTCCCTCTCTCTATCTGTACTGTGTATGTGTGTATGTGTGTGTGCGTGTTGTGCGTTTGTATAGGTGTGTGTGTGTGTGTGTGTGTGTGTTGTCATTTTATGAAATTTAGACTGTAAATCGAAGTTCAGTAGAAGAAACCCATGTTATTTCTTCATGTGATAGCGTGTAGCAAATAGATCGTAAATCTTTGCAGATAATTATTTACAGGTGTCTGACTCGATCATCTCTGTTTTGAAAGTGGACATCGGTCTCCTGAGACTTAAGCGGGTCCAATTTAGTGACATAGAAAGGTGATTTTTTTTTTTTTTTAAATTGAACTCATTATGAAACAAAATTTTAAGCGTAAATATCCGAATGCCGGGTTTCTCTGTACTGGTGTGGTGAAAAAAAAAAAAGAGAGGAAAAAATCCGCTCATAAAACTTCGTACGAGAAGTTCAGATGCGCTGTAAAGACGTTAGATCTCCCAGGGTTTGTGAAGCATTCTCTCAAAACAGTTTGTTTGAGCGATACACGAAATCTCCAAATATTTGCGTATTTTGCATGTTCGTCATCTTCGTCCCAGATATTTCTCACATGGGCCAATCAAGAAAAGTTTTTCGCTCCCATTGACAGAGCAAAAATGCTCTATCTGCAACACCTTCGCTGGTGCCACTGAACGTAGTGACGTTACAGGGAAGAAACTTATTTTTGTCTCTCGCAACGTTTTTGCTTCCTTAAGAGAAAAGCTAAGCAAGATGACCAGAGTTGAATCCTACATGAGAGGACTTGAAAAAATATAGATGTTACTTTTAATAAACAAAAGTAATAAATAATAAGAAACAAGAAGTAGGAAATAAATAAATAGCAAGTAATTTGGACCGCATTAAAATCACGTTTGTGTACAGTGCAGGTAGATGAAATAAATAAATAAGTAAATAAATATATATAAATAAATAAATAAAACTGAACAGAGTTAAAATCACACTCGAGACTTTTGCAGGGGAAATTGGAAAACGATGAGTGTTACTTTTCAGCAAAATAGAAAAGAGAGGGGCAGAAGGATGAGTTATCCATTTCAACATCTCAGCTAGGTTGCCGGTAAAGACCTTATGCGCCAAAAATGAAAGGAATGTCATTAGGGGACCGTAGCCTGATCACACAGCCAAATAGAGAAAACACTGTTGTGTTCACAGTTTATCTATAATTTATAATGTCAAATGCTACGGTCCCCTATCAATAACCAAAAAAAAAAAAATTTTATAGGAGAAGCAAAAAGTTTCTCGCTATGTTCTTTGTTAACTAGCCAAGTTGGTGACCAAGGGAAAATACTAGTCGTAAGAAGTTATATCCCATATAGAAACAAAAGTGCCTTTCATTCTGCAATAAACTTGATGTTAAAAAGTGTATTTGATCCAGTTTGGTGTGTGCAGTTCTTTTCCGTAGCTGGGCAGATCTCCCGGTGACATTAATTTCCCGACACAGCTGCTGTTTAGTAAGTATGCTGTGCTTCTGATACACGTGCAAATCTCTTCGGCTGGATGGAATTACATAGAATGTTAGGAGTTGTAGCACCACTGCACTATAAAGAATAGGTTTAATTCAATAGTTTAATTTTCTGTACCATTTAACCATTCTGAGATAACAAAAGTGCCTTCAAAATGTATCAGTATAAAAAATAGTTGAAAATTATTTAAATATTTATTTTTCTTGGCAGTGCCGGTTTGGGTCTGGGTCGGTAGGAAAAATGGCTTTTTACGTAATTTGTTTGATAATACTGAATTCATACCATCTTCACATATCACCTTTTTGCAATCATTAATAGAAGTTTGTAGTCACGGGATACGGGCAAGTTTGTTTGATCAGGTGGGGGCCCCGGGCAACCTGACACCCCTTTATTTCTGGTATCAGCCGTCCTAGCTTCCTGTTGAGGTCACATGATCGTCTAGTACTGCACCTCAAAGAAAGGGGAAGGGTGGGCCCGGGATTGGGGGGTTGGGGGTGTTCAGTGGGAGATGGGGGATGGGCTGTAAAGGATGGGTGATTCTAAACCAAGGATAAAATTTGCCCTAAGCGCCAAAACTGTATCGGAATTTAAACGCCGTACTATTTGAGAAGTCTTTGCACTCGTGTGCATGATTACCGTGATGTAAATTAATGTAAGAGAGTCGATGAGGATTAGTAATCTCGTGATCTTATTGGTCGATTTTGATTATGTCACCAGAATTGTGATGTAGACAGCGCAAGCAAAGCTCCGCCGCCAAGTAAGTGTCTTCCGAGAAGCACACTTTTTTGTGACGGCAAGTGGTATCAGTCCATTACAGACAATCGTCATGCTGATGATTGTGACATTTTGCTTCCCTTTAAGATTCACACTTAGGTGTCATCATTTTAGTTGTTGTGGTTGTTGTTTTGCAGTATCTACAAGGAGTTTGTCAACTCTCATCACAAAAGTATACGTTAACTGAATCAGTAGTTTTAACGCTAAACCTACACACAGGCGCCCAGACAAATATCCACACAACAAAAATGGTTGGCCTACTTTAGTTACACGACTTTCCAATTTAGCTTTTAAATCCAAATCCCCACCAACCTACGCCCTCGGCCCAGTCTCTCTTCCTGGCCCAAATCCCTGCCCCCACATGCCATGTCCCCTCGTGTTAAAACTTGCCTCAACTACAGTGATGCCTCTGAACACCCACAACGAGGTAAAGGCTGGGGGGGGGGGGGAAAGAAAAACAATTAGTGCTTAATGGCTCTGCAAATGGATAATTAAGATTTTGCTTCCGTTAAAAGACGATCTGACATGGGTCCGACTTATTAACGTAGACAAAATGAAGACGCCACTGAACTTTCCTGCTTTTTTTCCCCCGGCGTTTCGTTTCGGATCATATCCTTTTTAACATGCCCAATTTCCCGGAAAAATTGCCTGTCTTGAAGAGACGGAGAGAAATAGCCTCAGAGTGACTCTATCTTTCTCACGCCGCATATTTTGACCTTTGAAACTGGTTTCTGTACTTTTGTTTACATTTTTTCTAAATTTTGTATCTTTTTGTTTCGTTTGCGTTGTCGCTTTGAGCCACGCTAGCGATGTTGACGGCACCAAAACTTTGAGAGCAGATTAGTTAGACTGGTAGGTGAATGCTAGGCGTATCTAGAGTTAGCGAAAGCCGATAGGCCTGTTTGTTGTCGACTAAGATTTTTTTGTTAAAGGCTTTTTATAAATTTTTTTTTTAATCCATCAGCCTATGCGTGTCAGGTGGTCAGTCGGTAGTTTGGTCAATCTGCTTTTGGTTGATCAGCTGTTTGGCTGGTTGGCTGGTTGGTTGGTTGGTTGGTTGGTTGGTTGATTGGTTAGCAGGTTGGTTGGTTGGTTGGTGGATGAGTGGGTGGGTGAGTTGGTTTGGGTGGTTGGATGGTTTCTTTCTTCCTTTTCTTCTTTTTTCATTTATGCACATTTAAAATTCGGAATTGTTCGACTTATGCATTGCAAATGAATCACAGTTATCTCGATTAAACTCGGAAAAGTTCAGACAGTTTGCTATCAGTGCTGCCATTTATGAATTGGACGCCAATGTTGTTCAAACAATCACAAACAATTTTGCCTAACGAAATTAGTATAACAGAATCTGTAATTTAGCTGCACGATCAAACGAATATAGACAATATTCTATTCTTACCTTACCGTAATAACATCAGCTGTACATGTAGTTGAATTAGCTTTGCTGTGATTTGTGATATGGAATCTAATTATTTGCATTTTCTCACTCACCTGCAAATTCGAATCCAGATTTAGAAACTAAAAGAAATAAATACGAACGCAAATTGCGGCTCAAAAAAAAAAAAGTTATCTTTTTGAGAAGAAAAAACAAAACTGCTTGATTTTGAAATCATCTAGAAAATTGTCGACGGCACCCAAACTTTGAGACAATACAAAATAACACATGCTCGTTCAGAGTTAAACCATTCTATCTGCAAATATGAAAATCGTTGAAACACTTCTTAGATTAATTTGCTCCCAGAGATTAAGCCTCTTGTATGTGTGTGTCTTAGGCCTTTGGTTTGGCTTTTTGTTTTTGATCTTATGGTTTTTTGTTGTTGTTGTTATTGTTGTTGTCGTCGTCGTCGTTGTTGCTGTTGTTAATATTATTGTTGTTATTGTTTTTGTTGTTATTGCCCCACATTGTAGTTGTAATTATGTAATTTTCTTTCTTAAGAGAACTGAAGCATCGTTTTTCTTTTCCCCTTCAATTTTGTTTTCGACTCAATAGAGTCTGGAAACGACTCAGCACATGATCATTGGTGCATGGGTCTGACAAAACCCGGCTAAAGGTGAATTTTTTATACCACTTTGAAAAATCAAAATAAAATATTTCTATGTCGATTTCAAGCAAAAGGCACTCAGTGCAGAAAAATGGCTAGCCTTTCATATTATAAGCAAATCTCAATTTCCTTAGAAAATGTTTTTCCCCTTTAGAGGGATTTTATCAGAAATTTGGTCTTTCAACTTTAGCCCGACTTCGTCACATCCAATCACCATAGTGAGTATGAACAATGTGCGTAATGAATCACTCATTACAGAAAGCCACGGCATTATTGTAATCACGCCGCATTATCAATAGATGTATATTATTATCATTATGAAGAAAACTTTTTCTGTTTCAAGGAGAATGTTCATTGAGAAACATAAACATGATACGGTTAACGAAGACACGTAGATGTGCAAAATTTGGGAAATTTTAGACAAGCCTTTGAGTAGATTTTCGAGTTCCAGTTACACCACGAATTTTGAAATGCACTATAGTTATTATTGCGTCTTTATTAGAATGAGATGGATCAACACCGACTTTCTCGAAAACTATCTGTTGGATCTATTTGACATTTTGCATGTGCCTACATGTTAACTTACATTTTATGGAACTGGTTTTGTTACACTGTAGCTTGATTTTGAGATTGCTTCTTTGCACTTTGTAAACAATGATAGGCAGACCTACTTATAAAAAACAAAATAAGAAAAAAAACAATTCTACATTACTAAACAGTGCGATACACAAAAATGTGTTACACATAATATTAAGTGTACTATAGCGTGCGGAATCCCCGCCAGCATCAATACGCCAGCCCTGTGTAGATTTCCTTAGCACTGGTGGGATTACCTTATGGGTGGGTTTCCTACATCAAACCAACATCGGCCGGATGTCGTAACCAGCGGATGTAAGTTGAAATAATGTATTTCCCTTGCGCAAATTTGACGTTAATCCTACTAGTCGAAATTCTGTTAAGCTTTGCTGGCTGGGATATTGTTTCAACATATCTTTTTCCCCGTTCAAGGTCAACACGCAATTTAGTGTTTCGAACAGTTTAGTACTGTAGAAACGTGTTGTAGTTGTTTATTCTAATAAACACGATTTTCTACTAATGAGTTCAAAGAAGCAAATCCAAAATTAGGCGGTAGTCTGACAAATAAAAATAAAATGAGTCTCCTAAGGTTTAGTGTGAAATAAAAGCCCGTGCAAAATATCAAATAAATCCAACAAATAGTTTTGCAGAAATCGATTTTGTTCCCGTTCGTTCTAAAAAAACGACCAACTATATTTCGGCCATTCTTCTCGTCTGGTCAATTTGGAGATGCCAGCAGCAGTCACGTTTGAACGCAGTCAGGCGCGCCAGGGAGGCGATTCAAGGGAAATAATCACTTAATAGACATTTTAAAATAATATTGTCTAAATAGAAAGTTGTTTCCCTTACATCTAATGTTGAAAGAAGACACGAGATTCATAGTAAACATGTTATCTATCTATCTATCTATCTATCTATCTATCTATCTATCTATCTATCTATCTATCTATCTATCTATCTATCTATCTATCTATCTATCTATCTATCTGTCTGTCTGTCTGTCTGTCTGTCTGTCTGTCTGTCTGTCTATCTATCTATCTATCTATCTATCTATCTATCTATCCTATCTATCTACAAGCCTTTTGTCTGCTTGCATATCTGTCTAAATTTTGCCGTGCCGTGTTGTCGTCGGTTGTTGTTCGTATTTTCTCAAATCTGTATCTGTAATGCCCAGATCCGAGTCCCCCCCCCTCCCCCCCCCCCCCCCAATGGAGTCTGAAGGTCCTCAGGAAGATGTGTCAATGTCATCCGGCTTCCCTTACAATAAAGCCTGTACTGGTCCAAGTCATGATCGTTCCTGACTCACGTCATTTTATAATGTTAGCGCTCATCGAACTAGAAAAAGTTTCTCATTTTGCTGATAATCCATTGACATTTTGAAATATTGCTTTTCTACTAGGAATATGGGCGGCACACAATGCGCTGTGGCAGTTATCAAGCTGTTTCGCGGTTCCGCTTTATTCTGACTCCTTATATTATTAAAGCCGCAAAAGTTTAACGTGGAATTTCTCAGTTGTGCAAAAGTGGAGTTGGAACAAACAAGAACTACTGTCGCAATAATTTAAATTGAAACATTGGATTTGGTGTTATTCTCTCACATATCGTCAGTTTTTGTTTTCTTTTAAGTGTAGGGACAAGGGTTTCAAATCTTAGTTTTAAATATTCTTTCAGACAGCCACGTCCACTGTTATTTTTCACGAATTCTTTCCACAATATCTTTCTATTTGAGTTAGAATCATCATCAACCAGTTATGTATTTCAGGACGTGCCGATGTTCAGCACTTGTTATTGACAAAACCGCAAATATGCTAAGCTTCAAAATTTTTATACTCGTTACAATTGGTACTCACTTCATAAAGCGACTATCGGTAATTACTAACACTAATGTGTCTGTTTTTCAAAAATTCTATATCGGTTTTAAAGGTGTTTATTTGACTGCCTCTTAAGAGCGATCGATTCGGTACACTTTCCCGAATAGACACCGCGTGCTTGGCACGTAGGACTGTATTTAAGAGAGAGACAGAGACAGAGATTTTGGGGGCCAGCAGCATTAAGCTGAGGCCCCCGAGAATGAAAGATCTTCCTCGGAGGGAGAGATTTGGGCCAACAGCCTCAAGCTGAGGCCCGCGAGAAGCCAAAAGATCTCAAGCCAGAGAGACAGAGGAAGGGGGATCTATATAGAGAGGAGTGGAGGGCGGAAGCAGGCTTATTTCGGGTAATGACAGGAGCCTCAGCTAGTTCAAAAATAATTATGCAGGTCCGGCACTTGTTTTCAATAAAGATAGTATCATCTATCTAATTGTTTTTTGTTGTTGTCGTTTTCAAATGTAAAAGTAATTCAAAATGTTTGTTGGTAAAAATCAATGACTATGGCTCATCTACATTTTCACAACCAGACGCCAGTTACTATTCGTGCCAATTCTGTTTGCCAGCAATATTCATGTTGTCTCCTCAGCAAAATAGTTCGTAGCACAAATGGCTTCGTAAGCAGAATTTATTTCGTTGGTAACTACACACGCAGTGGTAAGTAAACAGGTTACAGATAAGGTTTTTTGTTGCTTTTTTTTTTTTTTTTTGTCGTTTCACTGCTTTTAATATACTTGAAATAACACTCATGAGCCGGCAAATGCACGTATTATAATACACCAGAAGTGCTATTGTATACTTTCATTCAGAGCACACGTGCTTGCTTACACACATTACTCACACACATACACATACAGACACACTAGTTATTGATTTCATTACAATGTCTGAACCAGGTTGTGTTGTATCATCGTACCAGATCTAGTCACACCACATCCTAGTCTATATTTCAGGTTGGAACGTAGTTTACAGACAGCCAGGAAAGATGAATCATTCTGTTGTATAACGTTATACATGTATTCTAAAAACACCGTTACCCGACCCAACCCTCTCCCCTCTTTTTTTTTCACTAGCCCTTTGTGTTAATTTTCGTTTAGACTAGCTGACATCCAGGGCCGGCCGGTGTGGTGGGGGGGGGGGGTGGGGGTGGATTTTGGGGGCACTTTAGGTTCGACAGGCCCTCTCATACTCAAAAATTAAAATACATGGCAAATCACCAGATTTACCCACCGAAAAACAAAATAATGAAACAAAAGTTAGTTGTTTTTCTTAAAATAAAATTTTAAAACAACATAAATTTTGCCATAAAATTCCCGCTTCCAGTACTAATACTAGGGGACAATGAGATATATTGAAAGTGCCTTGGGGCAAATAACTTGAGTTTTATTGCATAATTATAATTAGAACTGACAACTTATACATACATAAAAAGATTAAATTAGAATATGTCTGTAATAAACCAACATGTACACATGTTCATGTCTTGCTTCAGGTGTTTGCCCCAAGCTACTTTCAATACATCTCATTCTCTCCTGGAATTTGCAGTGGAAGTGGTAGTTTTATAGCAAAATTAATTTTTTTTTTCTATTCTAACTAGACGATGAACCCGGAACTCCCGGGATAAAGCGGTGTTTCTACCCTTTTCTCCCCCTCTCTCTGATCTAGACAATTTCCCATAATATTCCGCAGTCTTGCTTCAGAACTCATGCGCGGCAGGGCACTATGCACCAACTGAATGCTTGTCAAATACAGACTCCCCGTGAGGGGGCGTACCAAAAGGAGCACAGAAAGAGAGGATTGTATTTTACATTTTTACAACTTAAACAAAAACAAAAAAAGCGTAAAATAGGCTGATAAAAAAGAGTTTGGTCAGACTGGTTGACACCTGAGAAAATTAATTTAATGTTTGAAACTGTTATTTGACTGTAGCTTTAAGCCAAGAAAAAAAGGGGAAGGGGGGGGGGGTTAAATTGCACCAACAGGAATCACTCTCACCAATTTTTTTAATAAGATAAAAGAAATTAATTCATAATTATTTTTATTTTTTTTTGGGGGGGGGGGGGGCTCTGGCAACCCCCTCCCCTCCCCTGGCCTTTGTCCCTTTATAAATCCGGACATCGTTATTTTCAAACTCCTCAAGTAATATTCCACTATGACTAAGCCTGTGGATTTTGTACATTGGAGATACAAAGTATCCGCTTTCCCCAATGTTGGTTTCCCCCTCCCTCATTGTAGAGATTTTCCAAGTCATACTTTTATCACTAAGCAACTAAATTTTCCTACACGTTGACCTCAGCCGATCGTAACATCCAAAATACGCATTTACATTCGAGCCCGAAACACGCTGCAAGGGTGGGGTGGGGAGGGGGAGATTATCGACTGACCCAAATATAGCGGGAGGTGTGTTTGTGTCGACCAATCACATTCAGTGTAGCAATTGCGTTCCCTCACGGGTGAAGGACAAAACATTTCACGTCAACAGTTTTTTCCTGGTCTCATGTGTGTTTATGCACTACCTGCAGTCGTCACGTTTGGTAATCGCTTTTAGTTTCACAGACCGTGTGTTGCAGGGCCTTTTTGAACCAGTTCTTTGCCAAGAATAATACATACAGTGCCTTTTCTTTTTCAAGCATACACTGCCTTTTGTTTCTGCACCAGCCAATTCGAGAGCCGAGCTGTTTGAACCAGTGTTTATAAACAAAGCGAGAAAATGGATTCCGGAATCCCAGCGAAAAAGGCCAAAGTTGACAAGTCGGTGAGTGAAGTAGGCTATATTTTATTCACGAAATTCGTTTGCATTGTTAAATGAAAACCTTCTCCTCTTCTCTTCACTTCCTTCTTTCATGGGCAAGACATAAGAGATGGGCGATGAACGGCAAATTAACTCTTCTCCTATGGCGCAATACATCACAGCAAATAAACAAACAAAAAAACTTGAACGTCGAAGCAAGTCACACTATAGACCTACTATATCTATAGCATATATTCTAATAAACTTTGTATTCTATGGAATTTATTCTCATGTTAAATTCATGGTATTTGCTACTCAAGACAGTTACGCGCGAGTTGGGGGGGGGGGGGGTCTGAATTTCCAATCACTTGACAAAAATAATCGATTGACCGAATTTCCGAAATTGGCGCTTTAGTGTCAGACTTTCCAATCACTTGACATAAACAATCGATAGAAATTTGCGCTTTTTGGACTGTTAGTGGTGACGTCATCTTGTCCATCAACGTTGGTGTGACGTAAATTCACAAAGATGAATACTACAGACATGCTGAATTATTACGCCTGATTTTGAATCATGTTTTGTTTCTAATTGATGAAAACGAGGTTTGGTAAATCGGACTTACATGGCCTTTATGTTTTCTATCTGATTCCAATTTGAGAACATTTTTGTTCCTTTTTTTTTTTTTATCTGTACCAGTAAAAGTCTGTTCAAGGAATCTGAAGGGAGCTGTGATTACATTTTTACACTGTTTTGATCATCAGTCACATGTAGACCTACACACTGATTGAAAATGTGCAGTACAAGTGAAGATCCAAGAATGTTTTGCGTTCACAACGAAGTGTTCTATAGTACTTGTGTTATTATGGTGAGAAACGCTTCGGAGGAAGAGTAAAATTATCGAATAGCCTCACTTGACACCACAGCTATTTGGAGGATATTTATATCTGCAATCTTTAGAGGCTATGGTCATAAACTTGAAAGTTTTGTTGTTGTTTTTTAACTTCTCTTTGGTGCATGTTTCGCATTCGTTACATAGCTTGGTACTTGCGTTATTGAAACGCTAAAGGAGATAAACTAGGTAATGACAATAGTCTATCTTCCCTCAAAATAGATGTTTGAAAGGGCCCTTACATCCGCAATCTATAAATATTTGGCTATTATATTCGGGACATTGTAAGTGTTTACTCCTGGGTGCTTTTCTGTGCGTGTTTTGCTTTCGCTACGACACTTGCGTTATTGGAGCGCTAAAGAAGAAGAGCCAAGTAATGATAGTAGTAGCCTATCATCCCTCAAAATAGACGTTTAGAAGGGCCCCTACATACGCGATATTTAAGGAATCATATTGGGCCACGCAGTGTTAGGTTACGTGTAAACATTCCCAAGTGCTCTTCAACGTGAGCGTAGGGACTCCCTCTGCTTACGTTGTGCTGCCCTGCAAAGAGAACTTGTCCGTAGATTCGATCACAGCCTATGACCTGATGACGTAATATAGGTTCTGATCGGGCCTGCTATTGATCTGTTTGATCATGCAGTGGCGCACGGTAGCATAGCAAGGTCAGCAGAGAAAAGTAGTGCAAAACAGTCTAGTTTTATAGACGCCATTCCATGCAATGGCCCACGGACTAATTAAATTTGGACACGTTAATAATAATAATCTTCACCATCCTGATTTTCCATTGTTTATTTGCACCAAGGAGTTCATCCGCACTTCTGTTTTACTCTTTTTTAAAGTGTTGTTTTTTTCTTTGAACTTCATGCACTGGCTCAGCTGCAGCGGCCGCAGCCTCCTGTGCCGCAAGTCACCTGTTGTGTCCAAAAGCAGGTGGGAACTAGTTCATTAAGGCATTGCTATACACTCTATTGAAGAGCAGGGACTGATGTATACAATCAGGAGAGCCCCCCAAAAAGGGGAAAGTGCCTTTTCCATGGGACAGTATAACCGAGCCCTTTAGGCTACATTGTTCGTGTGAATTGTTTCTGACCATTTTCGGTCCAGCAGAGTAGGCCTCCAGTACTAGCTTGAAAGCTTTACGGCCCGCTCCATTCAGTGTTGAAACCATGCCCTTTACTTACAGAGTGCCATAACGTTACATCCTCTCCATTGCTTTCTTCCTCCTCCAGTGGAGACCTCCGAGTGTTGTTGTTTTTTTCAGAGCTGTAATTTTTTAGATTGGTTCTCTTTGCCTCTGTCTGTGTCGCCATAGAAACAAAAAAAGGCATTTTGCAGACAAAAATGGATTTTCGCTTTAGTCGCCCCTGTGTGCAAGTTTGGTTCATCAGCCTCGCCTCTGTCAAACAAGTGTTTGAGAAAGAGAGCTGCGGTCACGAATTACATGTACTGCAAAATCACCTATGCAGTTTCAAAAGGAAAGCTGAGGACGTCCGAACACGTAAAATTGGTTTTGTAACTTCCATATTTTTGTGACTGTGGTCGGTTTTCCCCGGTGGTCTTCCTTTACTACCTGGAATGAATTCTCAAAATATTTTCTGTCCCATTTTGCTTACGTCTTGAATATTTTAATGGTCCTTTTGTTTAACCAGTTTACTGTCCTTTGTTACTGAACAGGGCCCTGTTTTGCTTAAATGCTTGAAGAGAGGAGATGCTTACAGAATAAAGCAGTGAGCATCTACACTGTATTTAACATGGCAGCTTATTCCCAGTCCTTCGTATTTTTTTTTCTTAATCTCTCTCTTTCTCTCTCTCTCTCTCTCTCTCTCTCTCTCTCTCTCTCTCTCTCTCTCTCTCTCTCTCTTTTTCTTTCTCTCTCTCTCTCTCTCTCTCTCTCTCTCTTTCTCTCTCTTTCTCTTTCTCTCTCTTTCTGTCTCTCTCTCTCTTTTTCTCTCTCTCTCTTTTTCTATCTTTCATCTAGGGCAACTATCGAACATCACTGGCCCTGAGCCAGCAGACACAACAAAAAACGGGACCCGGCTGTGGCAGATCGATATGGCCTGGAGCAGTCGGTGGTTAAATATTATACAGCTTAAGGTGATTGCTTTGCATACATACACGCATCCTGACCCCCGCGCATGGAGATTAGTAAACCACAAACTACAGTCACAGTAGGCCAGGTAGGCTAGGCCTGGACTCAGGAAAATATGCTTCCCTGGGCATTTTGATGCGTACTATTGCACACTGTAATAATTTAATGCTACACCGGAAAATCCACCAAACTATCGAAAAATGACACCGTAAGAATAGATTTTTTTTTTACAAAAGATGGACAGAAAAAGCTAGGGATGTTAGACTGTAAAATGCGGAGTGGAAAAAGTAAAACTGAACTTCTAAACTTGCCCTCGCTGATCAACATACGGATTACGTATCCCTAATTTCATTCGCCTATCGCAAACTATATTTCTTAAAATTCATTAAGTTGAAAACTGCACGTTTCTAGGTACTGTGGTTGTCTCTGAGTTTCCCGGTGTTTTGCAATTCGCTCTTATTTATGATAGATTTGTTTAGCTGTCTTCACTGACCTGCCTTTATTTTCATTGCATAGATAAATTACTTTCGTCTATTTGAGATAAGAAAGATATATTAGAATTTTACATAGTGTTTTTATATGACACTCAAGGCAAGCCTGGACGTTTTGGTTTTGTTTGTTTTTTCGTCCAGCGAACGCTTAGAAGTTCAGCAGGAAAGTTATACACAAAGAAAAATAAAAGCACAGTGAGGAGATATGCTTGCACTTTCAGATAAAATTGTTTGTGGTCCTTCCTAGGTTTCTTTACATTACTTTAATGCTTTTCTTCCTGTCTTCGTCATTCTGGTTTAGTCCCTTCTTTCTGAGCATCTGTTTGCTCTCCTCCATCATACTTCTCTCAAGTTTTTTGTGTTTGCTGTTTGTGAACTCCATGACCTGTCGCCATATTTGTATCCCTTGTTCTTCTGTTGTACCTCGTCTTCGGCCTTCCTATGTTGTTTTTTTTTTGCATCCAAGATTCATTTTGTCGTAATGCCATCTTTTTTTCTCCAACCCAGGGAATTCCGTCTTTTTGCCTCATTTCTACTCTCGCTTCATCTCTTTCTCCGTACATTGTTCATTCAGCTTCACACGTTGAGAAACACTGGATTTAGATATTGTGCGAGAGCTGAAGTGCCTGGAACTTGTTTGGTTATCATGTCATAACCTTAGATAGCAACAGGTTCCACCTGCAAAAGAAAGAATGTTGTTACAAGTACGTACGTCCCCAAATTTTTTTGCGTTAGGGGTGCGTATTTTAAAGCCTTTTGTGACTCCAGAGCTAGAGAGCTCCTCCCGAAATACTCTTCAGATTCTCTTTTTGTTTTCCTCCCGTTTTTTTTTTTTTTTGGTTGAAAGGGTGGGGGACAGGGTTAGGGATTCGATCAGATTTAGGATTGAGGATAAGAACGGGGTTAGGGATAGATACGCATACGTACGTGCCCCTGGCGCCAAACGCTTGGTGTGCGCGCGTACTTATAACAACAGCCGGCAAAAACAGTATTGAAAGCTTGAAAGCTTCTGAGTAAAGGGAACACAGTGGCGTATTTTCGTATCAGGATTTCATTTATTTTTAATTTCATACAAGACTTTGTTTCATTCATTTTCATTTGGAGTTGTTTTGTTTATTTGTTTGTTTGTTTTGGAGACATGAAGACATTTTGGGAGGGCATTATGACGCAGGCAGTTACTGTCACTAGCATAAATGCCTCCTGGTCAGCAGTTTTTCCATTGTTTTCTCTTGTATTTCCTCAGTCAGTCCATTCTTTCTTTCTGTGAAAGACCACTACCATATCGCTGATTCCCATACTTATCCTTTTCCTTATCATTAGGAATAAAGTGCATGATAATTTTTTCTTCATTTGTTTTTTTTTTAATCCCACTATGTCCATTGCGTTTTTGTTTTCTTAAATGACACTTTAAACTGTCATTGTATTCATAATCTGTGTGTCACTGCCAGTCTTGATGCAGCCTTGACAAGTTGAGTTTACTTAGAGAAAGTTTCCCAGGAAACGTTAGAATTTCTATTCAGCATGTTTCCAAAGCGTTCTGTTTACGCGATAAGGTTTTGCGTTATATTGGCAGACCGTCAGTGTAAGCACGGCCTCCACAAAATAAGTACTGCGGCCTGAACAGTTTTACACTATTTGGGCCACTTTGCTGAATTCTAAAGCTGAGTTTTCATGTGTACGAAAACGGAAACGGCAAAAATCCATCAAGTAGTCTTCTTCTTCCTCTTTTTTCGTTCACCAATCAAGTAGTAAAATGAACTGTTTCCGTGTGTTCGAAAAGGCGTTTTCGTACACATGAAAAATAATATTCTCTTTTTTTTTTTTTTACTCCTTCCTGCCATGCACCTTCAGTATGCTTTTCATACGCGTGGCGCCCCAATACCACCCCAACCCCCACTCCCATCCTTTTCCCCTTCTTGTATGAACGTACAGCCAGCAGAATGTTGAATGACAATGATGAGGCTTTGATGTGTGAAAACCTGAAATGGCATTCTCGTAGGCCTACATGAACCGTTGACTGTCTCATGTCCATTAGAGGCGTGACTTTTTATACAATTTAACAACCTAATTTGCTGAAAAGGGATAAATGAAACCAAACCATGTAATTTATTACCATAATTGGAAAGAGTACTATGCACACTCCCAAAACACCCCCCCCCCCTCCTATCTAAGCAAATCTTTCCGAGCATACGGATGGTATGGATTGTAAGGCAATGCCCCCTTTCTCTTGTTCGAAATGCCAGGGGACATTAGATTTAACTATTGTTTTATTACCTGGTAGTCACCGCTGGAGTGCTGCAGTGTTGACTGTTTGACGCTGCCCTTTATAGAAGCTCTAAATACTCGAAAACTACGTACTTAGTGGATGCGCCAAGCCCATGCTACAAAAATGATGCAGCCTTGTCTCCGAGGTTGTCACTGATGTTTTGTTGATGTATTCTTGTTGCTGTTGTTATTGTGTGTTTGAGCTGCTGTTTTCATCAAAAGGAGTACCGGTAACGTATTTTGAACCGCGTTTAAATTTTATAGGCTGAAAATGACGCGCACACACACACACACACACACACACACAAAATTGAAGGAGATCACACATATTTTAAGATATTAGACTCGGCATTATTATAGGACGCTTGTATTGTCCAAATTTGAAGTCTTAGTCATTTCCCAGATTTCTGCATCATTGGAACGGAAGGATAACGCATGCCATGGCTTCTTCCGTACTTGAGATTGCGGTTGAGGACAAGCATGTGAAAAGCGAACGTGAGGGGGGGGGGGGGAGGAGGAAGTCAAAGTAGCCAAAACTGAGTGTGCGTACTCTACGGCAGTGATTCTCAATCTTTTTTTTTACCCACACCCGCTTCAGTTTTCACAACAAACAAACAAAAGTGCGCCCCACCATGATCCGACAAAGTTATTGCACAGTATGTATCCCTGCGCTCCATTCTGAAGTCCCACGCCCCACCTTGAGAAACACTGCTCTATCTATGGGTAAGTAGTTTTCTTTGAGCTCCTATACTTTTATCACCGCCAATGTGGTTTTAACTAAGTGTAATTGGTCATAATTGAATCGGGTAAATCCAAAACAGTCATTTTATTTCGTCTGTGAATTACAGTTTTGTCTGTATTAAGAATTTGAGTCTCATGGGATACACATGGCCATGTCCGTGTCTCTATGAAGGGACACTTCGTTTTGCACCAGAATTCTAAGGTAGACTCTTTACATAAGAGCCAGCAATACAAACAATACAGCCTTTCCAGCTGGATGTTGGGTCTCATACAGGAACTCGAAATTGCCATGCAGATTTCATCTTTTAAGTCGAATGTCTCACCCCTCTCTTTCTCTCCTTCTCTGACTCTACTCTCTCTGATTCTGTGTGTGTGTGTGTGTGTGTGTGTGTCTCCGTCTCTCTCTGTCTCTGTCTCTGTCTCTCTCTCTCCCTCTCTTTGTTTCTCTGTCCTTCTTACTCACTGTCTTTGTGCCTCACTGTCTGTCTCTCTCTGTCTCTCTTACTTTCTCTGTTTCTCTTACTTTCTCTGTCTCTCTTACTCTTTTTTGTCTTTTTCTCTTTTTGTCTCTCTTTCTCTCTCTCTGTATCTCTGTGTGTGTCTGACTTTGTCTGTCTTTCTCTCTCTCTCACCCTGTGTCTCTCTCTCTGACTTTCACGCTCTCTCTCTCTCTTTCTCTCTCTCTCCCTCTCTCAATCTCTCTCTCTTTCTCCCTGTCTTCGTATCTCTCTCTCTCTCTCTCTCACACACACACACACACAAAGAAAAAACGTTGAAGCTGAGGATACCACTCTTATCATTTTATTATTATTGGTAACGCTTGGTAAGTGTGTTCTGTGTGTAAAAAGTCCATGTGAATACACGTATGTCATGGTCCACTTTTTGCACCTGTTGCCGAAGGCTGAAATGGTGATCGTGCGACTTTCCGTCAAGGACACTAAACATTACTTGAATGAGATCCAGCTCGTGCCTTGCCCTGGGGAGCTTGAACTAGTTGGCTACACCGTCATTCAACCTCGTTAACACAGTTTTTAAGCTGACTTTGTGAAAATCAGTGAGAATCTTGACAGCATGCAACATAAAACTGCCATCTACCTGTAGAGATCTGTTTTATAGACATAGTTCGAGATCAGATCAACGACTTACAGACACGTATTTGCTTATATTATTCTTTTTCTTCTTCTTCTTGTTCTTCAAGATGTTGTTCATCCACTGCAGAATGTTAGCCCTCCGCAGACTTCTTCCATCTGGTTCTGTCCTCTACTTGTCTCTGCCATGTTATGCCCTCACGCTTTCCGGTGTCACCCTGCCGTCTTCTTGCTGGTCTTCCTCTGGATCTCTTCCCAGCTCTTGGTTGCCAATCAGTACATCTTTTTGACCATCCATCTGTCTTTACGATTCATCTAGACACGTGTCCTGCCCATTTCTGTTTGAGTACATACTCTGTGTCTGTGACCCCTGTCTTCTTTCTTATTTCACACAATGACGCTGTATTTAGTATCTAGTGGTGCAAATGTTATCTTGTTAATTATTGGTGATTGTTCGCGGTTGTGTACGGGAAAAGAACAAGCTGCTAATGTTATTGGGAAAAAAAAGGGGGGGGGGGGTCGATATTGTGAGTTTTAGTTATTTGTGGATATGTGAATTCAAGATTGGTCAGCGAAAAGCAAGAGTGGTCTATCCCACATTTTTGCAATTTTCTAAATAATTGTTCCTATCCATAGACATTGACTAAATCTTGCCATAGGTATCAGTTCTGTTGTGCTCCTGTTGTTGGTTGATGGACATTTTAAACAAGCAATCTTTCACAATTCATTAAAATCTTCAGTGGCGAAGAGTTCAGCCCTCATTTTCTCAAAACATAGCAAAATGTGAGATGGCCCACTCTGGCTGTAAAGCGACCGATTATTTTGATGACCTTGATAGCGGCATCCAATTCTTACTGCGTCATTCTGTATTTTTATCTGGAATTCAAGGCAACCGTGGCCATGACATAGTTAACGAATAGTTATGGTACCACGTTTTATCTGAAACGGCCCCGCCGCCGAGGGCTTACTATTTCAGTATTCGGCTGTGTAAGGGGTGTATCATACTAAGTCCGGAACGTCTCAGCCAGCAAGTGTACACCCAAGTTTAATAGTGGCAGAGGCTGACTGTTTCTGACCGGGCTGACCGGGTTTAGTATGATAGGGTCTTTCCGGATTTAATAAGAATATATAAGAAATTATGGTGTGCACTTCTATCTGCCAGAAGCTGACTGTGCCGTTCCGGACTTAGTATGATGTTGTTGTTTGTTTTGTTTTAGATGCAGCATAGTTGTATAGAAAGCAGGATAATTTAGTGTAAGAGAATGAATAATGGGCATGACATGATGAATTGGTACCGCAGGTGGACAGAGATAGAGGAACGGAGAGAATGAAAGAGAGGAGGGAAAGAGAGGCTGGGGAGAAGACAATATAAGAGGATGTTTATCATGAGAAAAAAATAGTCTTCGAGAGCCTTATGATTGACTGTAAGGAGCAAATGGGAAGGGTAGGGAAGTACGAGAGAAAATGGGGGGGGGGGGGGAAGAAGACACAATATAAGAGAATTTTTATTATGGAAAATAGAAAAACATTTTCTGAGAGAGCCTTAAAATGGGTGAGGCTGTAATGCAATGCAGTTGGAAAAGGTAAGGAAGTGTGATGAGAGAAAAGACCGAATATAAGAGAATTTTTATCATGACTTTCTTTGAGAGCCTTAAAATGGATGAGGAGCAAATGGAAAGGATAGGGGAGTGAGAGAGAGAGAAATAGAGGGAGACAGACAGACAGAAAAGACTGAATATAAGAGAATTTTTATTATGACATTCTGTGAGAGCCATGAAATGGATGAGCCTGTGAGGAACAATATAAATGGAAAGGATAGGGACGAGAGAGAGAGAGAGAGAGAGAGAGAGAGAGAGAGAGAGAGGAGGGGAGGGGACAGAGAGAATGCAAGAGAATAAAACTATACTGTTGAGAACAAGAGCTTGAGTTTTGACCTTTAGTTTTGGAGAAAGCAGGTCGACACGACACGATAACAGTCACTTTATGCTAGGAAACTCAAGACGCCGGACGAAAAGTAACAGAATGATAGGACAGGGGGAAGCCCTGTCTGAAGCACCCACGAACCTCCTGCTGAGACCCAAAAATACAGAAAATGTGAGGAAGAAAAAATGCGTTGGGAGAGGTTAAGGAATAGAGATAGGAGGAAAAGGAACAAGTCTGCAAAAAATTTTGCCTTGAACAAACCGTTGCAAATGGGATAATACTGGCACTTCGTAAAAAAAAAAAAAAATTTTTAATAAGCAGGACACTCTTATCTAGTTTCTTTAGATAACCACTTTGAGTTTCAGTGTCATACAATAGGGACGTTAATCATTTCGACTATTTTGCATCAAGTAATAGATTGCTTTTTTTTTAAACCCCTTTACGACCAAGTTTTGAGTCTGGGTTTGGAGACAGCACGCCGACATGATAACAGGGTTACCAGATTGGCTTTTTTACGTCAAATTCTAGAAATTTGGCTTTTTAAAGATGTGGCTGGCGTCAGAAAAGTTTTTGGCTTTTTCTTGGCTTTTCTTTTTTTTTTTTTTTTACATACTAAAATTACCTGCAGGAAAACTACCTACCATCCTTTTTCTAAAACATTTTCTTTCAAGGAAGTATTTTTTGGTCAGTTACGTGTAAGCATGCCAAGATTTCTGCCGCTAATTGTCAAGAAAGCACCAACAGGCAAGGTCAGTGTCCAGTTCACACTGGATTCTATGGTTTACACTTTTTTAACTTCTACGGGTTTATATTTTTCGTTGTTGTTATTGAAAGACTGTCACACATTTTATAACCCCCAAAACACACTGTAGTTTTGGATTGATGCTTCACCTTGAGAAAGAGCTGGTCACCTTCGTCTGTGCTTGCCTAAAAAAGACAGCAATGCTGAAGTTAAGAGGCAATTTTCTCATGATTGTATCCTCTTTTAAAACCGTTCAGTAGTGTACATGTACGGTTAAAACTGAGACCACAAGTAGAATGCAGCTGAATCTTCTTGATACTATTGTGAGAATCTGGGCAGAACACTTGTTTTCAAATGAATGCTGCAAAGACTTTTACTGCATCTCCAGAAATGCTTTGAAAAAGAAAAAAAAAAAACCTTCACAACTAACAAGTGTAAGCCAAATGTTTCACTTAATCTAGTGGGGAAGATGATATTGACCTGTTGTTTTTTTTTTTAGCTTTTTGTGTGATGTTAGTATGAAAACTAGAATGAACTTTGGCTGGCTTTTTTCCGGCACTGTTTGGCTTAAACTGAAAGTTTTCAATCTGGCAACCTTGCAAGATAACAGTCACATTGTGCAAGAAAGAAGCAAGGCCACAGGCAGAACGTCAAAGAATGACAGGACATCTGGAGACCTACCAGAAGCGCCCACCAACCACCCGCTTACGACCGACTACCCAAGGGCTTAAAGTTGTGATACCAAGAGTTCATAGACTTGTGGTCCTCCCCCGCCCCACCCTTTTTCTCCCCCTCCCCCCCCCCTCCCCCGGCGGCCAAACTCCATCTGAAACATGAAAAATATATATGTAATTTATCTTTCCAACTCCTGAGTGA
This sequence comes from Onchidella celtica, assembly GCA_963931925.1. Classification (NCBI taxonomy): domain Eukaryota; kingdom Metazoa; phylum Mollusca; class Gastropoda; order Systellommatophora; family Onchidiidae; genus Onchidella; species Onchidella celtica. The sequence continues at coordinate 44,233,379 of OZ007570.1, forward strand.
AGGGGTTTTAATGAAAGGGGAAAGAAAGATGAGAGGGTTGAGCTGGATATATTAGGTTAGACATTGATGTGTGTTTAGAAGCCTTCTTTGAACAGCAGGGTGAGTCTACCGTAACAATTATCAGTACTTTTTTATTTATGGTTTACTGTATAGCCTACTAACACATGCAAAGTATTCGTGTCCATACAGCTGCTAAGCTAATGATGAGGATTAACTCGGTGGCTATTACTGCATGATTTTTTTATTTTTTTTTACCAAACTCGTAATATTGTTCTTGTTTGATGGTTTAGAACAGCGGCTCTCAAACATGTTCAGGCAATCGCCCCCTTAGGCCCCAAATTTTCTTTCATCGCCCCTTTTCTCACCCCCTCCCAATCTTTCTCTCCCTGCTCAGACCCAACAGATACATTTCACAAGAAGACAGACCACACACAAATTATAATGTAAAGTTTTTCGAAGCTTTATTAATAGACGTGTTGTCTATTCATAGAAACTTGTAACCGAAAGCATTTCCATCCAATGCAGTAAAAAAGTAGGCCTTTTCTATTCATAAAACCCACCTGGGCGTGCTGCTGAGCAAGCTGCCCTGTGTTTACATCTAATCTCCTGCCCCTTTCATCATTTTTACCCCCCTTTGTTTTTGTCCCATTCCCCTTCCCCGCCCCTTCCCCTTCCCCGCCCCCCTCCCCGCCCTGGAAATCAGAATCGCCAGTGTTAAGAACTACTGATTTAGACGAAAGGCGAAACGATATAGGCAGCCTACATGGAGAATCGTTGATTGTTAAGAAGCAAAGGGTTCCCATTTTTGTCCGTCCCGTGTATCCATGGCAACTTTTCGAAAGTTGAATTTACCAACACCCTGTTTTGTTTTGTAATTTGAGTTTACATTTCTACCATGGTTTAAAACAACCGACAAAGGAAAATTCTAAAATACTGTTTTTGACATTCTTGTTTTTTAAGTTCAAACAACAATAATAATACCGTATAACAATGTTATTTCACTTATTTATGAACGGCAAATGATGAACATACACTGGTTAACCAGAAGATAACACAGTCAGGTAGTGAGACACTTGTTATTGCAATTCACAGAGAAGTTTGGAGATTCTTCAGATTTTTATTATTATATTTTTTTAAAAACTAAATGAATAAATGATGTACCCGGCATTACCCGGGATAAATAGGTGTTCCCATCCTTCTCGCCCCCTCTCTCTGATCTATACAATTTCCAGTAATAATCCACCGTCTTGCTTCAGAACTCATGCGCGGCAGGGCAGCCCACCAACTGAGTGCTTGTCAATACAGTCTACCCTAGTGGTGGACTTCCAAAGCTAGCACAAAAAGAGATCATTGTACATGTATTGTACATGTTTATAACTTTTTTCTTTTTTTTTAAATGGCCTGAAACTTGAATGGAATAGTTCGACACAAACACGATTGGATTAGATTATTTTTAGCTAAGAAAAAAAAAAAAAATTTTTTTTTCCGACTGTTGAGGGAAAAAAAAGTTGCCAAATTGCACCACAACGAAAGACTGCCGCCACTAGTTTTTCTTTAAATAAAATATGTGGCAATTAACCATCTAGGATGGGATTAAATTTTTAATTTGGACTACCTAGATTGGAGGGAGGGGGGTAAATTTACCACAAGCAGGGAACCCTTGTTTTAAAGCATTGTAATGGGCATGGGACCGACAACTTTTGAAAGCTGAAGTTGGGGCGTTCCGTCCTGGTAAACGGTATGATGAAATCAGGTGACACAACTTTGGAGGACCCCAGCAAAATTTTGCCTGATAAGACAGCAGTCTGACAGGGGCAGCTCGACGTTCGTTATCACAGACACGCATGTCTATTTCTTACGCAAAAACTCAAGGACATTCGTGCAGCGACATATTTGCACAGTGCACTTTCATGTTAAAAGGAGCAACATTCTGATGCTGTGCCTGTATTTCCTATATGTACTGGAGGGATAGAGTTTTTGGTGATCTGTCATGCTGTTTGCCTTATTAAATCAGTGCTAAACTTAAAGATATTTTGAAAATAAAATAACTAGTACACATTGCTCTATTTGTTGTTAGCTCTTGTTGTTCCAACTCCACTTTTTGCACAACTGAGAAATTCCGCGTTAAATGTTTGCGACTTATTGTTATATAAGGACGTAAAATAAATCGGAACAGCGAAACAGCTTGATAAGTGCCACAACACAGTTTAAACAAGTGTCAAAGTGTGCATTTGTTATATACCTCTTCTACATACTAAAAGACTTCCAATTTTATTTTCAGAAAGTGGAGATAGAACAAACAAGAACTAAGGCCGCGATATGGAGAGAGATTATTGCTATTTGTGGGGTTCAATAACGGGAACCGTATCTCCGCGTTTTCAGGATCTTCATTTTGGATACATAAAACACAAAACTGTTTTCTGCGTAATTATGAATTAATTGAAGACAGATTGGTCTCTGGTTGATCTTGACATCATAATGATCACAGTAAATTAAGTTTTAAAAAAATGCCAATTTCGATCCTACTTGTAACTGCGTGTTTCTGTAAGTCTGCAGAGTATCGAAGTGTTCCCTGAATTCGAGAGTTCTAACCCTCGGTTTGAAACCGTTCACATTCAACTTTTATGAGTGAAATCAGTGAAAAAGAAGAGGCTCTTGGCGAAAGTGGGGAGAGAGAAACTAGAAATTTGGAGGCCACATAGTCTTCATTATAAATAACACTCGAATACGCGTTCCTTGAAGCAGCCATTACCATTCTTTATCTGGAAACAAGAGTAGTCTCTTATAACTCATCGTTTCCTTGAAGATTAAGCTTGTTGTTTTTTTATGGTTATAGAGCTGGGGTTGCTAAAATGCAGACTTAAACAAACAAACAAAAAAAAAGCATCAGAATAATGAGCACTAATTATGTGATAATTACTTCAGTGAAACGTTAATATTATTCTGCAGTACCTTTGTTATTTATCACGATGACATTCGTCAAGCGACCAGCTGCAGTTGATTCACGTTAAGCGTAATAAATCTGTAAACACGAGACCATTAATGTCACTTGTCAGTTTTGGTTGTCACCGAGGGAGTGAATTTTTCTTACATTAGATAAAGAAACTGGAGACAGGACAGAGTTATTTCACTAACTGAGGATATCATCACAGCCCGTAAGTAGCTGGCAACACCATTAGGACTGTGTATACATTGCATTCATTTGCTGGTGTCACTAACGGAGAAATCAGGAAAAGTTTAGAGTTAGACTTGACTGAAGACTAAGGATTTCCATAAATTATGTGGGAATCTAAGGCAACAATTGGATTGTCTGAACTGGGGATACGGCCCTCTGGACGTTTCAACAAGGTATTTTTTAAATTATTTAGCACTGACATGGTCTCGTCATGTTAGGAAGCACTGGCAGTGGGGGTGGGGGGAGTTTTTCTCTCAAAGGGCCACCCAGAAAGTGCACACACTTGAGAATGATAGTTTCTGAAATTGTATGCTTTTCATGTGGCTTGAACGCCGGTTTGAGTTTTTTTTTTTTTTTTTAAGAGAATAACTGCCGTTAGTATTTACACTTTTGTGGCTTTGGCGCCTCCCACCTTCTCCCCATTTATATATACGAAGATTCCACTATTAGAATGGCGAATGTCTATGAAAGTCTGTCTCACTAGTTCCAGTGCGTCAATACTGTGGTGAGTCAGGTGGCGGGAATAGCGCAGTGAGTCAAAACAGACGCAAAAAAGACTTGACTAAGTGCGCCACCAGACGTTGGGTTTAGTTTCAGTTTCTTAGCTTTGAACGAGAGATAGATTATGGCTTTTGGATTGGTTTATTATTTGATTTGTAGGTTTGGGTACAAGTCTCTTCCTCAGCTGAAGTTGTATCATTGAACAAGAGAAATGGCACTGCAGGGCTTCGTGTTTCTTTTTCTTATAGAAGAGAACTTTTCAGCCTCGGTCAAAATTATGATGATGTCGTGCGGCAAGACTTTCTGCGAACAACATTCAACTTGGCAGTAATGTGTGTTTTGCCTCCTGTTTGCTATGTGCATGCTGTGAAGAGATTTATTTAAGACGATTACTCTATGTCGACAGACTTAAGGCAAAGCTGTTTAATTGTTTGCAGTTTTCATATGGCTATTTGACACGATCGTTGTTACATGAACGACACTATATTTCTAACACATTATCTTCGTGAAATAATTAAAAGTTGTGTTTATTATTCCCATTTCATTCGAATGAATACATTTTTTGATAAACGATATTAAAAAACGGTGCTCAAATCTGATTGGTTGCTTGCTTGCTTGGGTGGGTGGGTTGGTGGGTGGATGATCTGGTTGGTTGGTTGGTTGGTTGGAGGCTGGCTAGCTGACAGATGGCTAGTTGATTAAATGGTTGAGTTTTGATTCGCTTTATTCCTAACCATTAAGTTGTCTTCATTTCAGGAACTACGATATTTTTTGTTTTAAGAGAGTATTTTCCAACCAAGGGCACTGAATGGATGATATAATTTTGTCATTCCCTAGACCATCCATGGGTACGGGTACCCACACCAGGTGCATCAGAAAGAATTTGTGGACAATGAGGGGAGCACTACCATTACCTTCACACTCCCAGAGAAAGTAGGAGTTCTTGCCGCTGCACTCAAACTGTTTGAGGTAAGAGCTCGTGTGCGACCAGTTGTAGTGTTTCATGACCCACTAGCCTTTGTTTTATTCGTCAGGTTTTGATATAACATTTCATGAAACAGGCACGTATATCACAAGATGGTGATAGTTTGAAATTTAAAAGCAAAACATAAGAACTTTTATTTTTCAAGTTTGTTACACGAGTTGATGGAACATTCCAGATCCGAGCGAATATTGTGAAAAGCAAGTGAAATCTAGAAAAATTGAAGGTCGGAAAAAGGTGCGTTAACCCTGATTATAGTCCAACATTGTGGATACCGGTATTGTGGAACATTTTAATGTTTTTACATGTATTTCCTACTGCTTTGGCTAAACAGGATCACTGGAGAATGTGTATAGCCTACTTCGAATAATTAGCTAATTATGTTCTAGACTTAGTTCGTCATAAATGTATTTCCATCGTTCTTTTTTTTTGTTGTTGTTGTTGTTTTTTTGTTTTTGGTTTTTGGTTTTAATTTGATCGGGTGGGGGAGGGGGTGGGATGGAGGACGCTGGGGAAGATAATTCAGCCCTCGAAAATATTGTTTGAACTTTTTAGGCATCACGAGATTTTCGAAACTCTGATCGACTGTCTGCATGCATCTCTGTAGATTCCGTTTGCGGAATCAAAGGTCACTGCAGAGTTTGGGTAAACTCATGGGAATATGATCTTTTGTGACCGAAATTTGAAATTGATAATAATGACTGGCCCTTGCATGGTTGTCCACAGCATCGTGGTGTCAATCTGCATCACATAGAGTCCCGCCCAGCTCAACATGATGATAAGAGCTTCGAGTTTTTCATCTCATGCGATAATCAGACTGGAGGTTTGAAGGTAAGTGTTGATGATAACCTGCTTCGCGAACAAATGAAGACCTAGATGGAAAAACGACCATAGACACATATCCATGAAACTGAAAATATCGATTTTTTAAGTTTGAAAGTCCCGAAGTGCATATTTAATGGAGATAAAGAAAAGCAACCTGTTTCATCAGAGGGATGCGCACCGGTACTTAAATAGAAAAAAAAAAAAAACTGGGCTGTGGGGCAAAATAGACATTGCAATAATTTTTTAATATAACCAAAAAGCTCTAAAATTGGACTGTGGTCGTTCTTCCATCTGGGCCTTCAGATGATAACTGGGAGGCGGCCAGTCGTTGCCCTCAACCTTAATTTCCAGTAATACTCTATTTACAGAATTAATACATCTGGCTGATTTTCACATGTCATGTTTCTCTTGGGAGAGATGAATAGGCCAGCTGACACATAATGTGGTGCATGTGTGAACCCAGCAAACAGTTTATCATTCAAAGCTTGCTACATGTCATTTGGATTTTTTTTGTATTTTCAAAGACTGGGGCTGTACATTGCATGCCTTATTAATGATAACGTTCACTGTTTCATGTTTCAAGTGTGAAAATCATTCCATGCGAATGTGAAGAAAAAAAAAAAGAAAGCGTTTATCTGTATTGCCTATATAATTTGAGTCTAAACACAAGGTCGGGATATGCGAATCTGATTTTGAACATTCTAACATAATTATTGATATGAATCAAATTTGTATGGAGAAGTTTCATTCACCTCCTAGACAAAACAGGCATCTTTATAAAGTGTTTTAGTGGTTTATTTCATTTAAGTAACCAAAAATTGTGATATTGTCTGTGATGTTTCCAGGCCATCGTGGGCGCCATATTGCGACCTTAGTTCTTATTTGTTCCAGCTCCGTTGTCTTTTTTCTTCTTTTAGTGTTACGATGAGTTAGAATAAATGGGAACTGTGAAACAGCTTGATAAGTGCAACAACGCATGTTAAACAACAACCAAGGTCGCGATATTATGAGTGCCGAGAAGGAGGATGTGTGGAGAAACGAAATAAAATTTAATATTTCGGGAAAGTACAACTTATGTGGTGTTCGGTGAAACAAAACCAACAGTCTTCATGATTTTCGCCTCATTACAGGAAGCCATTGAAGACTTGAAGAAAGTTGCCCAGAAATTAACCATCTTGTCTAGGAATCCTCGGCCAGAGAATGGCGATGAAGAAGGTAGGAGATTGATCGTTTCTTTGTTTAGTTTTTTCTTTCTTCTTTTATATTGCCTTGGTCCGTTTGAGCTTTGTATTTCATTTGCCATGTCTGGTTTTATTCACCAGTCTACACCAGTGGTTCTCCGAGCCCCAAGACACATTCCTTCCCTTGCCACCCCAGCTCTCCTAAATTCCTCCCGTAGTTTGAATTATCGTGCAATAATTTTTCAACATTGTACTTTTTCATCGGTCATTGTTGTAATAAATAATGACACTGAATTTCTTTATTAATTGGAAAAATAAATCTTTATTTCATCGCAATATAAAACTTCCATTTAACATAATATGTAGACAGTGTACAGAATTATTTCCCGGTTTGGAGTTCCTCCTTTGATTGAAATTCCTCCCCAATTTTCTCCCCTAGTTGAATGTCCGGTTGAACATCCTCCCCTTAGATTTGAAATTCCTCCACTGGGAGCCAGGTGCCTCTTGTTTGAAAATCACTGGTCTATCCCATTCAAAACAAACGAGTATCTGTAAATGGGCTTTCCGTTTTACTTATCAAACACATGCCTTGGAGGGCAGTTGCTGTTCCCATTGATGTCATGGTAGCGGGAATTTTTTTTTTAATGGGTTTGGTTTTATTTTTGTAATTTTTGTTGTTGCTGCTGTCGTTAAACTTCAGTTTAAAACCTGCCAAGGGACGAGTAACATCTACACCGAATTGTAATAATTATTGTTTGTGTGAATCCTTGTCTAGCGTTTCAGTTAGTCAATACTTCGATTTGTCTACCTCATCGATTGTCTTACAACGTATCACTTGTTGGTTTGTGAGCCTGCCATCCTTGTGGGGTGTATATTTATTGTATTCTGATTATATTATCATTATGAATTATGAAGGAAGGGACCGCAATGTACGAATATTAATTTTTAAGAGAGAACTAACAAGGGGTTGTATTTATTAGCCTACAAACAAATAGAGAACTGCAGTGTGTGATTTTTAATTTTAAAGTGTAGTACAAATAAAAAGAGAGCTGCAATGTATGATTATTTTAAAGTAGAAGTAAGTAAAGGTTATATTTAGTTCAAACAAAACTAGGGCTGCAATGTATGATTATTGATTTCAAAGAGACTAAGTAAAGGTTATATTTAGTACAAACAAAACGAGAGCTGCAATGTATGATTATTAATTTTAAAGAGAGAACTAAGTAAAGGTTATATTTAGTACAAGCAAAACAAGAACAACAGGGTATGATTATTGATTTCATATTGAGAACTATGTGGGACAAACAAAACGAGAGCTGCAGTGTATGATTATTAATTTTAAAAAGAGAACTAAGTAGGGGTTATATTTAGTACAAACAAAACGAGAGCTGCACCGTATGATGATCAATTTTTAAAGAGGGAACTAATTACAAACACAACAAGAACTGCAATGTGTGATTATTGATTTCAAAGAGAGAACTAAGTAGAGGTTACATTTAGTACAAACAAAACGAGAACTGCAACGTATTATTATTCATTTTTAAGGTAGAGCTCAGTTTAGGTTGCAGAGAAATTTGAGGTTCTAGTAATGTATGTTTTTGTCTACGCATGTTGTCCCTTCATAAAATATTTGTCATTTTCTTGTGTTCTTTGTTGTTGTTGTTGTTGTTGTTGTTGATGCTGCTGCTGCTTATCAGTAACAGGCATGAAAATGTTCTCTGTCTCCTCTTCTTTATTTTGCTTTCATTTTCTCCCCTGTATTTTAAGATTATGATTCAAATATTTGACAGGGACTAATGACGAAGAGCGTGGTATGTTTTAGTTTTATTTCTTTCACGCTTTTCATTATCTAAGCAGGTTTAACAAATTAGTGCTAATACCAGAGCAGACACAATCGGTTTATCAGACTGTAAAGTCTCCGTATTGTTTATTTATTTATTTATCTATTTATCCACGTAATTATTTATTTGTTAATTTTTTCAATCGAATCGAAAGAAAGAAAATGAGTTTTTCCGAATGACCTATTTTATCCACCTGGTGCATTTTGAACCCCTCCCCTCTCAGATTAAAAATTAAATTGTTCTTGTTCCCAATTCTCGTGAATTTCGGGGGAGGGTTGGAGGATTCGCGAAATGCAAAGACTCTCGAAAAAAAAATAGGGGGGGGGGGGGGCGATTTACAGTGCACAACAAAATTGTCGCCTCGAGCGCATGCTTGATGAAAATCTCATAGCTGTCAGGTATTTTGCACGAAAAGCATTACTATTATTTAATAGTCTCAGATCTCTTGCTTTATTTTGTGCAGTATATTGCCAATACAAACCTCGCTTAACCAATATAAAAATGCCTTTGAGAAGACAATTTGCACACAGTCATTCCATCATGTAATCACCTGGTTTCAGTCCATTACTTCACAATAGTGATGAGGCTAGTAACGCACTGAGACATGCCTCTTTTGCATCGGTTTTTATTCAGACTTGAACTTGCTTTGAATCAACTTGTTTCAGTCTCACTAAAGCCCGATCGAGGTGCCGTTTAACACCATAGTCCACAAAACCGAAGAAATACAGACTTGACTCAGTGCGATATGAGAGCCGTAGCCTATTTTTTCTCTGTTGGAGATCTAACCAACTGTAGCTTATAGCTTTTGTTGCTTTTTATGCTGCAGAACTACCCCATCACGAAATCTTGTTTCAGGTTATAATTATAGGGAGGGATCACTTCATAATAAACTTGTCTTCTCTTCATTGCAATTGTTTTAGCCCCATATCTATCATAGAACTTTGCTGACCATTCATTCTTGTCCAATTCAATGGGAAATCCCGTGCAGGGCGTACACATTAATTAATATATCCAGCATGGCGTGCGGATCCACGCTTCAATGCACCACAGAACAGAAGACCACGTAATTCCCAGTTATCTGACGTCATTAACAGATAGTGAACAATAATAGTAATTTATAGTAAAATTCAAGACACAGTATACCGAGACGGATCAACTCGCCAAATTCCATCCGTCGGTTTGCTCGCGTATCATCGATGTCAACAGTGCAACAATGCACACCCCACACCCATTCATAATTGAACGAAAAACACAAGTACCCACCTTATTTATAAGCGCCCAATTTGTGGCCATGATAATATTGTGGGAGAAGGAAGGGCTCGTCGTCTTGAAAAACCTGTGTCCTAACTACCAAAACTAACGAATTTCATAGCTCATTCTGATTTGAGTTTGCACATTATGTCCAATTTTTTTAAAAATGCGAATGCAAATTCAAAGACGTCTGCAAAATATTACACCATAAAAGCAGTGGGGTCAGGAGAAAATCAGTGAAATATAATAAGGCACAATAACTTTAAAGGACCAAAGAAGAGAAATGGAGGTGCTAGACTGTGTGGCTGTGACATATTTGTCAATAGTGTACATGTACCACATTTTCCCAGCCTGTTGTAAGGATGTGCGCATCCCAGGCGTTTTGCGGTAGGGGCGCGTGCGTATACGTTATATCTATCTCTAACCCCGTCCGTATCCTCAACCCTAAATCTTATCGAATCCCAAACCCTGGTCCCTATCCTTTCAACCCCCCCAAAAAAAACAGGAGGAAAAGAAAAAGAAAATCGGAAAGAATAATTATTTAATGCTATTTTTAGGGGTATTTCGGGAGGAGCTCTCTAGCACCGGGGTCACAAAAGGCTTTAAAGTACGTACCCCTCGCCCAGAAATATTGGGGGACGTATGTGTAGGTACTTGTAACAACATTCTACTAAGAATTATACAACGCGTTCCTGCCTCATATGTCTTTTCCCTTCAGTTGATAAGGAAGAAGAAGAAAACGGGCGAAGGTTAATTGTGAGAACAGAAGTGAAAGAAAGGGAAAACACACAGCCAGACATATCTTTGTATTTAAAACATTCCCAAGACAAGTGTAGCCACATCGAATTACTGGTAAAGAATGTCGTTACAAGTACGTATGTATGCTTTACCATGTAGTAATATATTTATGGGACAATAAGACCTCAATGAAGTGCTAAATAACACATGTCGTGTTGTGCATTTGTGCATTTAGTGTAAGTTGGCTATAAATACGAAACACAAACAAAACAAAAAGGAGCAGTAATAAAAAAAAACACACACAGAAGTGTGACATCGCCTTTCCTCCATTATTAGAAAATTCATTGTTTTGAGTATTTCATACGCTTCTAATAGATGATTATGTACTGAATGCAGAGCCCAAAAAGCATTTAAAGATGCTGAAGACTGATATCATCTTGATTTAATCTTTGCCTCATTATTATTTTGATCAAGTTTTGGCACGAGCTTTGGAATATTTTCTTTTTTCAGAACAGATGTATCAGTTTCTGAATCCTGCATAAAACAATCTTCCACGGGTTTAATCTTGACCTGAAAGAAAAAGCTGTGTCATTAAACCTCAGCCGGAGGGATTATTCAGACATGGGATAATTATCACTAGACGAAACCACCAAATCACGGGCACTTTTAACAGCTCATTCGTTTTGTGGTGAAAAGAGCTTAATTGAGGGTTGTTGTGTTTTTTTTTCCAGATGCAGGTGAATTTTAATTTATATTCTGCATTTCAGGTTTGATGATAGTCATGACGTTCAGTTGGCGTATTCAATTTTTAGCATATAGGCCTAATAGTACCTGTTTTATTAATTTTTAACCATTGTGCTGACTGTTTTCATCATGAATGAATTTAATACACACTTTTCTAAAAAAAATAAAAAAAATGGTAAAGATAATACTATACGTGAAATGATTGGTGAATTTTGTATGACTGTATAATTCTTATCTCAGCTGCTAATACTCTGCTCTGCTTTGTAATCAAAAGCTTGCTTCCGTATCCCTTTGGTTCTCTCTGTTTACCGTTCTGCCTTTATAAGCCTGGCGTAAATTATTTTTGGTAATTTTAAGCTTATAAATCATTACATTTAAGGTGCTCTTAGAACTGCACATTTTTTTTTTCAAGTTTCAGCGGAATTAAATTCTGGCATAGGAATTTATCACTGATGGAAAACTGCTGGTGCACCGAGTCAAATCTTGTTTTTGCATCAGTTTTGACTGAGAATTGAACTTCCTTCAAATTAACCAGCGAGATGTGTCACTAATGCGCGTTTTTTTTCTTTTCTTTTTTCTTTTTTTTTTCTCAGTCCACAAAACTGAAACTAACCAGACTTGAATCAGTGCGCTTTGGGGGCGAAGGAATAGCAGAATCTGATCATAAATTGACATCTTAGTTCAAGAAGTGTGTAGTTAAGTAGATCTTTCTTGATTAGTTCTCTTTGTGCACAGACCTCGGTGTGGGGAGATATTTGAGTGAATTGTGCAGAGGACATACGATATGGAACAAAGTAACTAGAATGCCCTATTGGGGAATCTGATGAATTTGAGGGAATCAGAAAAAATGGCCAACAAATTTCTTTGAATTGGCTGTGAGAACTGCTGCTGAAAGAGATTGTGGTCGTGGGTGGCATATGTTACTTATGTAGGCCTACATGTGTTTTAATGTGATTGTGAATTATTGTTGTACATTGAAGACCGCACAGACAGTGGCATTATTGGTAATTTTGCATACTCATTCTTTATTTTTTCACAAAACCAATTTCAGTTCCCTGGTTCCCCAGAAGGATCAAAGAGTTGGACAGATTTGCCAATCAGATTTTGAGTTATGGCTCAGAACTGGACGCCGATCATCCTGTAAGTCATTTGTGTGAAAAGTTTTGAGCTGAATGGTCAGTGACGCCTCAATGGTTTAAAGTGCCGGGGACAATCATGATTTAGGTGCCTTGTTCCGATGATGAAACTATTTTGACCATGGTCAAGGAAAATGAAGATATATTCAAAACTAAATTTCGAGGTGTAACTGAAAACTGTGAGCCAGAAGACAGAAGATGCAGTATCGGCCGAGATGCAGATGGGATTAAAGAACTTTGAACATTAATAGGCCTATTTCAGCAGCACATTGTTGCCTAAACAGTAATTCAGTCATACCTGGTGGAGTCCAGGATTATGAGTTACGAGCAAGGACTACTATATGAAAGGACGCGCACGGCCGATCTTCTGACTTCGCTAGCGAAGGCCATTTGATTATTGACACCTACAGCGTTATCATTGACACCTAAGACTAACCAATTGTAACCAATGTTGCAGCCAAACATAATCTCATTAAATAAAGCAGTTTTACCACAGTTAATGACGATACCATACAGTAGAACCTCTGGCATAAGACCTCAGTACGTAATAACACATGCAATTTGACCTTGAAATCAACCTTTTCTATTGGATTTTTTTTAACCACCTTTATTATAGCCCATTCCACGAATCAGGACCATTTCTGTAGTCTTATAGCAATGGTTTCTCTATATACAGAAACGAAAAATAACTCACCATGTTACAGCCCAAATTAGTCAGCGAGCCGTGCCTTCTTGATGGAGGTCTGGTACAGAGCTGAATTTCTTTGATGGTCCTTTTCCAAATTATGAATCCCATGCAGAAGAAACATTTATTTTGCCAGGCGTCGCAGCAGATGTTTAGAAAATAATCCCAAACCATAGTAGGTGTTCATGGTGAGAAGAATGTTGACAAGTCTTTGACGGCAGCATGCTTTATGTTTGGATTTCTTCACAAAGCACAAACCAGTCCTTACGAACTCATATGTGCACACATGTGGGACAGTCAAACTTTCTTCTTGTGAATAATTAGCAGTATTGCTGATTGATTTTATGATTGTCAGTCAGGGACCCTAAAACAATCCCACCTGTCTTCTCAACAACAGCAGTGGCTTCCTTGACAACAGTGAATTGGTTGGCAGCTGTTAGGTTGTGAACAGGGGTTGTCACAAATCCCAGACTGGGAGATGTAATAATTATAACAAGACAACAATCACGAACGAACAAGTTTAACACTTAACAGAACAACCCATCAGACTCACACATTTATTTTACATAAACATAAAGATAATAGCGCAAATACAGACATTATATTATTCAATTCAACTGCCGTACAACGGCCTTCTCCCGTACGCACACTTCCTCGGGTCCACAACCCGGTAGTTACTTTCTAAAGACAATTCGGTCTCAGCTTCTCCTCTCCATGTCTTAATAGCACATTAATATTTCAATGGCACCGCAGCCTCTCAATAGCCCCTTCCTATTGCCATAACACATTAGCATTCCAATAGCACATCAACATGGCAATAGCACATTAGCATTTCAATAACACATTCACGATCATATATACGTCCCTGTCGGTGGCCTGACTGCCACGACTCATGTGCTGCGACTGTCCTACACGACAGCGTCACTCCTGGCCTATGTGTGGCCTTCGGCCCTATGCTGGCCTATCCCCTGTGCTCACCGTAGGCGGCGCTTCGGCCCGTCCCCGGCACCAGTCATCACTGGAAAAAACACTACTCCCAAGTCTTCCGATTGCTCTCCTTATGTTCGCCCTCTGGGGCTTTCTCCTGCGTCCGCTCTCTAGGACGTCTTAGTGTGCAGTGATAGTAATACAGCGCTCTCGCCTCATTCAGACCCCCACCACTCACAACATGCACGCTTTCCCTTACCCCGTGGCCCGTGGGTTAACTTTATTCTAACCCTCTTCTCGTAACTACTGATCCTCGCTCACTCGCTCGTGACATCATCCCCCACCCCAAAAAAATTAATGCAATTAATTTCAAATCGCATCAAGATGACTGTCAACGAGTGAGCGTGAGCAATACCTACATAAAAATGACCTACCCATGCCCCTAGCACATAAAATACCGGACTCAGGGAAAAATATGGGGATCAATATGCCCTGCACTATGCATATATGTATCACATCCTCAATAGCTAACTAAACACAATACCTAATACAGAATCACAACCACTCAACCTATCAACCATTCTTCATATCATATTTATAATGTCAATATTTTAAAGTCGACGACTCGCTCACACAGATCCTGTCAATGTTCCTGTCCTCCGATGTATAAGCTCCTGAACTCTTCCCTTAGGCTCGACTAAGGTAGTCGGCGATATGATTGCTGGTTCCTGGAATTGGTTGAATAACGAAGGTATACGGCTGCAAAGCCAATGCCCATCTAGACAAGCGTGGGCTGGACGAACGATTCTTCGACAAAAACGTTAGTGGCTTGTGGTCTGTCTGGATACAGAATTCTCGTCCCATGAGATAACGTCCTAATTTCTGGACGGACCACACAATGGCAAGACACTCCCGCTCTATCACAGAATACTTTCTTTCTCTCTGCAATAACTTCCTACTGACATAACATACAGGATGGAAACATTCGTTCTTCTCCTGTAGAAGACAAGCGCCGACACCAGAGTCCGACGCATCCGTTCTGAGGATAAAATTAGATCGAAAATCGGGTAATATCAGAATGGGTGACGATGATAATGCTGTCACCAAATTATCAAATGCTGTCTGACATTCAGACGTCCACTGGACCTTATCGGGTTGTCCCTTCTTAGTAAGGTCAGTAAGAGAAGATGACAAGGAGGAAAAATTTGGAATGAACTTTCTGTAATAATTCAAAATTCCCACTAAGCTTCTGACTTGTTTCTTTGTTTTAGGGATTTGCAACCCTACTAACTTGTCAATTTTTGTTACTTCAGGTCTCTGAACACCTCTACCCACGATATGTCCTAAGAATACTATCTCTGGACATGCCAAATCCATCTTTGCGGGTTTAGCAGTTAACCCAAAATGACGTAATCGTTTAAAAATTACTGTTAGTGTCTGAATATGATCAGACCATGTCGACGTATGACATGCTATATCGTCAAAGAATGACACGACATTAGGTATGTCCTTCAATACCAGTCTCATTAATCGTGCAAACGTCGCTGGCGCGTTTACCAACCCAAATGGCATGACCTTAAATTGGAATAATCCAATGGGCGTTTGGAACGCCGTGTATTGTTTAGACTCCTCAGTAAGAGGGATTTCCCAATAACCTTTCGTTAAATCTATCTTGGAAAACCACGTGGACCCGGCCAATGAAGCTATTAGTTCCTCCTGAAACGGAATAGGCTCCCTATCGCCTACCGTAATAGTGTTCAATTTTCGAAAATCGATACAGAACCGCACCGATCCATTGGTTTTTTCACGAGGACGATGGGTGATGAATACGGCGATGTTGATGGTTCTATCACATCTAACTTCAACATTGACTCAACTTCTTTTATAACTCTCTCTCTGGAAGAAAAAGGCAGCGGATAAGGTCTAAGAGATACTGGCTTATCCGAAGTCAACTTTATTTGGTGCTGGATCACCGTAGTGCGACCCGGCAAATCTGTAATAACATCCGGGAATGACGCTAAAAGGGTCTTAAGTTCCCTACTCATTGAACTCGTAAGGTCAGGGTTAAATTTTACGTCCCTGTAACCTTGTGTCGGAGTTAACTCCGGCAATTGAATTTGTATCTCTTCCTGCGCCTCGGTGTCGCTTACGTCACAGTCTGACTGGTCTACGACCCCCGTACAAGCAATAGAGAAGACACTCTCCTCTGGTTTCGTCTGTGCACACAGATACTCTGGTCTCTCATAAAATCTCTGTAGCATATTAACATGGAAAACCTTACTCGATCCATCAATGTGGATAGCGTAATCTACCTTTGAAACAACTCGCTCAATAACATAAGGACCTTTCCATGTCATCAGTAACTTATTATGGTCCGTAGGTAATAACAATAGGACCTTGTCTCCTGGCTTAAAAATTCTCAGTTTGGATCCTCTATCTTTATAGTCTTTTGCTCTTTTCGAAGCGATACTAGACGCTTCTTCTGCTATAGTGCGCGCTGAAGATAATCTTTCTCTTAAATCAACAAGGTACTGAAACACTGAAATCTGCTCATCGTCTCCCGATGATGGCGACGTCATCATGTCCCGAAGAACATCAGTTGGACCCCTAGGACTACGACCATACATCATTTCAAAAGGAGAGAATCCCGTTGACTCCTGCCGTACCTCTCTGTACGCGAATAACACTGCAGGGATATATCTATCCCAATCTTTAGGGCGATCAGCAGCTACCTTACGCAGCATCGACTTTAACGTCGAGTTCAATCTTTCGCACATGCCATTAGCCTGCGGATGATAAGGGGTGGTAGTGATGGGTTGTATGCTAAATAAGCGAAACAATTCCTTCATCATTTCCGACGTAAATTGGGCACCCCTATCAGATAAAATCTGTTCCGGAATTCCCACCCTAGCGAAAACTCCAAACAGCGCTTCCGCGACTGCCTCAGACGTTATGGTCCGAAGAGGAACCGCCTCTGGCCATCTCTAGCATTACATATGACCGTTAAGAAAAATCGATTCCCCCTATCGGTAGCTGGGTGAATGGGGCCAACAAGGTCTATCGAAACCTTTTTAAACGGTTCCGAAACCGTGGGGATCTTTTGAAGAGGAGCCTGTGGTGTACGACCCTTATGCGTCGTCTTTTGGCACGCACTGCATGTCTTACAATACACTTGTACATCTCTGTGGATAGATGGCCAGTAAAAATTTTTAAGAACCCTTTCTTTGGTTCTAGCTATTCCCATATGACCTGCTAATGGGACATCATGTGCCAAATGCAATACTGTTGCGATTAGCAACGCTGGCACAACGACCTGCTTTAAAATGGAGGCCACCGTTACATACTTACGGAACAGAATGCCCGCCTGAATAACAAAGGACGACGACCCGTTCTTATATTTCCTCGTTTTCTCCGTTCGCGCCTCCTCAAAACATGGACTCAATGATGGGTCCTCCTTTTGTAATGTCGCCAAGCGCCCTGGTGTGATATCCAGGTTGACCGCTGGCGTTGCCAAAGGTCTAATCTTACTCCTATCACGTACCTGTCGACGTGTCTCGACTGCGGCACAAAAGTCAATACCTTTTGATTGCGACCATGCCTGCACATTCTCCTCGGAAGGGGAAACTACCCGAGATACATTACCAATGATGAGCTGGGCGCCTGGAAAACAACCAACGACTGCTTCGACTTCCCCGCTAAGGAAAGGTGTATCTATCACTATTCTTGCCATGGGTAATTTCTCAATGGCCCCTGAAAATTGTATGCATGGGACAGTCTCACCCGTAAGCTGCGAATCGCGAATGCAGTCCCTATGCACTCCCACAACGGTAGATCCTGTATCTCGTAAAACCGAGACCGGTTCGTCCCCAACAAACCCCGGATAAACCCTAAGACCACCTCCTGTATGACATGAATTTATAACGGGGATCTTTCTCCCACAAGGTAAAACACCGGAAGATAATAACTTCTCACAACTGGGACACTTAGAATACTGTCCGCCTCCGTTGTCCGATGTAACACACGCAGCCGCATGATGAAATTTATTAGGGGAACATGGAGTGGAGCTACCGTGATTGCCATCCACGTTCGCCGCTATCCTACCTGCAGGGCAATTCACGCTGATGTGATCTGCTCTTCCGCAGTTCCAACACTTCGCGGCTCTACAATCGCGTGAAAAATGACCTACGCGTCCGCAAGTCCAACATTCCGCTCCCTGTGCTCCGCTAGACCTGGGTCCCCGTGACTCATCGCGACCGGAACTAAAGTCCCTATGCCGTCGGTCATCGGCAAAGGTCACAAATCGCCCTCGGCCATTACCGCGACCTAGCCCTCCTGCTCGGTCAAACTTACGGATCCATATGCAGGTGATTGGTGATACCCCCTACGTTGCCCCTGGGCTTGCCCGTTATAGGCACCACGCTGACGCGACCTGTCTTTATGTCCTGCCGGCGACCCCTCAACCACGGCGACGTAACCAGCATCCTGTAC
The DNA here is from genome assembly GCA_963931925.1 of Onchidella celtica. NCBI lineage: Eukaryota > Metazoa > Mollusca > Gastropoda > Systellommatophora > Onchidiidae > Onchidella > Onchidella celtica. Next base: position 44,251,853 of record OZ007570.1, read on the forward strand.
GTACGCCCTCGCTACTGGTTTGGACGGATGTGCCGTACGGTATGCTTCCGCCAACTTAGACGCCTCCTGGTGCGTCGCGGGTTCGTTTTCTTTCAGGAAAGCCACCAGATCTTTATGGCACGACGCGTACAGCTGGTCACGGATCATTAGGTCTTTCAATTTAGCAAAATCCGCGCCCACATGCGCCAAGTCCACCCAGTTCGTGAAATATTCTGCTAGTCTCGCGACGAAGGCAGCAAAGTCCTCCCTGGTATCCGCACGTGCTCGCCTAAACTGCTCCCGGAAATATTCCTCCGTACGCGCAAATCGGCGAAGCAAAGACTTCAGCTTATCATAATCATGTACGTCTTCGCGCTGTAGCTCTTTAAAGTAGGTTAACGCTCGCCCCTGCAACAAGGAAGCCAGGTACGTGGACCATAATTGTTTATTCTCGCCCCATTGCAGTTGTGCGTTCAGTTCGAACCTGTAAAGGAAGGCGTCTATGTCGTCCTTCCGGTCGTCGAACGTAGGCAGCTTAATCCTAACGCCACCTTTATTTTGCCCCTGCCGCTCAACTGTTTCCGTTGGCGCATTCTTCTTGCTTTCCAATTCTGCGATCTTTACTTGCGCCTCTATCTTCTTTAACTTTAACTCCCTTTCCTGTTGCCGCTCTTGAGCCTCTTTTTCCTGCTGCTGAGCCTCTTTTTCTCGCTCTCTATCTTTAGCACGTTCATCGCGCAATTCCGCCTGCTGCTCTTTAATCCAGCCGCGCAGCTCCTCTCCCTCAAGGCCAAGTTCCGTACCCAATTTCATGAGCTCACGGAGATCCGCCATTTCACAGATTTATGGTTATGGTATGTATTATGAAAAATACCAACCTGTCGGTATGGTCACTAACGACACGACCAGAGACCTGAGATCACACCAGATATAACAACACCCAATTGTCTCAAATACAATTCAGAAATTTACCTACTGAACATTTTATAACCTACTTCCTAACTAATTCTATATTCATTAAATGTATAGCACTATTAATAATAAAAAAAAAGAAAAGACTAAAATGAAGAACTTCAGAAGAAGGACCACAAGGACATCGAGGAACAACGAACCAGACTAGGACAAAGACCTAAAAAAGAAAATATAATGGAAAAAAAAATGCAACCTAACTACGCCGATTACACTACAAGGTACGAACAAGAACAGAGTCTGAAAAAAAAGAACGTATCTACAGATAGGTAAGAGAGGGACAAGAGAAACGTCTTCCTAAAACAACGAGGAAGATGGAACGCCACAATCTAAACAAAAATATAGGTCCCTATAGAACTGTTCACTGTGATGAACGAAGTTCCAAAGTTTACCACACCTTTTTTTTTTTTTTAAAGGATAAACTAAGTTCACCACAGCAAACCCGCGCCACCGCCCGTATAATCAATTACAACAAAAACAGCAAAACAGAGAAAAAGACAGATTAAAGGAACAGCCCACAATCCAGGGCACAAAAATTTTGAATTTTACTTAACTTTCCCCTAGACTTAAGTTCCTCCCCTTTCTCGGAGCTCTGGCTGCTTGACCTCTACAGGCTGGCACACACACTCTCTGCAGAAATTTAAGTACACATTAATACATATTCATCAAAATACATGCATCAATACATATTCATAAATATACATAAATTATACCATCATGAAATTTCCATTCATCCCACGAACAAAGACAGCACAAATTCCTACCACAAGATAAGTACTACGTGGACAAAAACTAAAGTAACAAATGCCCACTGACAAATACCTACTAACTAAATATTACGAAAATGGACGAGCCCCCAGTGTCACAAATCCCAGACTGGGAGATGTAATAATTATAACAAGACAACAATCACGAACGAACAAGTTTAACACTTAACAGAACAACCCATCAGACTCACACATTTATTATACATAAACATAAAGATAATAGCGCAAATACAGACATTATATTATTCAATTCAACTGCCGTACAACGGCCTTCTCCCGTACGCACACTTCCTCGGGTCCACAACCCGGTAGTTACTTTCTAAAGACACTTCGGTCTCAGCTTCTCCTCTCCATGTCTTAATAGCACATTAATATTTCAATGGCACCGCAGTCTCTCAATAGCCCCTTCCTATTGCCATAACACATTAGCATTCCAATAGCACATCAACATGGCAATAGCACATTAGCATTTCAATAGCACATCAACATGGCAATAGCACATTAGCATTTCAATAACACATTCACGATCATATATACGTCCCTGTCGGTGGCCTGACTGCCACGACTCATGTGCTGCGACTGTCCTACACGACAGCGTCACTCCTGGCCTATGTGTGGCCTTCGGCCCTATGCTGGCCTATCCCCTGTGCTCACCGTAGGCGGCGCTTCGGCCCGTCCCCGGCACCAGTCATCACTGGAAAAAACACTACTCCCAAGTCTTCCGACTGCTCTCCTAATGTTCGCCCTCTGGGGCTTTCTCCTGCGTCCGCTCTCTAGGACGTCTTAGTGTGCAGTGATAGTAATACAGCGCTCTCGCCTCATTCAGACCCCCACCACTCACAACATGCACGCTTTCCCTTACCCCGTGGCCCGTGGGTTAACTTTATTCTAACCCTCTTCTCGTAACTACTGATCCTCGCTCACTCGCTCGTGACAGGGGTAACAGATACCATAACACTAGGTCCACCATGCAAACATTTCATCATGACACATAGCATAGAGCTTGCCTTGGAGTCATATAGTAGTCCTTGGTTATGAGATAAAAGTGTCCGTCAGCATCATAAACCAAATAGAGAGGGGAAATTTCCACAAACCTTGCAATGATTATTTTATTCATAATGTAATTTGATAACTTCTGTTGTTTCTCCTTTTTCTCTATTTTGCCTGGTTGATGGACTGTTGTAAAGTGTCATTTTTATGGACATATAAATTATAATCAGGCATAGTAATGATATACTAATCATTTATGCATATTTCAGGGATTCACTGATCCAGTGTACAGAGAGAGAAGAAAGGAATTTGCTGACATTGCATTCAATTATAAACAGTAAGTCACAAACTTAAACAATGAAAAACAAGCTACACCTTGTATGTCAAGCAGTTCAGTCTGTTTGTTAGTGATTAATGTGTACTTTTTTTTTAATTCATTTATTTCATGAAAGTCATGGGCCCCATGTTCTGTCCCAGTTTTTGTGAACTGTGTTTCTGTAGACCTTGACAGGAAAGGCAATATATTTTGATTACATATTAAGATTAGCCAAAGCTCCCAACTCTTTATTCAGGCTTCCAAAAAGTTCAGTTTTGTTTTTTGCTGAATGTATTTTTCAAATTTTAATATTGTTGCAGAAATTTAATGCACAGATAATTTATTTAGATACCAAGATAGGTCAGGAAGTTGACCTGATGCTGATGGGTGAGTTATTTAACTATGTGCAATGAATTTGTTGAGTTTATTATCTTCTGTATCATTCTCTTTTCCTTTGCAGTGGACAGAAAATCCCATGTGTGGAATACACTGCTGCTGAAATAAAGACCTGGTAATATACTTTGAATTCCCCTGCTTTTTGTTGTAGAATGCAACAGACTTTTTTTTTTTTTTTATATCAAACTCCTTTTATCAAAAATTTTAAAGTAAAGTGGTACCACAGGTATTAGATACTAGATCTTTGATGTTGCTTTATTCTTTTAAACAGATATATAGAGCTGACAGTAGCACTACAAATTTACAACAAACTTGCCCAGATAGAAATGGACTGTCTAACCTGGTGTAGCCTGACGGCATAGAGGGGAGTTTTTCAAGAATTGAACATTTTAATCATTCTTTTCTAAATAATCTAAATAAAATCCACATGTTTTATAGAGTGCCATGCAGTACACTGATGTGAAATATATTAGCCACTTTCAAAGAACATTTCTGCAAGTCCTGTATCTGTATATCAAACAGGACAAGTTGGCAAAACTTTGTTAATTATATAAAACCACAACCTGGGTCCCTGGCACTATACTTTTTTTTTTATTATAGGACCTTGAAATATCAAAAAAATATTAATGAATACTGTTGTTTATTTTAAACACGAATGGCATGACATGTGGTCTGGAATCAAATTATATATTCAAAGAGTTCAGTTTCCTGCTACTAAAAGGCATTTTATGATATAACATCCAGAAAATCTTTTCTGTTTCTGTTTAGGGGTACCATTTTCAGAGAGCTTGTCAAGCTGTATCCATCACATGCATGCCGCGAGTTCAACCATGTGTTTCCTCTTCTCATTGAAAACTGTGGCTTCAGAGAAGACAACATTCCACAACTACAGGATATTTCTGATTTCCTGAAAGGTAATATGCTGTTTATTGAAGTAGAGATAGCTCAAAAAGGCTGGATGAGATTTGTTTGGTCAATTGTGTTTATCTTATCAAGGGATTGACTGATGCAGAGCAAATGACGGCCTTATCATAGACAATGTATTATGATCCTTTTTCTTTCTTTGTTGTCTTACAATCTCATTGGTGATTTTAAAGAAACCTCTGACAAATCAAGAAAGCAAAATTATGATGACAGACTGGCTTGCTTCTCTATATTGTAAATTGCTTTCAAATTGAGATATAATATCCATATTTTCTTTTATCTATTTCCATTTACTTAAAAAAAAAAATGCAGTTAGCACATTATGTACTGTTTTGACTGTTTTCTAATGACTTTATGAGAAGCACTTAAAGATCATGTTTTATTTTATTAGCTTGATTTAAATTACGTCATAATTCCATCCATTTTTAAGGAGCAGAAAAACTGAGTTGGTATTGTTGTGTCTTTCAAAATGTTAGGATGATTTGATTTAGATTAACGACCGAGTTTTATTTTAATTCACAGATTGCACAGGTTTTACTCTGCGACCTGTGGCAGGACTTTTGTCACCACGTGACTTTTTAGCAGGGTTGGCTTTCCGTGTGTTCCACTCCACACAATACATTAGGCATGGCTCAAAGCCAATGTACACACCTGAACCGTGAGTGCCATGAATGTGTATCAACTGTCCACTTCACTTTCTTTACTTGAACAATTAGCCATGGTTAATTCCACTGATCCAATACATAAATAAAGAAATAATCCGAACTGTGACAGGTGCTCAACACCATACAACATCGCTAATATGTCTGTGATAGATGTTCAAAAATACTATAATCTCATGATCCTCCAGGTAGAAAGGGTATGGAAATTTTAAAATATTGATAATAATAACAGATCTACAAAAAACATTTTATTCATTTGCAAGAGCGGAGGTAAGTTTCCACTATAAAATAACCCTTCTAGTGTACATGTAATTATAATGATATGATGCAAAATGAACCAAACAAGCCATTCGTTTAAGTATATTATGTCAGTCCAGCTGATATTTACCTTGATGTCCTCTTACTGAACACTTAATTGTCATTATCTACCAGTAGCTTTAGATGGTGCTAAGCCATGCGTTTAAGCACAATGGGAAAGTTTCCAGATATGTTTCTGAATTCCACTAACAGAATGCAGGTTTTGCTTTTCATTGGATATAAAAATAGAGTCATCATCATCTAGTCTCGTGTATTTATTTTTTATTTATTAATCTGAAAATTCAAATTTCTCATGCTAGTCATTTCGTTTCAGTGATGTGTGCCATGAGTTATTGGGTCATGTGCCATTGTTTGCTGATCAATCCTTTGCTCAGTTTTCGCAAGAAATTGGCTTGGCCAGTCTGGGTGCACCTGATGACTACATCAAGAAACTGTCCACTGTAATTATTTTTTCCACATCATTTTAGGCTTAATACTATAATTACTTGCTACATGTAGAAATGGTCCTTTTTTTCTTTCAAAGGTTTCCAATGAAAAATATTATGCGTCGTCAATGGGGAACTTCATCGTGTCTCTTACATCCACATAAGAACCATCCCAGCCATTAACCCTATATCAATTCGATGTGTAGGATTGACATCAAGTTTGCTCATCATTCTTAAATGCAGAACTGCTAGTAATGCAATTGCACCACCATCCGTTCAATGTAAGAAAAACCCATCCCTAAGTTAATCTTACCAACCCTTTGGAAAAAACTTTACAAATTTACGTTGGGTTGTGCTCGGGATGCTGGCTGGGATGTTCCCTGTTACACAAATTTAAATGTGACTTTTTTCTTTTAATGATCCAGCAAGCTTTTAAAGACCTGTGAATGGTCTGTTCTTTCATTTCTTTGATAAATGTAGAACTCTTTCTTTGAAATCATGTTCACAGCAAAGGGATAAAGTAAATGTTTGTTTTTCTGGGGTTTTTTTAAAATTTCAGTTGTACTGGTTTACTGTGGAGTTCGGTCTGTGCAGGCAAAATGGACATCTGAAAGCATTTGGTGCAGGACTTCTGTCTTCATTTGGTGAACTGGAGGTAAAATATACTTGATGACTGCAATGGAATTGGAACAAAACCAGCAGTCATTTCATATAATTTTTTCCTGCCTATTTAGAGTGGCTGTGACATATTTGTCAATAGTGTACTACATTTATCATCAGATTGCATTCTTTTTCTCTGGAATGATGTTCCTTTTTCTGCTTATACAGCTATTACTGCTACTAAAGACATCCTATATGTTCAATGGTATCTTCGACTCTGACCTTAACTGAATGTAGAAACTTATATAGTCTCTGGCTAGTATGGGTCTTCAGTTAGACAGTTTCAATTTCATGGGATTATTTGTGATTATTTGACTAAATTGACTTTACTTACACAAAGGAAAATTTCTGAGTTGACATGTAGGCTATTCAGTTTCCCAAACTTGTATGGCAGACACCCTGGCCAGAAGACAACATAAGTTGTGACAAGTTGAGAATCAGGACATAAATAATATTGCCCCCTGATGCCCTTCCTCAAAACAAAATGTGTCTAATATACTTGTGTCAGCATTCAGAGGGGAAAATATTTACATGTCTATACTTTGCCTTACAATATGTCTAGGGCCATTTAAAAGATCAAAGACAAAAGTACATGAGAAAGAAAAATAATGGAAATATTTAACTAATCTGAGCAGAATGCCATTTGATGCATTTCATCTTTTGTAGCACTAATTGGCGTGTCATGTTTGTCATATAATGTGCACCAGGGGCAGCTGCCTATATGATGAAGTGGCACATTACAATATGTCGCTTCGTCATTCAGCCAGGAGGGGATGGAGGAAAGATAAACTAGTCGGACAAATGCATTTATACAGAATAATACTTCATATATGGTAGGTTGATGGCATGTAGTTCTCAAGCATGTAAAAAAAGACACAAAATGTTATCTATAGCAATGCATCAGATGCTGATTTGTGCAGTTGTTTTGATCGTAATCAGTGTGCATGTCCATGTTATCTTCCAAAGTACTGTCTGACTGACAAACCTGACGTAAGAGCTTTTGACCCAGCCAAAACATGTGAACAAGAATACCCAATCACATCCTTCCAGCCTGTGTATTTCGCAGCGGATAGTTTTGATGATGCTAAAATTAAAATGAGGTAAGTAACCTTTTCCAGCCTTATGATAGTACCTGATGTTTGAATTCATGAAAGGATTAACATTCTATTTTAATGTAAGAGGATCCTTTCTGGCCTATTGCAAGTTGTACTGTTTAGTCAGTCAGGGGCCATCCGTAAGCACAAAATATGTATGTGGGGTAGGGATGGCCCCAGGGTGTGAATAGCATAATGCAGAGAGAAGAGGGGTTTTGGAGAACATACATATGCTTTTCACATATGGTAATGTATAGAAGAGTTTGGCCTTATACTTATTCATTTTCTTTTCAACAAAATCAATTTTAGAACTACATAAAAATCAAACCAGAGTCAAATAGTCCATGCAGAATGCTGCTTGAAAGGTTTGGAACATGAAGGCCTTACCATGTACATTCACAATGTCAATGCCTGTATGCTCATTTGTGGGGGGGGGGGGGGGGGGGGGGGGGAGAGAGGTTGAAAACTAGCCTATGAAAAGCCTGGGAGTGAGGGAGGGTTCCTAGAAGACACCATAGTAAAGCTAATATACTTTAGGAACAGCCCTTTTAACTAGGTTCTGTACAGCTTGAATATTTTTAGCAGAAACCTAAAATTAATATAATCTTATTGTTTCAAATATTGCAAGTATTCCTAAAATTTTGATGAGTCTTCTTTACCATAGAAAGTTTTTAAAGTAACGATTGTTTATCTCTTTCATCTTGTTGTAGGCAATATGCAGCCACCATCCCACGACACTTCAGTGTTCGTTACAACCCTTACACACAGAGTGTGGAAGTCATCAACAACAAATACCAGATTATCAATTTGACAAAAGATATCAGAGGTAATGGCATTATTCAAGGTGCTCGCCTTTCATGCCAAGGGTCCCTTTGGAAGTTTGGGATTTTTCTCATATTTTCGTGCCCCTGATCCTATTAGGGGTAGGATCGAGTACCTAGTCTTCTCGGATAAGGACGAAAGAATTCGGAGGGCCCGTGTGCACATTGCACACATTAAAGATACCTTGACAGTTGGAAATTGAAAAGAGCAGGCCGAACAGGCCCCTGCTGGGGCAAAATCAAATAAAATTCATCCCTACCACTCCCTCTCCCCTCATCCCCCTCCCCCCCCCCCCCCCCCAAAAAAAACACTGACTGGCGCTGCACTGTGGTGACAACGTGCCTCCTCCAGCTGTAACTGGATGCAGTGACGCAAATGCAAATTTCCCAAATGGGATTAAGAAGTATACAAATACAAATTCTTCCCAATCCAAACACTGTAGCAACCTATGATCAATGCAACATCATCAGTCGGCTGTTGGAACCTAATTCAAACTAATATCAAGGCTGTTGTTGGAGGACAATCATCTAATTACAAAACGAAATAGAAAGTACTGAGTTGTGTTCTCTGTTCATCTATATCTGTCTATGTAAAAAAATGTTCCCCTTACAACAGCTTCAAATTCTAGTTTTAACAAGGTTCCAATAGCTAACCGACAATATATTTTCACTTGATTTTCACTTGAGTTTTATATTTTATACCCATATGTCATCAATTTGACAAACGTTGCCAGGAGTCACATCATTATGCCACCTAATCTAGACACTGCTGCTACCTACGATAAATGTTATCACATCATCTCCAAGTACATAATCACTTCATGTATTTGTCATTTAATTCTAATGCTGCTACTAGCTGAATGTCAGCTAATTTTGTCAGTACTCTGCTTGCCAGAGACAATGAAATTTGCTTTCTAGAAATAAAAACTTTTGTGAGTTTCTAGATTAGTGCAAGCTCTAAATACTAAATTTGTGACAACATCATTTGCAGATTTAAAAAAAAACACCTTGGCTGAGCACAGAAATTCATCTCTGGCAGTAATTGGGAAAAAAAAATCTCATAAGAAACTTGTTTGACCTAGAGCTGGAAAATCTGGCAGGAGGAAGATCAACATAGAATAGCACAGCTGTCTGTGTGGTTAATTTATGTACATTTTTTTGCTAAGAATAAACCTCAGTATTCTGAGCCACATAAATGTTCATTACTGTTCACTCATAATGCTCACATCAGGATCTAATTTGTTTATTTTTCAGGAGATCTGTCCCTTCTTGAGGATGCCCTGGTCAAGATTGAGGCATAAAATACAAGTTTTTTCCAACTCTTTTTTCTGCATAGTATGTTGTGTTTTTCATACTAATAATGAAATCTACTCCCCTTAAATGAAAGTCCCCTGTTCAATTTAAAGATGACAAATGATTTTGAAAAAGCATCATTTACAATGATAAAATATTTTGATTTTGAGCAACAAACATTTATTGATTTACTAACTGTGCATTAGTGTATCTGTAGAGTCATTTGATTTCAAAGATGTTACGCTTTTAGAACAACTGTTTTCTTTGTTGTTTTTTCCTTTATTGCAATCTTAGGACATGCAGATTTAGTTCGTTTGTTCGGACAAAAGAAAAAATGCCTCAGTTTTCACTCACATCCTATTGGAACAGTGAATACGTGAAGTTTCCTGTAATTTCTGTTGTATTGAAATTTGTACAAATGTGACTGCAAATCTTTCTGTGCTTTTGCACCCATTTCACATGCCCAAATGTAATAACATGCATCATTCCTATGAACTGATGAATTTCCCAGTCCTTTAACAGAAGCCAGTGAGAATAATATGCATTTTTCATGAACTTTATTGTTGTATTAGCATAGACATTAATTTATGATTTAGCTGGCTGATTTTCGGTCTGGGGGGCTATTTCTGAAGTGACTGTACATATTCTGTGATTTCAGAGGCAATAATTTTAAGATTCATATCATTTGGGAGTCCCTGTTTGAATGCCCAAAGTTGTTCTTCACAGGCTTTGGTGACAGCAAAAATTCAGTAGGAAACTTATCAGCAAACACAATTGCTAACCCAAGATAGCATGCTGAGGAATAGTCTTCTCATTGACTTTAAAGAAAAGAGTATAACAATTTTGTGTTTTCTTTTTAATATTCCTTGGTCATGTTCTTCGTTTTGGTTAAGTGCGTTCTTTAGCCAACATTTCTCTTTGATAACAGTTGTCCCCAGCAGGATCTGCCCATATCACACTGGAGAGTAGCTTGTCAACTAACGAGTATTTTAACTGTGGCATCGTCTTATGTTATCTCATTGCATCTAGTTTTTTTTGTTTTTTTGTCCATTTCTTTATTAATCAAAACTACATTATCTTCTCCTATGGATGGGATGGAGAATAGTGTGGTTCTGATGTAAATAAAGGCATTATATTGCATTATTTTATTATTATTAGATGTTAGCATTTTACATTTTTCTTTGATATAATCTAGCGGTAATTGGATTGGTGAAGGATTGTTTGAACTGCATTTTTATGGCATAATTGGTAAATACAGTGGCATTTCAACATAACTTTTAAAAAAAATTTTTTTTTTTTTTTACTGTCAGGATACTTGTACTTGTATTGTTGGCTCCTGTTTTTATTTTTCAATCTTCATTAATTTTTAGGGGATGTGAGGCCTGGCTATGGGTCATTGTTCACCTGATTTGAATATAAAGAGTGATTTGATAAGAGTTTCATTTTACAGTCAATGTGTAAAACCAAAACAGCTGTCAGTGCTTAAAAGAATGATGTGCAGAAAGCAGGGTATGACTAGAGGGTTTTCACTTGAAGGTGTCTAGTCAATGATAATAATTTTTATTAGCATTTTGTGCTTGTCCATATAGCGTGATAATTTACTTGTACACTTCAAGCAGTTAGGATGTATTGGGAAAACTACGATGTCATATTGAGAGTGGAAATTGTTTCACAGACAAATTTTGCTTTATTTTAAAAACATATCACTCTGATTCAGTCCTTCTTTCAGTCTTTCACATTTTACAGTGTTTTTGTTCCATTTTTAATGTCGCTGGTGGTGGAAAATAAATTAGTTTGCTCAAATATTAATTATTTCAGAATGAGCATTTGTTTCATGTATTTTATTTTACCAACTAGAGCATTTCACATATAAATAAAAATAAAGTACATGAAAATTCCAGTATGAATGAAAGGGTTGTCATAATTATTGATAAAATTTGTTATTGCATGACAGGACATGCAGATGTGCTCTCTATATATAAGGGTATACAGATGCTGTATATAATTTTTATTTGTTTATGTTTAGCTTTGGACCATATATTGTTCAGTGTTGTGAAATTTTAACATCAAGTCAAAAACCAGTTTAGAAATATGTGAGTGTGCATGAGAAAACCCACAATATGTCGGCAACATGACATTTTGAGTTCTGTACACATAATAAAAGACAAGACATTGCTGATAAATTGAAGTCAGTGACCCCCCTAAAAAAAGATTTTGAGAAAACGGCATTTAATCCTAAAAGTGGCAATAGCTAATTGACCCATTAATATTGGAGTGATTGCTGTTAGGAGACCGTAGTCTAATAACTAAGCCATTATAGAGATCATAGTGAGTTGTGTTCGCTGCTTATCCACAGTTTACCCTGTAACATGCCACGGTCCCCTAAACAACAGCCAAGTCGGAAGTTTTTGGATCTTGTTAGGAGACCGTAGTCTAATTACAAAGCCTTTATAGAGATCATAGTGAGTAGTGTTCACTGCTTGTCTACAGTTTACCCTGTAACATGCCACGGTCCCCTAAACAACAGCCAAGTTGGAAGTTTGTGTCGGACCAATATTTTCACTTCAAAGCCGTTTTTCTCAAAATCAGCTCTGTCGACATATTGTGGGTTTTCTCATGCACATTCACATAATTATATCCACTATAATTCATATTACATCAGAGGTGCCAACCTAAAAATAGCATTTTCCTTTTTTTACAAAGCAAAAATGTGTATTTTTCAACAAAAATTCTTTTTGCCGGAATGTATGTGATTAAAAATAAAACTGCCAATGCAACGCCCCCAAAGCAAAGAGATGTATTTTAAACAACTGAAAACAGAAATTCACCAGACACAGCAATCGAAAAATCTTTGTTGCATAAACAACACTTAGCAAAAGAGTTACCTTGACCACTCTGGGTGATAAAGGACCACTTCGCAAGAAATTTCTGATCGGATTTTCCAGCACATGCCGAATCAAGTTTCCTCTTCTTGGTTGCCATTTTGAAACTGCCGCATGAGATGGGTGAGACTGCGTATGTCTTCGATACTTCATTTCATTCAAGTACATGTAGTTCTGAGCATCGCTTTTATATAGACTTAGTTAGGTATCATTTGGTGTGAGCAGTATCAATGTTAAAGTATCATGTTCATACCAAAAATTGCTAATACTTGTCTGCGATTCCGTATGAGTAAAATGTATATGAAACTATACTCACGACAAATTTTGCATATTCAAGCCGCCATTTTACGTAACTGCGTCACCTGTCACCTGTCGGCTTCATCGTCATCGATGTTAGCTGCTACAGTGGATGTCACGACAAAATCTCCTCCACCCAATCCTGTCCTTAGCTTTCCTAGTTAGTTCACTTATTTCCAGCTGGCTGACTTTCTTGATGTTATCGTGATATGCAATGGGTGGTCTTCCTTGTTTTCTCTTTGTTTCTGTCTTTCCTTGAAGGATTGATATCATAAGGGCCGTGCTTTTGTTTCGGGCCGCGTGGCCGATGTATGCAAGTCTTCTTTTATTTATTTCAGGTGTTATTCTTCTGGTGGTGCCAAGCTGTTCTAAGATGCTTGTATTTGTTCTCCTTTCTGTCCAACTTATTCTGAGTAGCCTTCTGTAAAGCCACATTTCAGCTGCCTCCAATCTTGTTATGTCTGCCTTTTTGAGTGTCCAGGCTTCACAACCATATAGTAGGACTGGCCAGATCAAGCACTTAAGTATGTTCACTTTGAGGTCCGTTGGTGTGCCTCTATCCTTCCAAATGTTGTTTAGTTGAACCATTTTGTGTTTTGCCATTCCTATCCTTGTTTTTATGTCCTTTGAGCAGCTTCCATCTTGCGATTTATGTGATCCTAGGTATTTGAAATCAGTCACTTTTTCTAGTGCTGTTTTGTTTACTAGTATCTCCTGGTGTTCATGGTGCCCTGTTCCAGTATGCGTGACTTTCGTTTTCTTAGCATTTAGGTGTAGGCCTGCTGTCTTGCCCGCTTCATCCACTCTGTGCAACACTCTTTTCATGCTGGTGATGTTATCTGACATAAGAGCTGTGTCATCAGCGTAGCGAAGGTTTGTGATGTTTCGGCCTCCGATCTTTATTCCCATATCTTCTATGTCTGCGTTTCTCATGATCTGCTCAGTATAAATATTGAAAAGATGAGGTGAAAGTATGCAACCCTGTCTGACTCCTTTCTCGATGTTGAAATATGGACAGTTCTCATTGTTCCATCTAATCGTTGCCTTTTGTTCGTGGTATAGTGCAGCGATGAGGGTCACAAGGTGTTTCGGGAATCCCATCTTAATCATTATATCGAACAGGTGATGGTGCCTAACGCTGTCGAACGCTTTGCTGTAGTCTATGAACGTGATGAAGGCTTCGTTTCCATTGCTTCTTATCTGTTCAATCATTATTTGTAGTATGAAGAGCATGTCAGCGGTTCCTCTGTTGGTCCTGTAACCAGCTTGACATTCTGATAGTTCCTCTTCTACCTTAGATTTCATTCTGTTGAGTATGATGATGAGCAGGATTTTGCTGGTGTGACTGATGAGGGCGATGGTTCTATAATTTCCACAGTCTTTGACATTGCCGCTTTTGTATAGCATGACGAATTCTTGTAGCTCCCAGTCTGTTGGCCATTCATTTGTCTGCCAAATTTTGCAGATCATTTGGTGGAGTGCTTTTATTCCTGATTCGCTGGTATGTTTCAGGAGTTCACCTGGTATGTTGTCTAATCCAGGGGATTTTCCATTCTTTATTTGTTTTATTGCAGCCTGTACTTCCTCCAAGAGAGGTTCTGGTTCTTTATCTATCTGTTGTGAGTCTGGTTGTTGGAGGTCCCTCGGGTCTGGTCTGATGTTGTCCGCAAACAGCATCTTGCCGTATTCGTGCCATCTTGAGAGCACATCTTTTGTGTTTGTCAGTGTTGTGCCTTCTTTGTTGTTCAGACTCAAGTTCTGTGGTTGGAAATCCCTCTTTTTTACTTTTCTTATTTGTTCAAACATTTCTTTTGACTTTCTTTGTGTATTACATTCTGTTATGTTTGCACACTCTCTTTCTAACCATGCATTCTTGTCTCTTCTGATCTTTGTTTGGATTTCTTTCTTCAGTGCATGATATTCATCTTGTTTACTAAGTTTTCTGGCTTTGCTCTTTCTTTTTGCAAGCTCTATCACCTCTTCACTGATGTATGGTTTGGGAGTTTTCCTCGTTCTTTTCCCGAGTTTCGATTCAGCTGTTTCACTCCAAATTCTTTTCATGTCTTTCCACAGTGTATCTGGGTGTCTTTCTTCAGCTGACCACTCCTTGAGTAATGCTGAGAAACGGTTTTCTGTTTCGATCTGAAAAGCATTGCTGATTTCAGGGTCTTTCAGTTTGTCCGTGTCAAATCTGGTGGTGGGTTTTGGCTTGCTCTTCCTATAGGCTTTCAATCTCAGCTTTGCTGTCACTAAAATGTGGTCAGTGTCACAGTCTGCCCCTGGCCTTGTCTTTGAGTTGAGCACAGTTGTTTTCCAGTTTTTGTCAATCAGGATGTAATCAATCTGGTTTCGGAGATTGCCTCCAGGGTTTATCCATGTGTATCTTCTTCGCATCGGGTGTTTAAAGAGAGTGTTCGTGATGCTCATTTCATTTGCATGGCAGAAAGATGCTAACATGTCTCCTCGGTCGTTTCGTTCTCCTAATCCATAGGGTCCTATCCCACATTCCAGATCCTCACCCTCTCCCACTTTGGCATTGAAATCTCCCATGATTATGCATATTTCTCTGCTTGGGATTTTGTCTGTTACTGATTGTAGGTCATTATAGAACAGCTCTATTTCTTCTTCTGTGCTCGCAGATGTGGGGGCGTATACTTGTATGATGTTCAGGGGCACGGGTTGGGTGTCAAGTTTCACAGTGACAATTCTATCACTTATAGCGTCATGGCTGCTAATGTTGTCTCGTAAGCGTCTGTCCAGTATAATTGCAACACCATTCATGCCGCGTTTGTTTCCGCTGTATACGATGGTGTGATCTTCTGTCCTGAATAGGCCCTGTTTGTCCCATCGTACTTCACTCAGTCCAGTGATGTTCATGCTGAGTTCCTTCAGCTCCTCTAACAGGAGTGTAAGTTTTCCCATTTGTTTCATGGTCCTAACATTCCAGGTGCCGATGTTGATGACACTTTTACTTTTTCTTTTCTTTGAATAGGAGTATCTACACCTCTGTTTCTTGCACTCACCGTCAGATACGCCAGTATCGTCATCACGGGTGCCTTCTGCAGTTGTGGATTCTCCCTCCCCAGTCGTTTTTGAGTCCCGACCCTCCCTGGGGGACTCAGAGGACACAGAACTATAACTTTCTTTCCTTTTGTGTGACATTTCATTGTAGTTTTTGGCAAGAAATTCTTCCAGTGGTCTGCCATTGCTTTCTGAAAGCGCAGTGCACATACTGTGCATTGGTCCCGGCCATTGTTTCAAAAACGGAATCCTCTGCCCGCAACCACGAGAGACAAAAGCCGTGCCCAAAGATCCTTCGGTCGCCTTCCGTCCTCATCCATCCCCTGCTGCCAGGATTTCACCAGAGCCCTGTTAGCCAGCGACGTTTCGGGGTGACCCGGGATGGCGTATTTGGGTAAAAAATACGTATTTTGCGTACTGGTTGGCATCTGTTTTACTATTGTGACACCCATAACAGGGATTAAAGTTTGATTATCCAGATAATTTTGTTACCATCCTGATACCTGCAACGGGGATTAAAGTTTGATTATCCTGATAATTTTGCAAAGATGTTGATTGTGGCAGAGCATTCCATAATGTTTCATACTATCTGATTGTTTCCAACAACTATTTAAGTCTCTTTTTTCACACAGTTTGTATATAAAATAGATGTTCTGTCATTCAAGGAATAAAGAAAATGATCTACAACAAATAACAAATTTCAGACATGGATATAAAGACATTTTATTAATACAAAACCAGTGACATTTCAAACCATAACCAAATAGAACACAACTTGCATCTGATACTAATATCTAAGTCTAGTCAATTGCTAAATTGTCCATGTGTTTTCATACATTTAACCAGTGTGAAATTTACCCACTATTTAACCTGAACAACTTCCTCATTATCCTGACAGTGCACTAAATTAGTCAAATTTTAAAACAGAATTTTAAAACCAAGGACCAGGTTTACTTCAGGGCATCCTATAGAATGAAATCAAATTACTACAAATATATGAAAACATTTTCATATCAAGTATTTATAAGTGCATGAAACATGAACTGGTCTCATAAAGATGAAGAAAAAAATGATGGGAACATTATTTCACAGATGAAAATTATGATAAAACTGAAAGCTTTCTTTAATCTACATTTTGTTTAGAAAGTGTTCTTGTATTTCCATGAAATAAGTTATACTTAGGACCTCAGGGCCATTGATCTTGCCATTTTAAAAAAAAAAAACAGGCATGCACACAGACACACACATACAAATAAATATAGTGGGGAATTATACATAAGTTTCATACTCCTAAAACTACCTAAAAATTGCCTGATCCATAGGACTGACAGCTAATAAGAATTTCAACGTCTGTGATAATACTTATCCATAACATTTAAATTTGATCTTCAACTATATTGCCCTAGGATAGGTTTGCGAAATAAGACGTAAAATTTTGTCATTCCTCTTAAATGATTTCCACGTTCCCCCTACACTAACATGAAAATTGCATTAGTCACCATACATCATTATTTAATTCAGTAAGAACATCTTATCTGTGACCATTTCATGATGAAAATGAGGTCCAAAATTTTCTGCTTTCCTACAAATGAGTAAATATGCAACAAAAAAACAACAGAAAATTTGTAGGGTCGCAGCAAGGCTTGAAACAAAGTCAAAATGTGGCAAAGAGAAAAAGTTATATTAAGCAAAGTCTCACGGGTAACAAATAATACAGAAACAATACAATCAAACGCAAATAAGCAGCACACTATGGGCTTCTCTTCTAAACAATGCCTTTCACAGAGAGTAGATTTTTAAAGGTATTTAATGTATGGACATGGAAAACAATAATAATAACAATGGAGAATTCTGTCATGATTGAAAACCAATGATCACAAAGAATAATTTCATGCATGCAAAAATCACTGTTGTTCACAAACATAATCAATTACAAAGAAGCAAACCACAAAATTGTCATATGACTTCAAAGAGCTGAAATTCACTCATCTACATGAAAATTGATACACATTCACCTTCACTGAACAAAAAATACAAAAGGATTATTTTGGCTACTGAAAGACTGTACAATCCAAAAAGAATGCTAAAAAGTAGTGCAACTCACGACACTTATCTGATCTGCCATGCTGTCAAGGCCAACATTTATAGTGATGAGTAAACCTTAGTTCTGCTTAACCACCAATTTTATTTAGATTTTAAATGCATAGAATTAGAAAATTTAGTAGGCCATATCAATGTGGTTTTCATTTAGTAAAACACCTCATCAGGGCTCCAAGTTCCATCCCAGATAAAAGTATAGAACTCAACCTTTGCATCATTATATTAATTCCTATTTACCATCAATAAGTACAAAATAATTAAGTTGTACAAATTTCAGACAATTTTAATCTTATCTGCATAAAAAATGCAGCCCTTTTATGAATTTTTACACATTTTCAGCCACCAAAATTCACATCTCTATCTTATGAAATATGCATGGTGAATGAAGATACTGTGAAAACTGAATATTGAAAATTGAAAGAACAACTGGATATTCATTGATGATCCTAAGCCACCATGTAGAAAGAACTTGCATATTATTCAAAGTTCACATGCAGCATTTAACAATGTCATCCTGTTGTTTATTACCATGACATTTTCAAAAAGAAATACTTCCAATTACATGTACATGCTGCATCACTTTCTTATATACAAGGATCGTCATTCACCTACTGCGGAGATTGTTTTATACATGAAATCTATCTCAAAATTATATCATGGCAACATAAGTCTGCATTAGATCCACCAGAGTTACCATATTTAGGTAGTTATTTACACACAGTAGGCGATAAACTGGAACATTTGACAAGACACAGGTACCACAAATTATGACAGTGATCAACAATTTATCATTTGTACAAGGCGATGTTTCAAAATAGTACTTAAAAGAAATTCAACTGACTATAAAGTTTACAGAGTTGTACAAGATGCATACAACAAACATTTCCATATATTTTGACAAAATGCGTAACATGTGTTATACTCCAGCTTACTTCTTTTTCTTCAACTGTTCAAACCTTCTTGTCAAATCATCAAAGTCAACATCATCTCCCCCAGCAGACCCACCACCAACAGAGTTTCCCAGGTCTGGCAAAGTATTGCTCGGTACCGTTGGTAGCTCAGGAAACATGTCATCCATTCCTCCTGAAAGCGAAAGACATAAAAATACCAATTTATTGCTACGGTGGGAAATCCCCGTCTTAGATAAATCAAGAGAGCATGGGCCAATACTATCTTATTTGGGAAAGAAAATCCTTTCTCTGAATTACTAGGTGATGTTTTTCATACTGTCTGACAATGTCGTAGAATAAGAGACAAATGTAAATACAAGCATGTAGAATCTGAGAAACTGTCTGGAATAAAAACAAAAAAATTCTATACATTCATTTTTTTAAATACCTTATGCCAAAGACAAAATGAAAATCGATACTGGCACGTCTTACATAATAAAAAGATATATTTAATTAGATATTTACCTTTTGGGGGTGGTGCAGATGCGGCTGGGATACTAGGACCAGGAGGTTGGGATGCTTTCTCATTGCTATGATACAGATGGTCAAAGTTCGGTGGGCCTGGAGGTGCTGAGTAGGCTCCAGAGTTGTATTCTGGTGGCTGGGCAGGGTATCCGTTGAAACCTCCCTGAGGCAGCTGATTTGGCAAGGGAGGTGGAGCTGCTCCCCCCATCGAGGATGTTGGGTATGGCTATGACAATATACAAAACATATTTATTGCTGTGCAACTGCCTTTCATATCAACAGCGATGGCATTTTTAATGACAATTTGTTAAATATGCCAAAAAACAAAGACAAATACAGACTAACTCTAGATCACTCTATTCTACAGCTGGATTCCAAACTCCAAATTCATGCTTCCTAAGGATACCCTCTCTTCATGTCTTGTTAAATACAAAAACATCCATTTCAAATATATTCTAATGGTGACATGAGGAAATTTAAAAGTTGGGCATTAAAAATTTCAAGAAAAACTTCTCAAAATCATAAAAGCTTGGCCAGGTTTTTCTGGGTGCCCCTTTGAGTACAAGGTCATGAATGTCACTGAAACTGTTCCTAATTCAATATTGGCAGGTCCATGATATGATGATAAATGATATTACTAAAAGCAAACCCACTAAGAGAGGCAACAATCACCATATACTCAGTCACAGGACAAAGTTAAACTGAGCAGCTGACACCTAATACAACGTGTAAATGTGATCAGCTTTCTATGACAACTGCTGTATAGTATGTTATTTTTCATGTTCCCAAGCTTTTTCTACGGTGGAAAAAGACAAAATGCTTTTGTCCTCATAAGGAAAGAATAGGCTTACAGCTTGCTGCCTTGGCATAGGGTGTGGTGGGTAATTCATTGGCTGCGGGATTCCCATTCCTCCACTTGGTCCTCCTCCTGGGGCGCCTCTGCCCTGGTTTTTCATTTCATCTGCATCCAAATCTATCAACAGGTTTTCTGCCATCAGAATTTCATCCTGTTGCATCACAGAAGGGTCAGGTTCAAATGGAACATTGTATGTCTTTGCTATTTCAACCATGTAACGTTCAACAAGAGCCTTTGGGGGAGCTTGCACGGTGAGTTTGTGCATGATCTGTTCAATGAAGAAAAGTAAACATTAGCACAGTACACTCTGGTAGTTGAAAGAGAAAAACGGAATTCCTAGTAAAATTCCTCAGCATATGAAAGAAGACCATTATGTTCCAAAATCTTTCTGAGAAAATTAACGCTCACCCTGCGCGCTACCCGGTCAGTGACCTTACTCAGGAAGAATCTTATCTGGGGTCACTGACCCGTGCCGCTAGACGATACCACACACGCTGTCCACCTGGTTCGGTTTTTATTGTTCGGTATGAAAACATTCGCTGCTATGCCTCATCACGTTTGATAATGAATTAACCAGCACAACCTTAGTCTGTCAGTCTCTAACCAATGATCTGACTTATGATTCCAAACAGACAGCTGTAGTTTTCGTGAGAATGAAGCATGATAACTAGCCACGCCCTCCCAAGCCCTACACAAATGGTTTCATCCTGATTGATGCATACTAATAAACCAATGTGGGCATTTGGGGCAAAGATTATTTCAGAGCTTGTTTCTGATTGGTTCTTAGATACAGACAACTCCAGATGGTGGTCAGCTTGTGAGAAAATGAGATAATATTGCAAATTTGTTGAGCAACAGTTCGCATATCGATGTTACATCTTTTGAAAGTGTGGGGAGAGCCTTTGAAAGCTTAGTCTTTGTGATTCCGACCAGTGGTTCACTGGTTAACATGTCCATGTCACAATGCGTTTGATTTAGAAGAGATACAGTGAACAATAACACGGTGGTTACGTCTCAAAAAGGTCAGTGACCTGATGCGTGAATATAAGGCTTGCGCTTGGTGCGGTCAGTTTGACCTTGCCAACTTTTGCCGTCCGTGTGGCGTGAGCGCTTGCGAGTCAATACCGACAATTGCCGCCCCTCGCAGGGTGAGGGTTAAAATACAGCTGCCACTATTTAATTATAATTATGATTTTAATCCCATACTTTGTTGTTTCTTTTTTATGACAAAACTCCCATTTATTTTTAATGGCATATCCTTTTCATTGCCAGTGTTATCCCTATAATAAGAGCACAGACTAATGAACAGGCAACCCATGCTTACCATTTAATTAATGGCACATACAATCCATTCTGAGCTGATATAAATGTGAATAGTCAGTCATAAGTCATTTACATTCTAAGAACTCTAATCAAATCAAGGAACTTGGAACCTGACTGTCAGTTTGTGATAATATGTTAGTAAACGGTATCAAATGAAAGGTATAAATTTCTCCAATGATTGCAGCATTACTAATCATTTTGCCAAAATAGTGATGGTTGAAAGTGACTATATGGTATGGCTCACACTATGCAGAATAATGCGACAGAAATTGGGTTTCACATCTCTTCTATCTTTTTACTAACTCCATTCTGGTTTATTCGTCCGTCCCCAAAATAGTATGTAAATTCTGATCTATCATTATCAACAACTCATGTTACAAAATAAATGAATATGTTTTTGGTGAAATCAATCTTCAATATTTTGGTATTGAATTGCCAAAAAAAAAAAACATAAATCCGTTGGCAAAAACAACTTCTTAATCTTAACCTTAAGTTGCTTAACAAACTTGTGTCGGCCATTTCAAAATGTTTTTCTAAAGACTGTTTCAAGTTTTATTATTTTCTTATGTATTGCAGAGTGATGATTTTTGCTTTAGTTTATCAAAACTTCAATTCACTTTTATCCACTTTTATCAAGTGGTATACTATCAGTACTATCACCTTTTCATTAACATTACTAAGCTGATTGGCCCTGCATGCTTGTGCAAATTCTTTGCCATATTTGTGGGCAAACTCTTCTGTGACATTCTTCAATTCCTGGACATCAGCTTGCAATCTCGGTGTTGCCCAAATAATGCTTGAGATGGCTTCTTCTAAGCCTGGATCTAGCTCTCTGAAAGTGAAAACATTTACAGAAAATTATGATGAAGAGGCAAGAAATCTGCTATGGTGGGCAAAATGTAATATCAATGTATTTGGATTTCTTTTCATTTAAGCATGAAAATTTAAACATAAATTTAATAATATGAGACTTGGGGAAAATTGAGGTAATCACCCTTAGAAAGAAAGTGTTTAATATTCTAATAGTAATAGAGGCTTCTCAAGTCACAGTGTGACAGTTTGAGGTTACAGGCATAAAACAAAATGGCCAAGACAAGGAACGAAAAAAAAAAAAATCACTTGACAAATGCTTCACTTGCATGGTTGCAAAAGTTCTACCCAGATGAAGTAACAACAACTGGCAGTTAACTAAATGATTTTTATAAAATAAAACTCGATTGTTCTTTGTGTTTTGTTTACTGTTGTTGTTATTTTCTTGAAGATGCTCGATGCTATAGCTAATTAAGGCATGGGGACTTCTCTTTAATCTCACTTGAAAATGAAAATTGTTACTCGTTAGCAACAAACAAAAAATAAAATAAAAAGCCCCATCCCCCCTCCCCCCCCCCCAAAACATAATGAAAAATGCCATTAAATAAATTGAGTATTTAATTTTAAATGAAAGTTGAAGATCCTTATTTTAACAATGATCACAGCCATGGATTTTGCACATTATAAAATTATTTTTGTTTTTTTTAATACATTATTAATGAAATCTTTGAGTTTCAAATCATGAAATTTTTCATTTTTTTATATTCTACTAGGATGAAGAGCAAAATTCTGATAATAATACTCAGATAATCCACTATAATTTAAAAATAATAATAACACCATGCATTACTTGTATAATTCACTATATGAATTAAGAATGTGGAAAACTTTAATAGTGAGAGTACCAAATGATTCACTTTCAATCAGTCTTGAGTCAGTTGTCTAAAAGAGGACCATAGCCCTGATAGCCAAAAATATATTAATTTTGTGAACTCTATTTTAGTATTTGAAAATCTACAATGTACTCCCATGCCATAGAGGGTATTTCTAGCATCAAATGACTGGAATTGTGATAAAGAAAATTTCCTCCAGTGGTTATGTGTATCATTTATTAAGGCTTACAAGTGTAATTTCTCTTTTTTAATTTTATACTTTTAGTTTTATAGCCATTCTCATTCATGATTCATATTTTAGTCCTGTATTATATAAGTCTTTTATACTGCAATGTCATGTGTGGGAGTCAGTTAAAAACAATTGAGCCACATTTCATATGTCAGTATGGTTCAGTTGATGTATTCAGTAGGCCTACTGTCTGAATTTCTCTGTGGAACAACAGAGTGAACTGGAATGCGCCAACACTTTATTCCATTAATCAATCACCAGGAATCATACAATGTGTAAAACTTAGTTGTAGAAACATAATGAAGCCATGTAGACCTATTTCAAAACTGGTTTTGTCACACGTCACAGAAACAAATAATACTTACTTCTGTGTCTGAATTAGTCCAAATCGTGCCAGCAACAGATCACAGTACATTTCCAACAGTTCCATGGCTTCAACCAGGTAGTCCTCACGTATGATGTGTTCAACTCTGATGCGTGCCCTATCTTCCTTACCGGCTGAAATGTAATCTGCTATTTCTTTCCGAGACTTCAAAGCCATTTCTGTTTTCTTCTTTTCTAGCAGTTTTAATCTGTTAATAATTAACCTGAGGTTGGTTTTCAATTTCGTGTAATTTGGACCACTCTTGAACATGGTGAAATACTACTAAGTTAGTAAGTAGACTCGATCGAGATCTTTAGATTCTAGACTGGTGAATCTTTTCTCCTTTTTAAAAACAAAAGTTGTAGATACTGTATTATTTTGTCACAAATGATTTTTGTGGTAAAATTAACAGGGCACACGCTGCTATAGATCTAGTCTTCTAACTATAAGAAGTTCATCCAGGCGTTTTGTGATTCACCATCAACTGCAGTTTACTTCATCTGACTATTTTTAACCACTTCCGGGTAGCAAGCATATTATTGGGAAACACACAGATGTTGATCTCCACATACTAGTGAGTTCACTTCCGGTAAATTTTTGACAATTGTAAACAAACCCGGCGAAAGTGAAAGTAGAATGTCGGTAGAGGAGAAACTAAATCTAGGTTTTATGGACGAGGACCTTGTATGTTTGGTATTATCTTTCAGTGCCATGAATCTGATAGGTGTAGTCAAGTGAGTTTTCTTTTTTTTTTCTTTTACGGGAAATGAGCTACACGAAGTCGAAGACGACCAACAGTATCATCAAGTGCCACAATAGGTGCTGCAGCTTGCTCATTGAATTGGTAAGATGTCTTTCGGCTACCATAACTTTAGGCCGTATTGGCATTGTTGGGTTTTTGAATCGAATACTGTAAGTAGTGTAAGACAACGCCGAGTGTGTGTGCCTTTCTGAAAAGAACCGTCACCAGAAGCAGAATCCCAAAGATTTCCAAGTCCAAATAACAAGTGGACAGATACGAAAAGCATAGACTAGTCAGTTTTTAATCTGATAAATTAGATGTGTGTTTTAGACTGTTTAAACCAGAGAGTGGTCAGATTTTAACAAGATGGCTTGTAACAGTTACAGTATTAAAATTGGTCACGCTTATTCACAGACGTGAATCTGGATCTTATTCGCAGATGGATTTTTGGTTTTGTGATTTTATTTAGATAGAGCTCCTTTAGATCACAATTCTGGCTTGTTTTGTTGAATAATTAGGCTCTTCACTCGGTAAGATGGCTCGATTCGGAGTAGCTAACTCATGGTGTTTCTTGCAGTAATGATGCACCAGGTTGTTTTTTTGGAAGGAGTTCCGTACTCGAGCGCCAAAGACCAGAAACTAACTAAAAGAGATGATACATAGCTACCCCGGGGGCTTTCCCTGATATGTCAATCTGACTACTGCCCAGACGAACATCGGCCTACGGCCTCGATGATACAAACTGACTAGACCCTCACGTCATTACTGATCAATCTGACAATCTGACAAAGTGGCGCTCGAGTAAGGTACTCCTCCCGTTTTTTTTTTAGTGATGCATGTTCTTATCGGTTATCGTGTCCTCGGTAGCACAGACCCTGGTTAGTAACGCTTTTACTCAGGTTCCACGGTGGCAGGCTAAGTAAACTCGCCTGCTGAGTTGGTAAGGGGAATTCGAATCTCCGCAAGAGCCAACTTTTTGTCGTTGTTGTTGTTACTTTTTTTTTCTGCTTTTCCTCCTTTGCTCATCGTTGCTTTGCTCCAAAGTATAAAATTTTGACTAGGATTTTTTTTTGTTGGGTGTGAAGTCACAGAGAAAGTCAGAGAGAGCAGATCCCCCAGATAAAAATGAATTAACTTCCATGCAAACAAAAAATTAATACATGTAAAACAAAACATGACAAACAGCTGAAGCACAAGACCCCCAAAATATAGTTTCAGTAAATACAGGATAGATCTATTCTAATTCAGGACAGAGAGAGACGAAATGTTCAGTTCACACTGTCTAAAAGAAATCATTCACGTTTAAAATTTGAATTACATTTTTATTTCTAATTAGCAACTGTCCCGTTTAATGAAAAGGAATAAATAAAAGAAATAATCTGGAGCACACTAGTCATGATCAGTTTCTTCACGACATCAATTTTGCAAAATCCTTAGGAAACAAAATGATTCCTAATTAGTAATAATGAGCAGTGCTAGGTTTAAAATAAAAAAATTTTTTTAAAAGCTCCGTCGTGGGATTGAACCCAAGACAGATTGAAGCCATAGTCTCCGACTGATAACCGCAGACGCTAGGCATTGCGCCATGGCAGACCACGATAGGCTGGAGGAACTTTTCCATTGTAGGCACAACAAAACCAAGAAACCACCATCTGCGAATAAGTTTGGGATCTTATTCGCAGACATCTGGGAATAAGCACTTCGATTAAAATTTATAGGTTTTGAGATTTTTAACTAATTGGCAGCATCGTCACCTAAAAACTTCATTGGAAATACATGTATGATGAACCGTCTCTGATGACAAATCAATGTATGGACTAGAGACTTAGTATTTTTAAAATTGTTAGCTTACTGTGCAATAATTAGATAGTATCTTGTCTTTCTTATAGTATCTGTGGCTGAGTCTGTAAGGGACTTACATTTACTTAATTTGGTGATTGTAAATGATCAGATTCACATGAAATTCGTTAATGAGAAGTTAATTAGTTACAAGAATTAAAATTCAATTCATGAATTTCCTCAGTCCAACTGACACCTCTTCCGTGTTCATGCCATAATTTTAGATGATATGAATGATTGAAATTCAATTTAATTGTCACTTAATTGTGACCAACACCAAATAAGTTTATGTTCTAGTCATAATACAGTCAAGGACATGTATGCTAAAGTCAGACACACAGAGGTCATAATCATGCATCCCACGAACAATATTCTTTGCAGTTATATCACGCGAACCTCGAACTGTGACACGGATTTATCAAACCAGTTTTCCTGCTCTGAAGAGGATCCAAGCAGCCTAGAAGTAGGAAAAAAACAAACTTGACACTGACACTAGAAACTTAGCGAAGCCACTCAGTTAAGCGTAGCATAGCCTTGTCATACCCCTGCCCTCCCAAAAAAACAGCGATTAAAACACTTGAGACAACTGATTCAGGCAGGAATAGGTGTTTTTTTTTTGTTGTTTTGTTTGTTCATCCTGTGCTCATGCTGCAATAGAAAAAAAACACTGCAGTACGAACAGTAGTAAAGCCATATAGAGAAAAATGTTGAGTTGTACCCTCCTTTCAACTACATATATTCTCTACTCGGCTTGACTTGGAAACTGTCCTTACCGAAGCACTTCCAGAAGAGGAAAAAAAAATATTCAGGCACGCTATATCTAAGATAGTGTGCCACTGTGCGAATGCATTATATCAACCTCACATTCTTTGTGTAGCGTCACTTTAATTTGTTTCTCTCTTTCAACTGACCAAGGAAAGGGGGGGGGGGGGGGTAAAGGTTAAGGGGATAAACCATGGTAAATGTTTGCAGCTATGTTATTTTCCTTGAATATATAACAATAATACTTCGTATTCCTTGAAATTCAGCAAACTCAAGCTAGATGAAGCCACCCCGAAAAATTCGAGTTTTCCATGCTGCACTGTATATGTTATAAGTTTTCCAAAGATGAATAGAATTAGTAATGCCAAGAGAGGTTGAGAGATAGTTGCTTTTGCATCTCTGTCAAGACATCTGGACTTCATTCTGTGTTTTAATGATGTTAAGTTGGTGGAACAACATTGTACTGAGAATGCATTTCTGATTCTGTCTCTGAACTTAATTTTGTGTGATTGTGATAATCAAGAAAAACTGGTAAGATCATGAAAAATTGTATTTGGCTCGCTCAACAATCACTGTTCTTACAATACATCATTCTCTTGAACCATTTCAACTGTCTGTCGCTCACTTGTTCTTCATGCCCACTTTGCATATATTGTAGAGTTGAATTTCTTTGTGATATGGTTTGTGATATTTATTTCTCCCAGGCATAGTTACCTATTATATATATATCTGTGTCTCTCCTACATACATGTATATTGATGACATGCTAACTGCCATCACGTCATCATAATATTCTCCTCAGTACCCCTATCTTTCTCACAAACATACATGCACATGAATACATTTTTTTCTCCTTGAAAATCACGAAATTTGAAAAATAATTTGAGGTGGATTTTCTTCACATGACTATTGAGTACTGTGACAACTAGTAATGAACAAACTGTTGTTGTTCCCCTCAGTTTATGAAATTATGTTACATGTAACCACAGCAATATGACAAAAGGAAAACATTTTTAAGTATAGCTCTACAAACAAGGGAAAACAGCCAAAAGCATATAAAGTATTTTTAACAACTTACGTTTATTTAAGTACTGAATGGATACAAATTAATCATATTATTATGTCATTTTCAAACTCTATTTGTGCTTTTGGGGGGGGGGGGGGGGGGGGGGGAGAAGTATGGGGTATGTCTCAACCATGCTAAGTAAGGACTGTATAGAGCACCTTTTTTGGGCAAACCCTTAGAGGGCCCAGTTCTGGTAGGCTATTTTGTGAAAGCCAATAAAAATCTAGATAGAAGCCAAATAACTATCTCTCTGTCTCATTCTCACCATTCATTTCACATTCTCTCTTCACTTAATTTCTTGCTCATTCTTCATTTCATTCTCTCTTACTTTCATTCATATTACCATTTTTTGTACTTCCTGGCATCCAACTCGCTCATATGAGCATGAAATGGACAATAAAAATTCTCCAACTATGACTTATGACATTGAGTTCAGAACAGAGCTAAATTGCAGAAAATGATCTTTCAACTGCTAATCATTGTTTTCACATCTTTCATCCCACACGGACAATTTTTTTTTCACATTTTATTTGGATTCATTCCAGTCCCGAAAAACTCATAAAGTCACTTGTACATGTCCTGAGGTTCCTAATTTCCTGATGCCTGACTTTCCTAGGTTCTGCTGTATCATTCGTATATCAATGATGCATGCGTAAATGATACGAAATAAATGTTTAACAGTTTAACAAAAACATAGACCTAAAGCCAGTGATAACTTCATGTTTTCTTTGATTTTGAAGGTTTGAGCTGGAAATGTACAGACACTTTACTGCTGACTGTTACAGTAGCATCCGCAATTCTTTGTTGGATACTTGGATTGAGATCAGGTTCATCTTCATCATGTCCACTGGTCCCATGCATTTCGTCATTACATAATTCCTGGACCTAGGAACAAGAACAAAAGAATCAGATGTCTTCCTTTGTCAGACAAGAAAGACTACCAAGCAAATACACTTAAATGATGATTTATCTGTGTATGACAGGTCTCCATTGAAATCTCATTTTATAATAATAAATTACTTAAGTGTTCAAAAACAACTACACACTATGCAACAATCTGAATCTTTATGTGTAAAGTGGTGTAATCTCATAAGGAATATACAAAGATTACGGTGTGACCAATGAAAGCTTTCAGATAGAGGGAAATTTCTTATTATCTGCTTTCAGTTTAAACAGGCTCCACAGTATTTTTCAATTTCAGGAAATATATTATATTCAGAAGCCTGTTTCAGTAGCTAGCTTAAACAAACTCTGCTTTCGTTTGCCGCTGTTTTGTCAATGGACGGTTTTTATTATGTGTTGTTTTTTTTTTCAAACAATATAATTTACTTGTAAAGCTGATCCAACAGAGAGATGCAAAACATGTGCCATTTCTAAAGCCTTCTGCCGAGCATTGTGGATTGCCAACATGCCTACTTGTTTTCTGTGTACAAATAATATTAATTCATGTCAATCAGATAAAAATGAAGAAGAAAATACAATCACTGAAATGAAATGCTTACAAAAACAGTGCTTTAGATTGGCATGAAAGAAGGAGATAATTATTCCTTCAGTGTGTATTAAAGGCATTCAGTCTTAAACGTGGCAGTTTCTTCGCATACATTATTCATTTGTCATTTTACCTGATCTTAATTAAATACCTCTGTGTATTTTGTTATTTCAGTACAGGTGAGCAATATATTTTGCCAATTATGTCAAAACCTAATAATTATGCATGCTGATACTGTTAGTGTTACTAGTGAGCAACAAATGATTCGCTCAGCTCACCTTAATTTGTCAAGACTTCCTCGTGCACGATAACAATGAGGCAGTGACACATTCACACCTGGGCCAAGCTTCTCTGCCAGCAAATTTGAAACACTCTGGCACTTGTTCAGGTCAGTAAAGTGTGCTTCAATTTCGCAATCTACATTCACCATAGATTCAACATTACTGACATGCTGGTAAACCCTGAAGTCTTCATCCTGTGCACACAAAAAAAATAATAATTAATAATAATACATTATGGTGTGATCAGATGGTGAGCTATAAACCAAAACATGTTTACCATTAGTTTCAATAAGAAATAAACACAGATCACATTTCGCAATACTGAGAAAGGTGAGGATGCTCTTGAGGGCAAATCATGCAACAAGAAACAAAAATAAAAGTGCTATATCTTCAGAAGCTAGCAGGTCATACTGATCGGAGTACATTATTATTATTGGGTTTTTTTTGGCACACCGGGCCACATACAGAAAAGCGGTCCATGTGATGCTGAGCAAATGTTTTACCTTTAACATCCTGTATTAATGATTATTTTTTCCTTATTATCCTGAATAAAATTTATTAAAACCATTGAAAAGGAGTTGTGTTCTTATTTTGTCTGTTATTTTCTTATTATTCAAGATATCAACATGAAATTTTCACAGTAAATAGTCTATAAGCAAGGCATCAAGAGGGAGAGGGCTTGTGGGGCCAACATCACTAGTAAATGGGAAAAATATTGGTTCCCATTCCACTGCAGACCAGGACCCACCTATCAGTGGGCGTGGCATCATTATCAGCTGGTAAATCTAGACCCAGATCCATAATCATTACTATCACTGTCGCTAGATTCTAGATCTAGATTATCAATTTCCATGTCAGACTGATACTTCATCGAAATCATCACATAAATTTTGTCCCGAATGACCTGGTTGATCCCAGTCTCGACTCATCTTCGCAGTTTTTCACTGTAAAAATGCAGTTCGGCAATTTTTCCACTTATCTTTACTTTTTACTTCATTCCAATTACTTGAGTGTTCTCCTCTGCTGTCCTTGGCGCCCCATCAGCTCATACTAGCCGATAACGGCCGCTTCTGTGTAGCTATCGTAAACAAGCGGTTAGCAGCGGTCGAGGACATAATGATAACAGTGGTAGAGGATGTTAAAGGTTAATGTCGGGCTGCCCATGGCTCAACATGTACAAGAAAATAATTGAAAACATGGTTAGGACTGGGCAAAAATCCAGATTGAATACCAAGTATTCAGAAAATGAGTGAAGAAAAGTGACAATACAAAGGCCATCAAGAGCAGACAGAAACAAATGTATAATCATTTTCACTATCAATATAACAAAGCTCGCCTCATAAATATCTCATTTCTTATCAATGAGGTGGATCTCCGAGCACATATTGCTGCTGTTGGATCATAGCATTGAATTTCTTCCCATGTAGGTGCAGTAGCAGTTTCGGATGGACTTCCGAATGCGTTCCATAGCCCAAGTGAAAACAATACATAGCTACCCCGGCGGCTTTCCCTGATATGTCAATCTGACTACTGCCCAGACAAACATGAGCCTACGGCCTCGATGATACAAACTGACTAGATCCTCACATTGTTCAATCTGACAATGCCTATGCACTTGTTGAACTATGGAACGCATTCGGAAGTCCTCCCGCAGTTTCTGACAACATGTGAAAATGAATTCTTGTACTTTGGTAGGGTAGCTATTAACCACGAAACCCCACGGAATTTTTAATTTCAGTTCCTATTTTTTAAGTGTTGTCCGAAAAGTGAAAATGTAACGATACATTGTTTTCATAATTATGGTTTATTTACCATAAAATATACATGTAGCAACTTTTTAAAACTAAAAGTTTGGCTTAGTTTTGATGTTTTAAAAGAATAATTTGGCATTTTGTGTCGATGACCATCTGGCAATATTGTTCAATGGTCACTTTGTGTTGCTAACCGCGTTTGCAAAAAAGAGGAAATTTCCGATTTTTAATTTCATTCCGCATCTTAAGGTTCGCAACTAAAGAGTAGGTAAGCATATGTTGTACTTCTTTTCTATTACGGTATTATATTTACGAATTAAGCTTTTAATAACACTATTTACTTTTTGGGGGGGATGTCACGTAAGATTTATCAAAGGGCGTAGGAATTTGACTACCGAGCCTACATCAAGAAAGCCGAGATCTATAATCTGGATACTAGATTTTAGCAGAGAGTCTACTAGATCTAGATTCTAGTCGATCTAGATATTTCAGATTAAGTTTATGTTGTACTTTCTTTCATTTTCATTGTTTTTCCATTTTATTGTTTTGGAATTTTCCGTTAGGCAGATGCCGCACCGGACTCAAATCATGAATGAAATTATCATAAAATAAATTTACATTTCAATGAACGGAAACACTTGGGGGTTTCGCGGTAAATAGGTACCGCTTTGGTATGTGATGTTGTTCAGGACCTACCTTCAATGAATAATTTTTGAGGGTTTGAACAATATAATCCACTCGTCTTGTCACACTGTTCTTAGCATCTTGGACATTATCTTTGGATGATTTACATTTTATAGTGACTGAATAACGATCGGGTGGAAGTACAAGTTCTCCCGTTCCCGTAACATTTATCTGTCGGTCAAGAGAGCTTAAATGCATGGCTTCTCGTATTTGTAGACCAGCTGCCATGTCCTTTTCTGCAACTGAGAAATCGCGAGGCACACGCTGAACATTTTTCAGATCTGTGAATACTTGAATTGGTCTATTATATGACATCCTGCTTTCATTGGACAGTAGTTCCCAGTGAACTAAAGCAAAATAAAAAGTCCTACTGCTTTCTTCAACTTGGCGGGTACTAACTGGAAGCCATTTGTAAACAACAATTGGTAACTATTTTCAAGCATAGGCATGCATTTCCTGTCAAAATTCAACGATGTTTTTCTATGTGATCATCTTGTCGACCATTTTAGTCAACTTTTAATGTTATAAAACTGAGATATAGTTGTATTTTTTGTTTTATTTTGATAATTTGACAATATAGACTTATTTTGTATTAATTGTACTGATTTTAAGCTCTGTACAGGAACTTCCTTGTAAACCGGAAGCCCTGGTGTCAAGTTTCGTTGACTGCCAAACTCAGGCGAAGGGCCTGGGAATTTCGGTGCCGGCTGTGTGAGGCCAATAGCCAACCATAATTAAAAAGGAATCGTAACCCTTTGACAGTTCCTTTCATTATATTTCGAGTATTTCATTAACTTCTTGAACTTGCCAAGCTACTATGGCGTCAAGAGGTGGAGGCTTTAGACCAGAAGGCTCTGATGGGAGCGATCACTGGCACAGAGAGAGCATAGCATGGCAGTACAAAATCAGGTGAAGATTTGTAGACCTACTAGCCTGCAAAGTGTTTTATCGGGGGAAAATGCTAATGTAGTTAATTTGTGTCATCCATTTATTTTGTAATATTTTTTTAATCTCAAATTTTGCATTCTGCTCATGTCCAACAGTGAATCACTGAACGCCTCCTTTTGACTTTGTGGCTATGGCTATGGATGGTCTGTACAGTGTACTGTAGTATTAGAAAGACAGCGTTTGGTATGAAGATCTGTTAGTCAGATGTCATCGTGACTAGAGAAATATATTACTATTGTTATTATTATGAGTTATATAGATACATTGATACGTTATTGTTCACATATTATATTGTCATTTTGTATTACACAGACTTCCATCATTGTGACGTATGAGTCAAATCATTAAAAGTCTGCTCAACTGACCAAATACTTCTTTTCAAGTTATTTATGATGGAAGTCTGTTCCAATGCCCAGTGGAAGGGAATAGCCTAATTCTGTCCTTGCACACTCGAGCAGCTCTACGTCGGATTGCTCCGTTCCTGTAGATTTTTTTTATTTGCCAGACCTCCAGTGTAGACTATAGTTATACCTACCACTGTACCAGATTTCTGATTTCTCTGTGTCTGGACAGAAAAATTTCCCTTTTCACAATGTGAAGAATTGAAACACAAAAAAAAAGACAACTGGTTAATCAAAAGAAAAAAAGCAAGCGTGCGAGTTCGAGATATCGGCCTATTTGTGCGTATTTTTAGCATTCACTATTCATTGTGCCTGAAGGGGTATCGTCAATATGGAGCTACCATCATGTTCTGGCTGATTCGCAGTTTTAGATCAATTGCTTCACATGCATCAGCTGCCCTCCATCGTGCTGACAATAACACGAACTTAAATGTGGGCGAAGGGTCACAAAACTACGTATTATGTCTGGTCAGACTGTGGCATGCCAAATTTTAGTTCCAGCTTGTTCACTGATTTTCAATTAAACTTAGATCTAGATAGAAGTAGATCAAGATCCCACAATAGTTTTGATATCTTACAAGATTTGGATATGAATATGAATAAAAGTAACACTGAAATACCAATTTTTGAACCAAAATGTTCGTCAACTCCACACCCCAAATCCAAGAAAAAAGAGCCAGCCAAAGAGAAAACTATGTTTAGAACCCAGGTTATAAATTTTCAGAGCATTTGGAACAAGAAAGAAGAACTGAGCTCATTCTTGAATGAAACTAAATCTGATGTAATCATCGGAACAGAAACATGGCTAAATGAAAATATAAAAACCAGTGAAATTTCAATCAGCGATGATTACGAAATCTACAGAAATGATAGGAAGAAGAGAAGGGGAGGTGGGGTCTTGATAGCAGTGAAGAAAAATTTAGTCAGTGAAAAAATACCCAGTAGGGAAGCAGGAGAAACTGTCTTCCGTAAGATTAGCGTGAAGGGTAAACCTCCTCTCGTCGTGGGTGCAGTCTATCGACCCCCTAGTAGTGACCTGGAAACTAGTAAGAACATCTGTGATGAACTTCTCAGTGCCTACCAAAAGAACAAAAAGGCTACCATCTGGATAGGAGGAGACTTCAATTTGCCTGACATAAACTGGGAAGAAGGAAACGTGAAGAATTGCCAAAATTTAAGAGAAATAAATGACTTATTTTTAGATAGCATTGCGGACATGGGCCTAGAGCAAGCAGTAAAAGAAACCACTCGAGGAGATGCACTGTTAGACCTATTCTTTACTAATTTCCCTAACCTTACAAGAGAGCTCAAAATTCTCCCTGGCCTAGGGGACCATGACATAGTTCAAATCGATTCAGAACTGAAACCCTTTATAAAAAGACCTATTAGGCGACAGATTTACCTATGGAATCAGACAGACGAAAATATACTGAAAAGAGAGGCAGCAACTTTTGGCAGTTTTTTCAGGAAATACCACTCTTCAAAAACGGACGTAAACAAACTTTGGGACTGTATCAAGTTAAACCTGAATACGATCATGGAAAATGTTACAACAAAAATGTCATCCACGAAAATTCATCAACCCTGGATAAATACTTTAATGAAACGATTAGTCCGGAAAAAATATAAATGGTTCAAAAAAATGAAACAGTGCAACTCAGAACGAGTAAAAAAAAAATATCTAGAAATCAAAAGATTGACCCAGAAAGAATGCCGGAAAGCTCATAATAATTATGTCCATGACATGATAAGTGATACAAGTGATAACAGCAAAAAACTATGGAGATATCAGTATGTGAAAAGTAAAAACAAAGAAAACTTTGGAGTAGCGGCACTGAACGATGAGAGAGGACACCCACAGCAAGATGCCCAAAAAAGAGCCAATATTTTAAATACTCAATTTTGTAAGGTCTTTTCTGACCCAGGGGGTGTCTACCCGGGAGAGCTGAGTGGTGCCAAACTGCCGGATATGGATGAAATATTTGTTACAGAAAATGGAGTACTGAAACTTTTGGAAAACCTTAATGAAAATAAAGCTACAGGGCCTGATGGAATTACCGCCAAATTACTGAAACTTTGTGCCAAGGAAATTGGCCCCGTTTACACTTTGTTGTTTAGAGCTTCAATCGAACAAGGAAAAATACCGGAAGACTGGAAAACAGCAAATGTTGTACCCATTTTTAAGAAAGGAAATAAGGCTAGTCCTGAAAATTATAGACCAGTCTCCCTGACATCAATATCTTGTAAGCTTTTAGAGCATATTTTGCACACCAGCATCATGAAGCATCTCGAGAGACACTCGGTTTTAACACATGTACAGCATGGTTTTAGAAAATACAGGTCGTGTGAGTCCCAGCTGATCACAACTTGCAACGATTTTGTTAATAACTTGAATAATACCAGGCAGACGGACACCATTTTACTAGATTTCAGTAAGGCCTTCGATAAAGTGCACCATGCTAGCCTTTTGACTAAACTAAACCATTATGGAGTTTGAAACAGTACTTTGAAGTGGATTAAGTCTTTCTTAGAAAACAGAACACAAATAGTAGTCGTTGACGGAAAGTCATCCAATCCTGCACCTGTTCTCTCGGGAGTACCTCAGGGTACTGTAATGGGCCCCTTGCTATTTTTAGTTTACATTAACGATATGCCGAGTAAGATCTCTCCAGGCACTAAATTACGACTGTTCGCCGATGATAGCCTCCTCTATAGATCACTAAATTCAAAAGAAGATACGGAAATTTTACAGAAAGATTTGGACAGTCTACAAGAATGGGAGAGGGACTGGCGTATGGAATTCCACCCCAATAAATGCCAAGTCCTGAGAATTTCAAATAAACATCGCAACATCACCTCGGACTACTTTATACATGGCGAGAAATTGAGTGAAACAGATGAGGCTAAATATTTAGGAATTACATTGGACAGAAAACTTACATGGAACCAACATATTAATAGCACATGTAACAAAGCAAACAGTATACTAGCATTTCTGAAAAGGAACATCTCTAACTGTGATAGGAAAGTAAAAGAAAAATGCTATAACACCTTCGTGAGGCCCTCCCTAGAGTATGGCTGCAGTGTCTGGGACCCCCACTGTCGAATAAACATAGAACAACTGGAAAGGGTCCAGAGGAGAGCTGCTCGCTTTGTGACAAATGATTATGCTAGAAGCAGTAGTGTCAATACAATGATGAGAGACCTCGAGTGGACACCACTAGAAGAAAGAAGAGCAAAAAACAAAGTAAAACTATTTTATAAGGGCAGGGAAGGAAATACCGATATCCCACTGAACCACCTCACCATTAACACCAGAGGCAACAGAAAGAATAACATAAAATATAACATCCCCAACTCACGGATTAACAGCCATCTTTACTCTTTTTACCCTAGTGTCATCAGGATGTGGAACAACCTCCCAGCAGAAGTCCAAAAAATATCGTCTGCAACGGCTTTTGGCAATGAATTGAAGAACATAATTATCTGTTGCAGCTACCATTGTATTTAAAGTGTGGGTCTATTTCTGTGCACAATCTAGGTACCAGGAGATACTTTTAACCAGAGATATACATATACAAAGAAATTACACAACGATATATTTTAAATGGTCTTAATATATGCTGTTTTAGCCTGTTTTAGCCTCAGAGCAGGGGCGTCGAGTCGCACATAGTGCAGTTGAGGAATCGTCAGATTAAAATAGACGAGTCAACTACATGGGAAGAAGAAGAAGAGGACCCGCTTGATCCGCGTATCATATGAGTGAACATAGCCCATCATGGGGGGGGGGGGGGCTGTAAGCAGTGCGAGTCAAGCAACGGCATACTGCTTATGCCATGTTTTGATACAGTTGAACGGAAACGGAAACATCAAAAATCCATTAGATTTAGATCTAGTTCTATTTCACTACTTGATGGGTTTTTGACGTTGCCGTTTCCATTTCCATGAAAACCCAGCTTATCAGTGTTGAATTGAGAGGGAGACAACAGGATTTATTGTATTGGCTCAAGTGACAAAAATATACAGTGGAGCCCATGTAAAGCAAACTTTGGTAATTCAAGTTTCTGCTAACTGGAGGTGATTTTGAAATGAGTTGTTTTTTTTTCCTTCTTTATCTTTATTAAACATTTACTGCTAATTTGAGTTCCAACTGCCCCAATTCTGATAAAAAGATCTGATCGAGGGCTCTCACCCTCAATCAACTCAATGTAACTTCTGATTTCCAGCCCCATGGCCATGAAAACCAGTTTCCACAAACACGCTGACACAGGCCTGTTCAGCAACTCTTTACTCTGAGTCTTAGCAGCGACCGAGGGGGAGGGTAGAGATGCCAAAAATGATGCAGTGGGTAGGCTGCAGAGCCTTCCTCTTACATGTCTGTCTCAACCAAGAGACAAACATACCGTGGAGGGTGGCAGTGGTTCGGGTGGGGCCCCTGCACGCAGCCTGATTCTTCCCCAATGACCAATGATTTCAGCCAACAATACGGTACGCCAGACGGTGCTTGCATCATGGCCAGTGAATTTATCGATTCATGTAACCAAGACACGGTATACCGTAGAACATAAATTACACACAGTTGAACCACGAGCCGTATGGTGTGCCCACCATGGTCACATAGAGCCATTCTGGTACACACTTGTGTAATGCTCGCTAAGCATCACATGACTGTTTTCAGAAAGTAAAAAGTTGAAAAACAAACATTACAAAGACCTCATTTTCACGAGGTTCTTAGCACTTCAGTACTGCAAATTTTATACGCTGCTGCAGTGTTTACACATTCACCACACTACACTCAATGCATGGGAAGGGGGGGACGCCAAGTACGGCATTGTTGCATTGCATAAAATAGTAATTCCACGCCACTGATAGCAAGGTGGGATAACGCAGTAGGCCTACAGTCTTGCATTTGAACATCATACACGGGAGAATGTCTTTATCAATTGAATTTGATGACATCACACATGCGGCCAAGATGAAGACAGTTTGATGACCAGAACTACCACTGTACCAGGTCTAGGCCATTCAGTGTTGCTTTTTTGTTTTACCGCTACGACAGGGTCACTTCTAAAGAAAAAAATAATAGAAAGATCTCATGACTTGTACAGATTCTTTTGCATTCTTTAGTGTGTATATGGGGGGGGGGGGGGGGGGGGAGTCTACAAAGGGATGTAATTACACAAGTCATATGGTATGGGGCAGACTGCAAAATAATGGTTATTTCTCTGCTCAGAAGTAAACCGAACTTTGGTAAATCAAAGTATAATCCATTTCCCAGGCGTCTTCAATTTATGCAGGCTGCACTGTAATGCATATATAAATTAATAAACACGCTCAAAAGCCACGGTTACATATCTTGTCTATTGTGTGTTTGTGATCTGTAGGTTCTACAAACTTATATTGTGGAAAAATTTGTCCACTTTCAGATATAACTAGGAAATAATATTCATCTTGTAGAACAAAAATTGCCGCAATCACACACCTTGATGAGAGGTGTGCACAAAATACTTAGTAACTGTGGTCCATTTCTTGTGACATGTAAAGTTTTTTGTGTTCTCTGATATTTGAAATTTGCCTTTATATATATAATATGGGATTGATGTATGCGCTTTGGGTGTTATTTAGTTGATTGGTATGTTGTTTTACCACTGTGTTTGCTTGGTGCCTGCGACTTCAGGTTTGGCTGATTTGGTCAAAGTGATTTTCGGGTTTCAGATGTCTCCGTTTGCTGGCACCCATGCATGTGTTTTTTGCCGATTATAAGGTGTAACTGAGATACCCAGTATTGTCCAGATTAAACATGTTTTTGGCATCTTTCATTATTGTAATAGTACTAGGTCAAATGATTTCCTCTTTACCACAGTGTCAGTCTCTCAGACAAAATTACACTATAAATACTGAAATTGGTGGCATGATCGCATCAGTGCCTCTATGTTATTTAGTGTCACTGGCCAAATTCATATGAATACTGTATATTAAATGGCAGAGAAAAAAAGTAGTTAACACGGAGGGGAGACTCATTGGGGCATGACACAAAAAAAAACAAAAAAAACAAAGGCATGAACTCGCCATTTCAAAGCAAATTGAAAGGATAAAAATGCAACAATACAATTATAAAGAACAGGAGAATCATGTTCAAGGAAGTTTCCAGTGCATCTGAGGAGTAGTTTGGGCACATACAATGTTATTGCAATAAAATCATTCATAATTAACCTACGGTCTCTGGCCAGCAAATACAAGTATGTCTCGCAGTCTACAGACCAACTGGTCAGCCTAAAATGCTGTACGCATGTATTGGAAGGGAAAGCAAACTTCATCCATCTAGTCAAAGACATTCCAATTGCATTGAAATTGAAAGGAAATTTTGCACTACCATCAAACTCGGAATTAGAAGTCGACTAGTCGTCTGTTATTTAATTTCAGTGGAGATTGCAGTGATAATTTGGCGTTATCCGCTGTAGCACTTATATGTGTTGTTTAAAATGGTTTTGAAGGCCTGAGCATTTATCATCACCAGTGCCTAATTTTACCATCCCGTCACACTGCCACCACAGTGTATGGAATGGGTCAAATCTTGCTGCAAATGAAATGACAAAGTACTCTATAGTTTTTGCTTCTACGAAACTGACTAAATGCAGCACATATGTTTGTTTTTCCAGTGTTAACGTCAAAATCAAAAAGAAATTGTATTATTGTAAGAATGTATCAATTTTTTCTTTCTTTGATTTCAGCTCTATCAACAAAGGCCGCCTAAGACTCGCATTATTCCTACACATATTGCTTGGCCTTCTCATGTTTGGGCGCCTCCTTCCTGGTATATCGGGAGCCTTTGGTTTTACAGTAGTAAGTCTACGTCGCCTTGATCTGCCACATCCACGGCCGTGGGAGTATGCTTGGTTAGTAAGCCTTATGGCCGCTGTCGTCGGGTGGCGATCTACGCCCCAGAACAATTCATTTTTGCTGAAACAGTTTCTTCTTGGTCTAGTGGTTTTCGGCATAGCTCCTGTTTGCTTTGGCTTGTTTGACTTGAGGAGGGACATTATGCTATACCTACAAGAGAGAAAGTATACATATGAAATGTTTGGATTTCCGGCTGTAATTTTGTGGAGTGCATTCTTGCTCATTGCACTTCAACTGCACACTTTCTGTTTGTATTTTAGCTATGTGCTACAGCGGGCATGGAGACCTCGTGTTATGGACAAACTTAAGGCTAGATAATTAAGCAATTATTATAATTCATTATGTGTTCAAAACATAAGTCATGATAGGATTTTTAAAGAATAATCCAATGTTAGCATAAATTTTGGAGTTGAAATATTTACTCCTTATCAAGATCTCCTAATTTATAGGTGGCTGTGCAAGTAGAATACGCAGTCACTTGATCTTGAGAATGATAAATGGCAGATCAGGTATTTGAATGTTAACTTCTCTTACAGGTTGTATCTATATACTACAGGCCTTTAAAATCAATGCTGAATAGTTGAAACTTTGCAAGGAAATGAAAATGTGGATGTTTGTTTCGTGTGCATATTTCTACATGAAATTTACAAAAAGCTGTATTGGAAGCTGGTTCAGTGCCACATTCTCCAGCTTATGCTTGATATTTTTTTGTATGACACATCCACAAGATTAACCATATGTTGAAAATTTGTTTTCAAGCCGAAGAGAATTATGTTGTAGAATAATTTTTGTATTGCTTGAGCTGTGAAAACATACTCCATTGCATTTGTTACTTGGATTATGGTTAATAAGTTTTACAAATCTCTCATCGTGAAATATGGTATGACATCATTTGATGAAAGCAGATGTATACTTACTTTTAAAACATTTTTTTAACCTCCTATATTGAGCAGTTCCACTATTTGAACTTATTCTTTGCTGTTATATTTTATAGGATAGATTTCTTTTTCTGTTTTGAACTTGAAGTGATAAATTTAACCGGGGGGGGGGGGGGGGGGGGGGTGGTCCAGTGTGCATACCAGTATTCATTCAGTAAACACTTTCTCCTATTTATTTATTGGGCTGGGTTTAATTATGAGGTGTTTTATGGCTTGAACGAATTGTCTTGTTAGATGCGTTTTACAGTATCTGTTTGGTGACTTTTGAGTTTTGTTTTGGTCAGAGCAGTCTGTGTGTAAGTTATTCGTAGTCTAGCATTTGAAATTCTGTTTAAATATATTTATGTTCCGTGGTTCTGATGCATTTGTCATGCTATTCAATTTTTAATATCTGTAAACCTTCTTTCAGGTCTTTTTTGTTGTGATTACTGTGTTCAGCAAGCTTTGTATTGTTTGGTTTAAATCCCTTTAACAGTTTGGCTCATTGACATTTTACTTCTTTTTTTCTTTCGTTTTGTTTTAGCCGTTTTTTGTTGTTGTTGTTGTTGTTTTTTGGTATGACCAGAAATATTGATCCCCTTGGGTTGTAAAAAAAAAAAAAACAACATTAAAAATGGTTTAGAACTGATAATGTCTCAGCAATACAAGTACTGATGTCTTTTTTTACTTTATTTTTAAAAAAAGGGTCATCCTCAGTGCCTCTTGTTTGTGAGATTTGTTTGTCTTTGTGTTCCTTGAATCAAGCTTTTTTAATCAATTTTTTTTTTGCGGGTTAATTTTGGATTTTGGTGTGTAAAAATGAGACTGTTAATAACAGTGTTATAATGATGAATGTTTCTAAGATAAACTTAACTGATGATGTAGTGCAAGTGAAGGAATTTCTATTGATTATGGACACTGCCGCCATGGAGATCATAATTAAGCATGCTTTCACAGAGTGCAATATAGATGCTTTATTGTGGATGCCTTTGAAATCACCAGAATATGATTTATTCATTTTTTTTCTAGTTCAAGTAAAACATGTATTTTTTTTTGTATGTAACTTTGTTGGTAAAAGTGTCTAAATCTTATTGCCAAAGAACTGACACTTATGCACAGTACAACAGATTGTCTTAGTGTGTGTTTTAAATGGAAAACAGGTTCCTGTTTCATTTGGTGATTAGCTGGATTGTGTAATTTTTATTACATATTATACTGACTTTATTTTGCAAGCAACATATGTTGTAAAGCTGTAGTTAAGTTGCATTTAGATTCATTTTATATCTTGTGATGAAAGTCAAAGATGAAGTGCAAATATTTCCTTCAATCACAAGCTACGCACAGCTTAAATGTTGCTAATGTCTTCCACATTGCTTACAATTAACCCTTTTTTTTTTTCCTGTGCTTGTATGAATGTATGTCAGATGGCAACATGTCAATGTTTCTTTACAACACGGTGCTCTCTTCTTGTCACAGCTAAAATGCTTTACTGGATTTTTCATGACCTTGTTGTGAGTGGTATTTATGCCTACATGTTAATAATATGGACTGATAGCTGTGATGAGGAATATTCTGTACCTAAAGATAGTGAGGGTATATTTTCTGTCTACATACAGAAAAGGGGGAGGGGGACTGGACGCTATTTAGACCGTTTAATTAAAATAGTCCCAGTAATATTTTTGTTCCCAACTTGTAGCTGATATCTGATAAAATCATTTTATTCATGTGGCTAACAAAGAGGCAAATCAAAGCCCCATCCCTAACCTTAAACTAAAACTTTCTGAAAAATTCACTGTAGAAACGAAACCCAGTTAGGCCTCATGGTGCAATTTGTATATTCGGATAGGGATAGGAAAACATCAATATATCTGTCTGTATGGAAGGTTTCAGGGTGGGAAAAGTAGACATGAGTCATTGCAAAATAAGAACAGCCCAAATCTACCTGTGTTTGTACCCTGTTATGAACTGTCAATTAAATTGTGACCAATAATGGTATCTTAGAGGTTTAAAACACATCATTTCATAAAGATAAAGAATTTACTATTCGATTTTGGGCAATAAAAATGCAAAGATCGGTTTTTTTTCACTTTAAATCAGTTTATTTTCTTTTCGAGGGTTTTTGTTGTCCGTGTGTGCACACTGTTATTTCGTGGATCTATTTAGATAATTACATGCTGTAAAAGTGCATGTGACTGTTCCAACAGTCGCATCTTCACCAATAATAAAGAAATTAGGCTGAAAATCGGTATTGGCGGGGGCTAAGGCGCATTATGGTCGATATTAATGAGTTTGCGTCCGAATTTTCGTGTGCACACTGACAAAAACAATGGCCATTGTTAAATCAAGGGCACTAATTCTAATAAACTGAAACAAAAGAAAGAAATGTGTACACATGACATATCACACAACTTCGATGTGACGAACAACTTTCCTTCATTGAGTAGTATTCAGTTTTGCACATTTAAATAGCTATATGCAGTTTAAAAACTATACTTTGGCAGGTAGATTTGGGCTGTTCTTATTTTGAAATGAGTCACATCCACATTTATTTAAGACCAGCATCATGTGAATACCATTTTGGCAATTGTTATAGTTTCCATGGTTATTTGTGTCAGCACAAACAATGCAGAGCTCATAAGCAAGCATTTTTTTTTTCCATAACAGCATCTACAAAACAGAATACCCTTTTCATGTTTTAGTGAGAATTAAAGTTGTAGAATAGTTGGTGGGCAAAAGCTGTGATTGTGGTTTCATAGTACATATGATTATGTGAGTAAAAAAAATTAGGAGAGAATGCCTTAGCTTTGACTTTAGAGTTCATGGAGAGTCTTGACAATTTGCATAATGTGGCTGTACTAACATCTATCATACTCAGTCGATCTGCCAGATAAAAAAATTCAGTGCAAACGGTTTTGTGTGTTTTCAGTAGCACTGGAAGGACCTGAAAGATACAAATCCTGGTTTATATGCAATATCTTAGACAGAATGGGTATTTCTGTTCATGCAGAAAACTGATATTGTATAGTGTATTTTGAATGAATGTGCAATTTTATTTAGTGGCGTGGGTTAAAAAATCGTTCAACACCCCTGTAGGCCCCATGCTTTTTTTTTATTTATTATTTTATGTGAACCATTTCTTTTCCTTTTGAGGGTTACATAATTATTGTTATAAAATAGATGGAATTTTTTTGTTGTTATGGCTTGTGTGAATACCAATAGCAAATAAATAATCAGTAAAGGTTTAAGGTAATGTTACTGAAAAAGTCAAGT
This sequence comes from Onchidella celtica, assembly GCA_963931925.1. NCBI lineage: Eukaryota > Metazoa > Mollusca > Gastropoda > Systellommatophora > Onchidiidae > Onchidella > Onchidella celtica. The sequence continues at coordinate 44,296,707 of OZ007570.1, forward strand.
GATTTTCTAATGTTATTAACGAGGAAACCAGAAAGACAGAGCTCTAAACGAATACATTGTACATGTACATGTATTTCATTGGAAGAATTAGTTGGCAGGGAAAGATGGCAAAAGCAAAAAAAGTATCCTTGTACATTTAATACATGAAAATACATGTAGTACATGCATCATTTAATTCCAATGTTACCTCTCACACACATGATCTGCAGTTTGTTTTTCATTCATCTAAAAAATTTAGAGTAAAAGAGGACAGCATGGCGTGGTCTGTGGCATTATTATCAGAACCCAATGATGAATATGTTTAAAAAACACACTTGAATTTAGGCAGTTAGACAGTAATCTCAGTGCTCTAGGGTAACCATGTCAGTTGTCATTTTATATTTCCTAGTTGGTTGACTGTTCTTGGTGGAGGTTAGATACTGCAGTATCTCGCGTATCTTGATTAGTAGCGTGTTATTCCTATGGTTCATGTACTGTACATATGAAAGAATTTAACAAGTTTGATAAAATCCAGTATTTTGAAGTGATACCTTTACTTCATCTTTCTTTATCGTACTTTTTGGTGTGGTTTGATGAAATGATTTTAGTACATATCCAGAAGACCTGCTTCTCCAGTTTATACAATGTTGTGTTGTAGTGAGTCTAGTCATACCTTTCTTTTCCACTCACTGCTTTGTGTAGTGTGAACAGAGCATTATTTTATGTAATTGAGATTTAAAATTTATCAGTAGTTTTTCCTTATATGTGTTTGCACAGTTTCTTTAAAATTTTGATTGTGGTTGTACTTTCTGTGTCAGGATTTTTTACATATAATCGTTTTTGTAGAATCCATCTGCAGACCTGCTGACTCCCTTAATTTACAGGACTGTCCTGTATTTAGGATGTCGGGAAGGATGTGAGAAATAAGTTTTTAACTAAAAAGAAATACACGTACCTGTACTTGCCATGATTGAGGATAACAGCCAGTTCAGTAATGTGCTAGACAGTAGTGACGCTATGCACAAAATAAACATGAACACAGAGTAGCCTACATTATGTGGTCTGTGAAATGTGTTTTAGGGATACGTATTTGTTTTCTTCTTCTGTGGAAATCGTAACAGATAGTTTCGGTATAGGGTATATGTGCCCCATGTGGTGTCCCTTAATAGAAAAAAGTTATTGAGTTAGTTATTTAGTTGGCAGGTCTGAGTCTGTCAGACAGCTATCTGCTCTGATTGTCCAGTCAATTAAGTACAGTCAAGACATTAGGTCATTTAACTGAATAAAGTTTTCGTAATTATTTTACCCAGTTTTTAGTTTCTCTGACAAAGAAGAGAATGAATTGATGGCAATTTTCTCATCCTGTCATGATTCCCTCCACTTCAATGGTACAGTGACATTTTGTGAAGTTTTATATCTTTCCTCCACTCTCCACTTATTCAAATAAGCTTGTTTGGAATTCACACTTATGCAGTTTTTTATGATTTCTTCAAGGATATCCAAAGTTATTTGTGACTGTACCAACAGTGCCATACCCTCTTGTTAAAAGCCTTTTTTATGGTTCTTGAGTGTCTATTAGTATTCAATTTAGGGTATCAAGAAATTATTTTATTCTTTTCTTTGAATCAGAAGAAGGCTGAATTGATATGTCAACTATGATGTGGCACATAGGAATGGAATTTAACACTGATAAAGCCGCAGATCTATTATCAAAGTTTTAGCACATGTACTCTTTCAGTGTGTATTATTAATACATCCAGTGCTGTGACAAGTGAAGAAAAAAGCTCCCTCACCGGACAAAATAAACAACATAATTATTATCATGTGTCAACCAACATTGAATTTGAATAGGCCAAATTTGTACACTGTGCTTGTTATTTGTTACATAGAATGTGGGGTTGTTTTTCTTTTTTGCATGTGTATTATAAATTTCATTGCTTCTTTTCTACCAGAAATTCTAATTTGACAACATTGGTACATTTATTTCCTCCCAATTTCCAAGAAGGCATTAGTCAGTGCCATTAATTTGGGTTATTGTGAATTTTTTTGTTTTCTGTTTTTTTAATATTTAATAGGCTTTAGTTGTGGATTGTTTTCACTTTTTTTTCTACACAAAAGGCTACTTTTCCTCCCAGATGTTTGTGTGAATTGCTTGTGACACTGACGGCTGTTTGATCTTTGATTCCATGTAACACTCGTTCATGTATGATCCTCACCCATTCTGCCCTGAGATAAACTAATTAAAAGTGAACCTCTATTAAGTATTTTATAACAGTCTTTGTTGTTTGATCTTGATGTGTTTGATGTCCTTCAATTTTAATGTCTCATTTCAGCCAGTGGTGGTGGTCAAGTATGTTGGTGTTGGTAAACTGGTGGTTGGTGGGCGTTTCTGATCTATACTATTTCCTGTTGTCCTGTCTTTCTGTTATAATCTGTCTGTCCTTGCTCTTTCTAGCATAATACAGTGTATGACCGTTATTGTGTCGATGTGCTTTTTCCAAACTTAAACTCTGGGCCGGCGATGGATGACAGTTTTGGTGGAAGATTCCAGTAATTCCACACCTGACACACTATTGGGGGTGGCCATCCACGAAGAACGCACGCTCGATTTTTGGCAGTTTTTAATTGATGGTACGTGATGTCCTGTTGGCGACCCAAACTGGAAGCGGCTGTGATGGTGTACATGTGAGTGTTAATTATTCTAAGCCCGGAACAGCCGAGTCAGGTGCTGGCAGACAAGAAGTGCACACCATAATTTCCTAAATTTTCTGAGTAAATCCCGGAAGGATCCTACAAAGCCCGTTCAGACCAGGGGCGAGGCTTCCTCATAATCAAATAATCAGTGATTACCCTTCGAATATTAATTCTAGAATTACTGTGCTTTCCAGATCGAGCCCAACTCCAAGTCCATTTAGTCAGTTCAGCATTCTATTCTACGTTGCTATTTTGGGTTTGTTGTTATAGTCTAACACCCCTCACCGAAAATCATCTTTGTAGGGACACACCATATGAACTGGTCCAAAATCAGTGATTAACAAAGACGAAGAAGACTTGACTACACCCAGAAGCGAGCTTGAGCACAGCCTGTTTTCTTCAAAGCGGCGCCGCAGTCAGCAAAATAGTGAGGGGAAAAAATAGGTTTTATAATCAAGGTTTGACCTGATTTTACGTACTTACAGGTTTTTCACTATGCCGTCGTTTTCATCCCAATCGAAAGGTAAAGAGTAGAGTGAAAGAGTTTGTGTGGATCTTTTTGGGGGTTTTTTTTGTTTGAGGTAATCTAAGAATAATTTACTCTACGCACAGCAAGAGCTATCAAAGAATAATAATTATCATAGTCTAGATCTAGATATAACTGATCAAAATCAGTCGAACGTATTAAGAACATCAATTCACTTGATAGGTCGCTCGAACCTAAACCGCAACGGCAGATAGCCACTTCTCCGAAATCGATACACATTGTTGTGTCACAGAGATGCCATTTAAGCACTTTCTACCATTTAATGTTAATGGGTCCTTTCCGAGAAACTTTATGAGATGGTAGAATAACAAAATCTCTGGCTATGAATATGACAATGAAAATGTGCTGGTCAAATTATATTTTTAAAAATGGGTGAAAAATATGCGTTTATAAATCTGTTAGTATGAATAGTTTTTCAGATTAGTTTGGCTTGTAAATTGCTGCATTCCTGTCCTATTGACAAGAATAGTCCGCCCTTAAGATTTTTGCAGTGCCTAGCAACCGTTTCATTGTTTTAGTCGCTGCATTTATAATTATGTAAAGGCTGCCCTTATCCGTCAACATTATCGACGGATACTGCCCAGGTTTATCCGTCAACATTATCGGCGGATACTTGGGTTTATCCGGCATCACTCTCGGCACTATTGACTAACGAAGTGTTTATCCGTCGATACTGACGGATAAAATTTTCCCTAGGATTTTTTTTATCCGTCAACATAATTTCTGTATTTGCGAGTCATCTCCCCTGATTTGAACCCTTTCTCCGTCTTCCATTATTCAATGGCCGCCCTTATCCGTCAACATTATCGACGGATACTGCCCAGGTTTGTACGGCCACAACCAGAATAAGCAATAACAAACTTGTTAAATATATATATATATCAGGCCTGAAGGGCCATACTAATTTATTACTATGGATAACAAAAGATATGACTACAGATACAATAAATATGATTGCGGATATAATATATATGACTGCAGATACAATAGATATGATTGCATCAAATAGTGGCTACATCAAAATTCCATTGTGGGAACTCAAGCTTGTCGCTGAAACTTATTAACTGTAATTCAAGAATTCCAGTATCACATGAGATACAAACTATGGCATTCAATATCACATGAGATACAATCTCTACGTACTACTTCTACAAAAGATTAGTTCTATAAATGACTTCAATACTTCTTTCTTTCCATACACACTATCATTCTACACTGCATTAATTACTGTCTCTCTTGTGAGGATTGCCAGGTGGCTTTCCTACTACCCAGCTTCTCGTCACTGGGCTGATCTAGTAATTCCTGTCTCGTTAGTGTGGACTTATGAATTGCCTACCATTATACGCTCGTAGCCAATGTACGAGCGTAGATCCAAAGGACACGGTTCGCACTTTTGGCCCAGTGCGACGAGGCGTATATATCAACTCTCTGGACGACGACACAGTCACTCCACTTCTAACTTCACTCGTATCTGTTCTGTCTACGCTCGACTCCTACTGTCAGGCCCTGGAGCTCGAGCCGAGAGAAACCTCACTGGAGCGGATGATTTCCACAGCCGTTCTCTGATTAAACAATGGCGACTTAAGCTTATATACCTCCAGCCAAACCCCATGAAAGTTTCTTGTCTCACCTTCCGAAATCATGCCGGGTTCACGTGCCCCGTGCACTGCTTGCACAACTCACCGCCTTAGGGCGTGAGTCCACTAACTTATAAAATCCCACCTTTTTATTCTAAGGGTCTGATCACACTAACACTACTCACTGGATCCCCAAACTCAGCTCATGACATAGTTCTTACATTAAGCAAATTTGGTCACCCTAGTACATGTAGGCTAATATAATACAACTCTGTCTAACAATGTACCGGTATGGCCCATTACACATGTCGTCTTTCGCCAGGGTGACATGTAGGGGCCCTGCACGCAAGCAATTCGCCATTTTTATAATAAGTGGTTTTACAGGAGCTGATTCCTTACGTATCCTTCCATCCTTTGACAAAAATTTCGAAGTACCGGGTAGCCTTAGATTTAGAAAGATTCTTGCATGGGATCCATTAATTCCTCCCGCAAAGAAAACTATATATATGTAAATGAGGTCAAGGGAACATTGGATCTACCCTTCCGGCTATCAAGCTGCGGGTATTTCCTATACGCTTATTAATTTCGCAAGAAAAGAATTTTATTTTTTTTTAAAGGAAGAATGACAGGAAAAGTGGATAAAGAAAGGAAGTGGCTCGAGATCAAACTTGCAACTAGAAGTTGAGTCATGACTGTTATCTTTTCACAAACTGTTTGCTTTTATAATCGGGTCGGCGGATGATAAAGGATACGATTATTCTGGCCTGCTCATTTTCATACCATTTGTTTTTGTTGTTGTTTTGGAAGGTGTGTGGGGGGGGGGGGGGGTCGAAACAAACTCGGCAAGAGTGCGCTTTTGCATTTGAAAATAATCAGCACGACTAATAATGATAACGAAATACTGTGTTGCTGAAAATCTAGCCCTTATCCTCATTTTGAAAATACATGTAGTTTTTGCATGTATCAGAAAATTCATGTGATGTGTTGGTCTCCCCCGGCAAAAAAAGTGAAAACGGACACATGAAACGGTTATGTCACCTAGAAAGCAAAAAAACTTCGGAAGAGGGGATGGGAAGGGTGTGAGAAGGGGAGGCGGATTTATTTGCAAAGCTCCACAGTGCAAGGCGAGTCGCGAGAAAACTGAACTGCTCACACTAAGCACTCCAACCCCCCTTTCACTACATGTCCAGACACATGCTCACAAGTACTGTACGTTTCATCAGCTGTACCTATAACCCCGTCTACCCTTCGCCACCGCGCGTACATGTCGTGTATGCTCTACAGGAAGTCAGACCAACCAAAAATGTCCCGCTCTTTAAGTTTATATTGCTGCCCTTGACATGAAACTGCTGTCAGATCTATTGAATCTGAATCAATAAAATACTGATACCTAGACTGTACTTTTGCGGAGGATCATCGGAGCCTTTTACCCATATTAATTTCCGTATAAATTTAGCACTATCAAGATTTTCAACCTAGGTACAAGAAAATCACCAGCAGTAGCTCGCTCCTTTCACTGTCTTTTGCTTAGAAAGTAAACAGACAATTAGAGGACAGTCATACACTTTTTCTGCAGCAAAACGTTGAACTTCGTCAAGATTTTATCGCCTTTACTTTCACTCTGGATCTCACTAGATTTGTGTACTATAAGTGTCCAGAATAATCTTAATACTAAAAGCCTAGGCTGCTCTTTTTATGGTTGGCACCTGCCATGCTGTGTTGGCGTGTTCACACACACACACACAGGCACACCTGATGACACACACACAAATACAGGCACACCTGATGACACACACACACACAAATACAGGCATACCTGATGACACACACACACACAAATACACACCTACCTGATGACACACACACACACAAATACAGGCATACCTGATGACATACACACACATAAATACAGGCATACCTGATGACACACACACACACACAAATACACACATACCTGATGACACACACACACACAAATACAGGCATATCTGATGACACACACACACACAAATACAGGCACACCTGATGACACACACACACAAATACAGGCACACCTGATAACACACACACACACACACACAAATACAGGCATACCTGATGACACACACACACACATTGTCACGAGCAGAGTTAGGGTCTTGGGGATGTTACGACTGCACGAGAGGCAGCTAACTCACACTCGGACACAACCACACAAGAAAAGTACTAAATAACTAGAGCGTATATATGTCAGGCCGGTCAGGCCATAGTTTACATAAATATTAATAACAAAACAAAAGACAATAGAGGTATATATTCAAACCAAAAACTCTAATTAATAACTTAACCAATGATATTCATGTAACTATGGAGGTACTGCAATCAATAGTAAATAGGTATATTATACGAAACTGGATATCAATTTAAAGTGACAGTTGAGTCGCCACTGGCCAGTCGCCAGGCAAACTCTCCATAAATCATATGGGCTTAAATGTTAGGAGAGCCCAGTACGTTCAAAGCCTACAGAAGCACTCTTCGGCTTGTAGGTAATTTAAGCAGTTGCCAAAAGACTATATTTTATGCACAATCACTATTCAATTCATCAACAATGTGCTATATTATTCCAATCATACTATGGCAATAGATCTATCATACAGGACACTCGTGGTCGAGTGCCAGCTGGGGTTTCCTTAGTCTTCCTATGAGGCTGTAGTTCTCTCTCTATCTCCGATCTCTATTATACTTGAATAATTAAGATATATTACCATTGCTCACGCCTACTGAGAGGCGCGAACATCAAAATAGCGCAGCGTGGGCTTTCAAAGGTCAGCCCACTCAGACCTTTCTTTCTAGAGCTCAGTCAGTCCGTTAGCAAGGACTTCTTAGTCTTCAGACCACACAGTTCAGGTACTGGCCAACCGGAGATACTTCACGAAACGATGCTTCTCTCGTCTGTATTCACTAAATCTGAACGTTACACGATGTTATATACTATCTAACTACCCAGCGTGCTAGTCCGCTGGCCCAATTAGTTCAGCTATCTCATAGGTCGAAACCTCCCACCATTTTAACTGTAGTAATACGTCTGCACTATTCTACCAGCCAGTTAACGTGCAAAAACTTGTCTAGTCATACTTAACAATGTCAACTGTCCCCACCTTGTTTCACCCCTACTCCATTACTTATTAATCACGAACATTAAAACCCACAAGCGTGAATCTAACAGTTTAACTTTACATTTATTTACTCACCAACTATAATTTGGCGAGGACCGTTCAAGGCCACCAGCCAACTTCTCATGGCCCTGGTAAAAAACAACTCACTCTCTGCGTGAGTTTTAATAACATCCGAATCATGACACATCCCCCACCCCAGTTAAAATTTGCAATTTTAACGATATAAATGATTATCGTAAGGGGAAGGCATGAGTCGAGAAATTCCTCGAAAGGTGAACTTAACTAAGAATACTAGGTAATAACTAAGACTAGTACTAAAGTTAAAAAAAACCTACAGGACGGGTATCATTGATGGACAAAACTTCATGAAAATCTTAAGGCTCCGTCCAAAAGTATATATCTCTTTGAGGATTAAATCTTACCTCTAAATACGTAGACATTAACAATCATAACTCTAAAATTTTAGAGTACAACACTGATCCTGTGCGAATGTCATCAGGAATGCATATATACAACGAATAATACTCAAGAAAAGATAACTATAGTAGCATCGATGGCATTAGTGGATCTGGACTCCTGGTCTGCCATGATCTTCTCGTCCTCGACCCTGGGCAACAACGTCTGGTGTGGCCAAAATACGGGTCGACGTCAGTAAAATAGCTGTTGGAACAAAGGAAAGCACAGGGGTAGGTGAAAAGTGTTCACAATGGGTGAACAATATGTGATACCATCCCTCGGTCTCTGAATGAGGTGCTAATCAGTATCCAACGCCAATACATATGACAGACTAAAATACAACAAGATTAAGGTAACCGTGATAATAGGTCGGCATGGACATTATCTCCACCAGGAATGGCCTTTATAATGAAGCGGTATTCCTGAAGGGCCAGACTCCATCTGGTCAAACGAGCGTTCTTGGCTCGGTTCGATTTTAAAAATAACAACGGTTTATGGTCTGTCTCGATGACGAATTCTGTCATAAGTAGGTAGCGGGAAAACGCGTCTACGGCGTATACAATCGCCAGGCATTCTCGCTCTATAATAGCGTATCTCTGCTCTCTCGGAAGTAATTTCCGGCTAGCGTACATACAAGGGCGCAATAAGCCATTTCTTTCCTGAAGCAAAACAGCTCCAATTCCCTGGTCCGACGCGTCAGTTCGGACGGTGAAGGTGCGCCTAATATTCGGTAGTATAAGCAGCGGCGAACTGGAGAACAGTTGCTGCACTGTCGCGAGCGCGGTGGCGCACTGCGTATTCCAGGTAATTTTGTTGGGTCTGTCTTTTCTTGTAAGATCGGATAACGGGGCCGTAAGGGCCGAAAAATTAGGAACAAATTTCCGATAATAGCTTAAGAAGCCTAACAGGCTACGAACCTGCTTCTTAGTATGAGGAGCCTGGAGTTTTAAAATCTTACTTATCTTACTGTCGTCCGGTGTTTGGACGCCTTTGGCGATAGTATGTCCCAGAAAGTTAATCTGCGTATAACCCAGGAAGACTTTGCTAGGCTTAGCTGTAAGCCCGGCATCTCGAAGTTTACTAAGCACTTGACGAAGTGCTTCTAAGTGGCCTTTCCAATCCGTATGGAAAGCGCAAATGTCGTCAAAGTAGCTTAGGACGCATGGTGTCTGCTGCAATAGGATGTTCATCATCCTCGCAAATGTCGCTGGTGCCGTTACGAGACCGAATGGCATGAATCTCCATTGCATGAGACCCATAGGGGTCTGAAACGCTGTGTACTGTTTACTGGCCTCTTCCATTGGGATTTGCCAGTAGCCTTTAGCCAAATCTATTTTCGAAAACACGGACGACTCGGCCAATCGCGCAAATAGATCTTCCTGATTCGGGATAGGTTCAGCATCGTAAATGGTTAGAGCGTTAAGCTTCCTGTAATCGATACAAAATCTAACGGAACCGTCTGTTTTCTTTACTAGTACAATCGGCGAGCAGTAAGGGCTCGTCGAGCGCTCAATGACTCCTAAGCTGAGCATCTTTTCCACCTCGGGCTGTATGGTGTCGTGCGCTTGCAGCGGCCGCGGGTAGGGTTTGACAAACACGGGTACGTCCGAGTGCAACCGGATGACGTGTTGAACTAAGGATGTTTTACCCGGCAAATCAGTGAATACTGGCGAAAACTCCCGAACAAGATTCATGATGTCCTGTGTCTTACTTTGATCCAGCTCTGGATTGATATTAACGGAAGTCGCGTCCTCTGTGGCTTGCAAGGATAGGAGCGATCTTGTCATAGATAATGGCTCCCGGTCGTTGTCATCGATAGTGACCATCGCTGCGTTTGCTTGGGCCACAACATGGCATGAATGATCGTGATGAGTTTGATCATCGGTAAGATACTTTTTCAACATATTAATATGGTACACCTTATCGTTACCACGTATGGTAATGAGATAATTAACTCTCGAGAGTCGCTTTTTAACTAGAAAGGGGCCTTTCCAAGTGAGGAGTAGTTTGTTATTCGTTTCTGGTAACAGCACCAATGCCCGATCTCCGACTGACAGGGTTCTTAACCGACTACCCCGATCGCGATATCCTATAAATGACCTGGTCCGTACGCATGCAAATTGTCGAGCCAGGTCGCATGCATTAACTATTCTATGTCGGAGATCGACTATGTACTGATACGCGGATCGCGTATCAGGAACGTCGGTATCAGAACCGGCGTATAAATCGCGTAAAATGGCCATCGGGCCACGTGGTTTTCGACCGTATAACAGTTCAAACGGGGAAAAACCCGTTGTCGCATTTGGGAGTTCCCTATATGCGAACAAGATGGCCGGAAGTCGACGGTCCCAGTCACCAGGTCTATCGGCGGAAACGCGTGCCAGCATAGTTTTCATGGTGGCATTCCAGCGCTCGCAACAGCCATTGGACTGTGGATGGTATGGCGACGTAAGTTTCTGCCTAATGCCCGTGAGTTCCAATACTTTCCTGAAAAGGTCAGAGGTGAATTGCGGACCTCTATCAGATAATAATTCGGACGGGAATCCGACACGTGTGAATATGGTCACCAATGCCTCGGCGACGTGATCGGCCGATATTTCCTTTAAAGGGACAGCCTCAGGCCAACGGGTGGCATAATCGATTACTGATAGAATAAACCGATGGCCTCTATCCGACTTCGGTAATGGCCCGACGATGTCGACGGCAACTCGCTGAAATGGAGTGGAAACCGGCGGCATCTCTTGTATAGGCGCCCGCGAAGTTTTTCCTTTGGGGGTTCTTTTCTGGCATGTATCGCAACGCGACACATAGCTATTTATGTCCCCGTAAACCCCGGGCCAAAAAAACTGAGACAGGACTCTCGATTTTGTTCTCGCTTTGCCTTGGTGGCCCGCCAATGGCGTGTCGTGCGCGAGGCGGGTGATGTCTCGGCGAAATGATCTCGGTATGACCAATTGCAAAATAGTTTCGCGCTTTCCCAGAAAAACGCGATATAGGAGGTCGTCTTTAAGGCAGAACCTGGATGTATCCGGGTTGTCCGGATCAATCTTAGCAAAGAGGGGCTTTAGTGATGGATCTGTGCGCTGTTCGTTACGAAAAATCTCGGGGGTTACATCCAAATCGACGACAGGCGATCGTAATGTGTCGTCACTCTGGCGACGCGATTGTTGTCTTGTCGTGACACACGCAATGTCGTTATCATCCCAAATCCCGAGTTCGCAATCGGAGACGTCCTTTAAGTGGGGAATATTCCCAATGATTAGGTCGGCGACCGGATTTGGTAGCACGCAGGCCGTGACAACACCAGTTATAAACGGTGTGTCAACATATATTTCCGCCAAACGAAAATGTTCAACTGAACCACCAAAAGTAATGCAAGTCGCATCGCGATCCAGGAGTTGTGCAGGACGGACCAGGGATTCACGTACACCGACGGTCGTACAGCCTGAATCTCGCAATACGGATGCTCGTATGGCGTTTACTCGTCCCTCATACAATGTCAGCGCGCCTCGCTCGTGGAGGGCGGACATCACTGGAATAACTTTATCTACGGTTTCGGCATTCCTAGTTCTGTAACCGCGGTTTTCGGTGAATGCTACAGAGCATGCATTTGCCGCATCTAATCTAACTCTGCATTGTCGCGCAATGTGGCCTCCGGCGCCACATCTATAACAGTAGACTGGATTATCATCCCTTCGAGGTGTACCTCGATAAGAAGGAAATGTGGGCGCTTGATAGTAGTTGTTACGCGGTCCTCCGGTAGGGAAAGGACGTGTATATCGGGGTTCCCAGTCCCGAGAAAATTTATGGGGATTCGGTTGCCTCCTGCTAACCGGCGGCTCGGACCGTGGACGAACCTGCGGCGACTGTCGAAAGGGCTGTCTTGATTGTCTCGACGGTACCGGTGTCTTAGTAGCAGCGCCGGCGTAACACGGTTCGTTTACTTTAGCTTTAGCTAACGATCGATTAGGGTGAGCTGCAGCATACCGTTCCGCTATCGATGTTATCTCGACGGTAGTTTTGGGGGCTTGTTCCTTAAAATGCGCCACCAGGTCCGTGTGGCAGGACATATATATTTGGTCTTTAATTATCAAATCATATAGTTTCTTATAGTTTCCCTCTTCCACACCGGCCAACTCAGTCCAACGGCTGAGTAGGTGGCGGAGGCGGTCCACGTAAGTAGAGAAATTCTCAGATGCCTCCGGCTTGCAATCGCGGAAACGCTTATGAAATCCATCTTCCGTATGTTGGAAACGCTTTAATAGCGCGGTCTTTAGAATGTCATAGTCCCTAGCGTCATCAATAGTGAGGCTATGGAAAACTTCCAACGCTCTCCCTGTCAAAAGATTGGCGAGGCATGACGTGTACTCACTACGCTGCCATCCCGCGCAAACGGCATGGAGTTCGAAGCGGTGTAGGTAGGAATCAATACGATCAACCTTATCATTAAAGGTTGGCAATTTAGGCTTCGTTTTATTATTGGAAGTAACTTCCGGAGCCCCGGTAGGTTGGGCTTGCTTCGCTTCTAACTGTTTCAAAGCGAGCTCGTACTCTCTTTGAGCCTGTTTTTCCGCGCGTTCCGCGGCTCTATCTTCTCGTTCCGCGGCTTTTTCTTCTCGTAATCTCTCCGCGGCCTTTTCTTCTCGTAATCTCTCCGCGGCCTTTTCTTCTCGTAATCTCTCCGCGGCCTTTTCTTCTCGTAATCTCTCCGCGGCCTTTTCTTCTCGTTCTTCTTTCAGTTTCTGGTCTACCCAAGAAGCACGCTGAGCTTCCGGTATGCCAAATGATTGGGCCAGTTCCAAATATTTCTGTAGTTCGGCCATGATATCGGTCGATAATACGATATAATAATGTCCTAATCGAGGACAGCTCCTGAAAAATCTCCAACTTTATTCTCCCTTGAAGCAATTTATCAATTGCACTCTGCGGGTGCTCGTTCCTGCAGTATGAACGAAATTAACGAAATCAACAACAAACTGTACGTCTTAGTCAACCAAGTAGTGGTTGAGCTATCTCAGTGATCACTTAACTCCACTTATTTCTCCTAATCCTCAAGCAGTGAGTCTACTGCTTCCGTGATTGGTCGTTACTAACGATACCAATGTAATATTCCCAGTGTATTTTCCGTACACTCCTAGCAGCGTTCCCTCTGCTATAAATCGGAATAAATCAATATTCACGATATGAACTTCCTTGGCTATACCAGCCTAACAACTCTAATATCCAGATTATCTCTCAACGTGCCCTAGACACGTGATTTATCCCAGGCAATAATATAGCAAGTATGAATACAAAATATAATAATGCAACACTATAATGGAAAAGAATTACATGGAGAGTAAGACGAGACTAACAGAAAGAACAAACGACAACAGACCTGACTAACCTGAAACTATCTACAAAAAGGTAAGAAAAAGAACAGGAGAGACGTCTTCCTAAAATACGAGGAAGATAGAACGCTAACAATCTATACGAATAACAGGTCCCTACAGAACTATTCAAGGCAAAGCGTATCTCCTATCCGTTTTAAACGCCATCTAGATCTGCTAGTCTGGCAAAAAGAGGTATGCTAAGTCTCGATCCCTTCCAACCTCCCGCCTATCTAATCTAACACAAAAGAAAAAAATAATGCCTGTCAAAAGTAGGGGAGCTGGAACGACGAACCCCTCAAACGAAGACAAATACAGATGGTTCACTTAACTGGGCAAAATGGACTGGCTCTTTCCTTTGGTCCACAGCGCTGGTCTTGTCTTTTCCTGATGCTAGCTGTCAGTCCCTCGTAGTGGTCCCAGGATCAATGACGAGAGGACATGCCAGACATGTGGGGGAGAAACAAAAACAAAAAAATCAGCAGTATACAAAACTATAAACTACAAAAATTACATAAATAACAGTGGAGTCTTAGAGTGGTAGACCTGCAGCTGTTGACGGGGTCCTCTTCCGATGATAGTAGTGTTCTCTAGATGTCAGTGGGGTCCCCTCCAGATGTCAGTGGGGTCCCCTCCAGATGTCACGAGCAGAGTTAGGGTCTTGGGGATGTTACGACTGCACGAGAGGCAGCTAACTCACACTCGGACACAACCACACAAGAAAAGTACTAAATAACTAGAGCGTATATATGTCAGGCCGGTCAGGCCATAGTTTACATAAATATTAATAACAAAACAAAAGACAATAGAGGTATATATTCAAACCAAAAACTCTAATTAATAACTTAACCAATGATATTCATGTAACTATGGAGGTACTGCAATCAATAGTAAATAGGTATATTATACGAAACTGGATATCAATTTAAAGTGACAGTTGAGTCGCCACTGGCCAGTCGCCAGGCAAACTCTCCATAAATCATATGGGCTTAAATGTTAGGAGAGCCCAGTACGTTCAAAGCCTACAGAAGCACTCTTCGGCTTGTAGGTAATTTAAGCAGTTGCCAAAAGACTATATTTTATGCACAATCACTATTCAATTCATCAACAATGTGCTATATTATTCCAATCATACTATGGCAATAGATCTATCATACAGGACACTCGTGGTCGAGTGCCAGCTGGGGTTTCCTTAGTCTTCCTATGAGGCTGTAGTTCTCTCTCTATCTCCGATCTCTATTATACTTGAATAATTAAGATATATTACCATTGCTCACGCCTACTGAGAGGCGCGAACATCAAAATAGCGCAGCGTGGGCTTTCAAAGGTCAGCCCACTCAGACCTTTCTTTCTAGAGCTCAGTCAGTCCGTTAGCAAGGACTTCTTAGTCTTCAGACCACACAGTTCAGGTACTGGCCAACCGGAGATACTTCACGAAACGATGCTTCTCTCGTCTGTATTCACTAAATCTGAACGTTACACGATGTTATATACTATCTAACTACCCAGCGTGCTAGTCCGCTGGCCCAATTAGTTCAGCTATCTCATAGGTCGAAACCTCCCACCATTTTAACTGTAGTAATACGTCTGCACTATTCTACCAGCCAGTTAACGTGCAAAAACTTGTCTAGTCATACTTAACAATGTCAACTGTCCCCACCTTGTTTCACCCCTACTCCATTACTTATTAATCACGAACATTAAAACCCACAAGCGTGAATCTAACAGTTTAACTTTACATTTATTTACTCACCAACTATAATTTGGCGAGGACCGTTCAAGGCCACCAGCCAACTTCTCATGGCCCTGGTAAAAAACAACTCACTCTCTGCGTGAGTTTTAATAACATCCGAATCATGACACATGGACACCCGGGTGTCCCCTCCAGATGTCACGAGCAGAGTTAGGGTCTTGGGGATGTTACGACTGCACGAGAGGCAGCTAACTCACACTCGGACACAACCACACAAGAAAAGTACTAAATAACTAGAGCGTATATATGTCAGGCCGGTCAGGCCATAGTTTACATAAATATTAATAACAAAACAAAAGACAATAGAGGTATATATTCAAACCAAAAACTCTAATTAATAACTTAACCAATGATATTCATGTAACTATGGAGGTACTGCAATCAATAGTAAATAGGTATATTATACGAAACTGGATATCAATTTAAAGTGACAGTTGAGTCGCCACTGGCCAGTCGCCAGGCAAACTCTCCATAAATCATATGGGCTTAAATGTTAGGAGAGCCCAGTACGTTCAAAGCCTACAGAAGCACTCTTCGGCTTGTAGGTAATTTAAGCAGTTGCCAAAAGACTATATTTTATGCACAATCACTATTCAATTCATCAACAATGTGCTATATTATTCCAATCATACTATGGCAATAGATCTATCATACAGGACACTCGTGGTCGAGTGCCAGCTGGGGTTTCCTTAGTCTTCCTATGAGGCTGTAGTTCTCTCTCTATCTCCGATCTCTATTATACTTGAATAATTAAGATATATTACCATTGCTCACGCCTACTGAGAGGCGCGAACATCAAAATAGCGCAGCGTGGGCTTTCAAAGGTCAGCCCACTCAGACCTTTCTTTCTAGAGCTCAGTCAGTCCGTTAGCAAGGACTTCTTAGTCTTCAGACCACACAGTTCAGGTACTGGCCAACCGGAGATACTTCACGAAACGATGCTTCTCTCGTCTGTATTCACTAAATCTGAACGTTACACGATGTTATATACTATCTAACTACCCAGCGTGCTAGTCCGCTGGCCCAATTAGTTCAGCTATCTCATAGGTCGAAACCTCCCACCATTTTAACTGTAGTAATACGTCTGCACTATTCTACCAGCCAGTTAACGTGCAAAAACTTGTCTAGTCATACTTAACAATGTCAACTGTCCCCACCTTGTTTCACCCCTACTCCATTACTTATTAATCACGAACATTAAAACCCACAAGCGTGAATCTAACAGTTTAACTTTACATTTATTTACTCACCAACTATAATTTGGCGAGGACCGTTCAAGGCCACCAGCCAACTTCTCATGGCCCTGGTAAAAAACAACTCACTCTCTGCGTGAGTTTTAATAACATCCGAATCATGACACATGGACACCCGGGTGTCCCCTCCAGATGTCACGAGCAGAGTTAGGGTCTTGGGGATGTTACGACTGCACGAGAGGCAGCTAACTCACACTCGGACACAACCACACAAGAAAAGTACTAAATAACTAGAGCGTATATATGTCAGGCCGGTCAGGCCATAGTTTACATAAATATTAATAACAAAACAAAAGACAATAGAGGTATATATTCAAACCAAAAACTCTAATTAATAACTTAACCAATGATATTCATGTAACTATGGAGGTACTGCAATCAATAGTAAATAGGTATATTATACGAAACTGGATATCAATTTAAAGTGACAGTTGAGTCGCCACTGGCCAGTCGCCAGGCAAACTCTCCATAAATCATATGGGCTTAAATGTTAGGAGAGCCCAGTACGTTCAAAGCCTACAGAAGCACTCTTCGGCTTGTAGGTAATTTAAGCAGTTGCCAAAAGACTATATTTTATGCACAATCACTATTCAATTCATCAACAATGTGCTATATTATTCCAATCATACTATGGCAATAGATCTATCATACAGGACACTCGTGGTCGAGTGCCAGCTGGGGTTTCCTTAGTCTTCCTATGAGGCTGTAGT
This sequence comes from Onchidella celtica, assembly GCA_963931925.1. NCBI lineage: Eukaryota > Metazoa > Mollusca > Gastropoda > Systellommatophora > Onchidiidae > Onchidella > Onchidella celtica. Next base: position 44,314,200 of record OZ007570.1, read on the forward strand.
TCTCTCTCTATCTCCGATCTCTATTATACTTGAATAATTAAGATATATTACCATTGCTCACGCCTACTGAGAGGCGCGAACATCAAAATAGCGCAGCGTGGGCTTTCAAAGGTCAGCCCACTCAGACCTTTCTTTCTAGAGCTCAGTCAGTCCGTTAGCAAGGACTTCTTAGTCTTCAGACCACACAGTTCAGGTACTGGCCAACCGGAGATACTTCACGAAACGATGCTTCTCTCGTCTGTATTCACTAAATCTGAACGTTACACGATGTTATATACTATCTAACTACCCAGCGTGCTAGTCCGCTGGCCCAATTAGTTCAGCTATCTCATAGGTCGAAACCTCCCACCATTTTAACTGTAGTAATACGTCTGCACTATTCTACCAGCCAGTTAACGTGCAAAAACTTGTCTAGTCATACTTAACAATGTCAACTGTCCCCACCTTGTTTCACCCCTACTCCATTACTTATTAATCACGAACATTAAAACCCACAAGCGTGAATCTAACAGTTTAACTTTACATTTATTTACTCACCAACTATAATTTGGCGAGGACCGTTCAAGGCCACCAGCCAACTTCTCATGGCCCTGGTAAAAAACAACTCACTCTCTGCGTGAGTTTTAATAACATCCGAATCATGACACACATATAATAATAATAATAATAATAATATATACATTTATATAGCGCCAGGACTAAAACATTAAAAGCTCTAGGCGCTGTACACAGTAAAAAATCATAAAAGCACATTCAAATAAACTTACACACACACAGACAAACTAGTTTTATACATCTGTACACAGTAAAAAATCATAAAAGCACATTCAAATAAACTTACACACACACAGACAAACTAGTTTTATACATCCACATTGCAAGCTATAAAATTCAGTTTTTAAAAAGAAATGTTTTTAACCTGTTTTTAAATATGTTTAGAGAGGCAGAATTTCGAACCTCTTGTGGTAAAGAATTCCACACACAGGGACCAAAACAACTAAAAGCTCTATCTCCATAATTTGAAGTTTTACACCTGGGAACAACCAGTTTGTTTTCTGCAGTAGATCTTAAAAATCTATCAGACTCATGTTTTTTCAAAAGTTCCGAAAGATAGGAGGGAGCTGAACCTTCAAGACATTTGTAAACCAAAACTGCAGCTTTAAATTTTATTCTGTTTTCAACAGTAAGCCAATGAAGTTGGTCAATAAGGCTTGAGGCAGATTCTCTTTTTGATTTTCTAAAAATCAGTCTAGCTGCATTATTCTGAATTATCTGAAGGCGTTTTATTTTGTTGCTCGGAATTCCAAAGAGCAGAGAGTTACAATAATCAAGCTTTGAAAACATAAGTGAAGTGATAAGTATTCGAGTTGCCTCTTAGGATATGAATGGACGAATAGAGCTGATGTTTTTTAATTGAAACATTAATGATCGACATAATGAACTTATTTGATTTTCCATGCTGAGATCTGATTCTAAAATTGTGCCTAAGTTTTTAACTTTATTCACGTTTGCTACAGTGCTTTCACCAAGATTTAATTTTACATTTTTAATTGCAGTAATTTGTCTTTTCTTTCCAATAATCATAACTTCTGTTTTGTCTTCATTTAGCTTTAGTTTGTTTTGGTTCATCCATTCTTTTGTGTCCATAATACACTTTTCACTATCTTTTATAACATTGTCAACATGACCTAAAGTCGTACCAGGGTGATATAGTTGGACATCATCAGCATACTGATGGTAATAAAAACCATGATCTTTAAAAATATTAGACAGGGGCCCAATGTACATAATAAAGAGAGTGGGACCTAAAACTGAGCCTTGTGGAACACCATATGGCAGTATGTATTCTTTTGATTTTATGTTATCTGTTACAACAATTTGTTTTCGGTCACATAGATAGGACCTGAACCATTTCAGAGCTATACCAGAGATCCCATAGGTTGCTTCTAATCTGCAAAGAATAATTTCATGATCTATAGTGTCGAAGGCAGCTGATAGATCAAGAATGTTTAAACACGAAACCAAGCCCTTGTCCAGTAATCCAAACAAATCATTAACAATCCTCAATAAAGCAGTTTCAGTGCTACAATTTGCACGATATGCTGACTGGAATGATTCACAGAGAGCGTTATTGTTTAGATGACCAAGTAGTTGTTTTAAAATTACTTTCTCTAAAATCTTTGATAAAAATTGAAGATTAGATACTGGTCTATAGTTTTTCAAGTTTTCAGAGTCAAGATTAACTTTCTTAAGCAAAGGTTTAACGAGTGCAACTTTATAGGTCTCTGGCACAGCACCTGTACATAAAGAAGTGTTAATAATTTTTGTGATGGATGGTAAAAGATCAGGTAAGCATTTTTTTAACAAGTCTGTGGGCATGGGATCTAGTTCACATTGCTTAGTAGCAGCAGAACAAATTATGTCATTGATTTCATCACTGGTAACTTCACTGAAACAAGAAAGATTATTCCCAACAAATACAGAATTTTCACTAGTTATATCACAACTACTTAAATTGTCTCTAATTTTTTCTATTTTGTCCATGAAGAAGTCCCCAAATGCATTAGGCAGATGTTCCTTTTCTATTGAAGTTGGCAGGTTGATCCTTTTCTGTTTGCCCAACAAATCATTGGACAAATTGAAAAATTGTTTTGAATTTTGAATTTCACAAAACCTTGAGTTGTAATAGTCACATTTAGCTTTTCGAATGGTGTCATTCACAAGTTTCTTATGGTGAATGTATATTTCTTTGTCAATTTGTAACTTTGTTTTCTTCCATTTCCTTTCTGCTCGTCGCCTGGCCTGTTTTGCTGCTTTTGTTTCCAACGTGAACCATGGTGATGGTGTCCTGACGGTCACAGTCCTTGATGTTTCCGGAGCATGACTGTTTAAGACGCTTTGGATTTTTTCTGTCAGAACTTCAGCATTGATGTCTTCTGAGTCAGCCAACGTTGTTCTCAAATCTAATTTGAAATTTTCTAAGTTAATTTTCTTCACGTCTCTGCATTTTACATTCTTTTTCTTTGGCAAGGGTTTCTTTTAAGGAATGTCGAAATATAGAAAATGGTGGTCAGATATTAGTTTGTTGGTATTTACCACCGCTGATGCAAAAGTAAATTTGGACGAAGTAACAATCCAATCAAGAATATGGCCAAATTTGTGTGTGCTGGATTCAACATGTTGTGTCATTTGATGTTCATGAAATAAACGTTTCATAAATTTTATATACAGGCATACCTGATGACACACACACACATTTACATACACACCTGATGACACACACACACACAAATACAGGCACACCTGATGACACACACACATACAAATACAGGCACACTTGATGACACACACACACATATACAGGCATACCTGATGACACACACACACATTTACATACACACTTGATGACACACATATACAGGCACACTTGATGACACACACACACATTTACATACACACTTGATGACACACACACATTTACATACACACTTGATGACACACACACAAATACAGGCATACCTGATGACACACACACACATATATATATACAGGCACACCTGATGACACACACACATATACAGCACACCTGATGACACACACACACATGTGCAGGCACACCTGATGACACACACACACACATATACAGGCACACCTGATGACACACACATATACTGGCACACCTGATGACACACACACATATACAGGCACACCTGATGACACACACACATATATACAGGCACACCTGATGACACACACACATACAGGCACACCTGATGACACACACACACATATACAGGCACACCCGATGCCACACACACACATATACAGGCACACCTGATGACACACACACATATACAGGCACACCTGATTACACACACACACATATACAGGCACACCTGATGACACACACACACATATACAGGCACATCCGATGCCACACACACATATACAGGCACACTTGATGACACACACATATACAGGCACACTTGATGACACACACACACACATATACAGGCACACCTGATGACACACACACACATATACAGGCACACCCGATGCCACACACACATATACAGGCACACTTGATGACACACACACATATACAGGCACACTTGATGACACACACACATATATGCAGGCACACCCGATGACACACACACACATATACAGGCACACATATACAGGCACACCTGATGACACACACACACATATACAGGCACACCCGATGCCACACACACATATACAGGCACACTTGATGACACACACACATATACAGGCACACCTGATGACACACACACACAAATACAGGCACACCCGATGCCACACACACAAATACACATACACACACACAAATGGCGCATAAAGCCTACTATTTTAAACGCCTCCTTTTCACCCATTAGAATTGAAAGTTCTTATTAGGGTCATTGTTAGGATAAATATTAATTACATGTACGTGCAACTGGTCACAGATCTCTAAAACAAATATTCAGTTCATGACCTTTTCACTGGGTGAAGTAGATTTAAAATCAGGACACACACACACACACACACACACACACACACACACATATACACACATACAATTAACGCATAAAGCACCTATTTTAGATACCCCTTTGTCACGTTTTAGAATTGGAAGTTCTTGTTTTAATGTAAGCGTAAGCCCGACAAATCTGCCCAACAAGTCTGACAAGTCCGATGCACAAGTCCAACCAGTTGCCTGAAAAATTCCAACAAGTCTGACACACAAGTCCAATAAGTTGCTCAAAAATTTGAAGTCTGATGCACAAGTCCAACAAGTTGGCCAAAAAATTTTGACAAGTCTGATGCACAAGTCCAACAAGTTGGCCACAAAATGTTGCCAACTCTGACGCACAAGTCCAACAAGTTGGCCAAAAAAGGTTTGACAAGTCTGACGCACAAGTCTAACAAGTTAGTCAAAAAATTCAAACAATTCCAATGCACAAATCCAACAAGTTGGCCGAAAAAAGTCTGACAAGTCCGACGTTCATGTCCAACAAGTTGGCCGAAAATTCCAACAAGTACGACAAGTTGGCCAAAAACTTTTGACAAATTTCTGTGACCCACAAGTCTGACCAGTTGGCAAAAAAATTACGACAAGTCACATGCATAAGTCCGACAGGTTCACCAAAACATTTTGACCAGCTTGACGCACAAATCAATACAAGTTGACCCAAAAATTCCGACAAGTCTGACGCACAAATCGAAAAGGTTGGAGGAAAATGTCTTACAAGTCTGATGCACAAGTATAGTAAGTTCGCCGAAAAAAATTGGCAAGTCCGACAGTTACCAAAAAAGTTCCAACAAGTCTGACACACAAGTCCAACAAGTTGGCCAAAAAATTTTGTCAAGTCTGACACACAAGTCTAACAAGTTGGCCAAAAAATTTTGACAAGTGATGCACAAGTCCAACAAGTTGGCCAAAAAAATGTTGCCAAGTCGGACGCACAAGCCCAACAAGTTGGCCTAAAATTTTGACAAGTCTGACGCACAAGTCTAACAAGTTAGCCAAAAAATTCAAACAAATCCAACAAGTTCGCCGAAAAAAGTCTGACAAGTCCAACGTTCATGTCCAACCAGTTGGCCGAAAATTCCGACAAATGTGTTGCACAAGTACAAGTACACCAAAAAATTTGGACAAATTTGACCCACAAGTCTGACCAGTTGGCAAAAATATTCCGACAAGTCCCATGCATAAGTCCAACAGGTTGGCCCCAACATTTTGACCAGCCTGATGCACAAATCAAGCAAGTTGGCCCCAAAATTCCGAAAAGTTTGATGCACAAGTTCAACGTTTGCCCGATAAATTCCGACAAGTCTGACACACAAATCAAGAAGGTTGGCCAAAAAAATCCGACACTCCGACGCACAAGTCCAATATGTTGGCCAAAAAATTTTGACAAGTCTGAAGCACAAGTCTAATAAGTTTGCCCAAAAATTTTGTCAAGTCTCACGCACAAGTCTAATAAGTTGGCCTAAAATTTTGACAAGTCTGAGGCACAAGTCTAACATGTTAGCCAAAAAATTCAAACAAGCCCGAAGCACAAATCCAACAAGTCGGCCGAAAATTCTGACAGGTCTATTGCACAAGTACGACAAGTGACCAAAAAATTTTGACAAATCTGACAAACAAATCTGACCAGTTGGCAAAAAAATTCTGACAAGTCCAATAGATTGGCCAAAACCTTTTGACCAGCCTGACACACAGAGCCAACAAGTTGGCACAAAAAATCCAATAAGTCTGACGCACCAGTCGAACAAGTTGACCAAAAAGCTTTGTAGAGTCTGACGCACAAGTAGAACTAGTTGGACGGAAAAGGTCCTACAAATCTGATGGACAAGTCCAGTAAGTTGGCGAAAAAAATTTGACAAATCTGACACACTAGTCCGACAAGTTGGCCAAAAAAATCCAACGAGCCTGACGCACAAGTTCGACAAGTTCGGGCTTATGCGTCAGATTTGTCAGATTTTTTCGGCCAACTTACTGGACTTGTCCATCAGATTTGTATTTTGAAAAGTCTAACTCACAAGTCTCAGAAGTTGGCCCAAAGATTTTGACAAGTCTGGCACACAAGTCCAACAAAGTGGCCTAAAAATTCCGACAACTCTGATGCACAAGTCCTACAAGTTGGCCGATAAATTCTGACAAGTCCGATGCACAAGTCCGATAGATTGGCCAAACTATTTGACCAGTCTGACACACAGAGCCAACAAGTTGGTCCCAAAAATCCAATAAGTCTGACGCACCAGTCCAACAGTCTGATGCACAAGTCTTACAAGTTGGCCGATAAATTCTGACAAGTCTGACGCACAAATCCAATAAGTTGGTCAAAAAACTGAACAAGTCCGATGTGGACGTCCAACAAGTTGGCCAAAACATTACGACAATCCTGACACACAAGTTCAACAAGTTGGCTGAAAAATTTTGAGAAGTCTGGCACACAAGCCTGACAAATTGCCCGAAAAATTCCAACAAGTTGGCAAAAAAATCCAACAAGTTGGCAAAGAAATCCAACAAGTCCAATGTGGGAGTCCAACAAGTTGGCCGAAAAATTATGACAAGTCTGACGCATAAGTCCGACAAATTGGCCAAAAAACCCGATACGTCTGACATACAAGTTCAACAAGCTGGTCGAAAAATTCTGACAAGTCTGAATCACAAGTTCGACAAGTTAACCGAAAAATTCCGACAAGTCTGATGCACAAATCCAACAAATTGACTGAAAATTCCGACAAGTCTGATGCACAAGTCCGACGAGTTGCCTAAAAAATCTGACAAGTCTGATGCACAAGTCTGGCAAGTTGGCCAAAAAATTTTGACACTTCTGACAAGTTGGTCGAAAAACCTGCTGTCCAGATTCAACAAGTCTGACAAGTCCACCGCACAAGTCTGACAAGTCCGACAAATCAGCCGAATAGGTTTGACAAGTCCGACAAGTCCACTGCACAAACCCCACAAAATTTTGAAATGTCTGACATGCCGGCTGCACAATTATGACAAATTTGACAAATCCGCCTTGTGTCCAATAAAGTTCGCCGAACTAGTCTGCCAAGTCCAACATATCTGATAAGTTCCCTCCAGTCGTCCATTAAGTCCGACAAATCAGCAAGCACAAGTCTAACAGGTCTGCCGCATACATCTGACAAGTCTGACGAGGCTGACAAGTCCCCTGCAAAAGTTTGACAAGTCTGCAGAACAAGTCAGACAAGTTCACAGCAGAAGACCACCAAGTCCATGAAGTCTGCCGCACAAGTTCGACAAGTACTCTACCAGACAAGCTGGGCAAGTCTGCCGCACAAGTCAAAAAAGTGTGCCGCACAAGTCCGGCAACCCCAGGGCACAAGTCCAATAAGTCTGAAAAATCTGACATTTTCAGCAATCCCGACAAGTTCAACAAGTCCTTGGCACAGGCTCAACAAGTTCGACATGTCCGCTGCAAATTTCGACAAGTCTGAGAAGTCCAACAAATCAGCCAAACAAACCCAACAAGTCTGTGACGAAGTCTAACAAACTTGACTCGTCTGCCACACAAGTCTGAGAAGTCTGACAAGTCCACCGCACAAGTCTGACAAGTATGAAAAATCTGCCACACAAGTCCAACAGACCCGACAAGTTCACCGCATAAGTCTGACAACACTGACAAAGTCAACAAGACCGTTGCACAAGTCCGACAAGTCTGACAAGTCCTTCGTAAAACTTTGTTTCCATGAGATAAGTAGTTTGACCATGACAGCGACGTTATATTATCATGATTTAGAGGTTATAAGATTTTTAGTGCTAAAGATGGTGAGGTATGGCAAGTCCGACAAGGTTTCCCTTCTTTTGTAACATTTTCTTTCCATGAGATAGGCCGTTTGGCCGCGTCGCCGACGATGAACATCATAATTTAGAAGTTATGGGATTTTTAATGGTAAGGGTGGTGAGGTCATCTCTTTGGTAATGGATGTGTCTATTTAGTATTGAATTTTGAATCCTAAAGAGGGACTTTCTTATATTGTCAGACATGAAACTATTATGAATCATTTTAATGTTTTGTTAGATCTATTTCATTTTTATTCAAACTTGTAAACCAGGGGAAGAAAAACCTTTATGTAAATGCAAGTGAAAAGTTTCACATGTTCGAGAAAGCAAGAAACAGTATTCAATCCGTTGTGACATTCACTGAAAGGAGAATATATAATGGTATCGATTCCCACTTCTGCTTCCGTTTTGTAGGAAAAACTAAGATTGTGTCAAGGGCAAAGGACGATAATCATGTGATGCGGGTATACTCTTTTTGAGAATGCAAAATTATGAAACTAGGCAACATCGAGAGACTTCTTTCTTAAAAAATATTAATAAGCATAAACGTTTGAATTAAAACAAGATGTTTTTAATAGTTTTATTAAAGGGATGGATTTAATATTTGAGTTTATGCATAATGAGGTCAAACCCATAACGGCAGACAACGTATGGATTCAGAGTCATATAAGAAAAACCCAAATTTATTTATAGTACAGAACAGCCGCTTTGGGGAAACCTGGGTGGTCACTGGCTCCTGCTTCCATGTAGCGTGGAGGTCGGCGGTCGACCAAGGTACTCGCACGGCTAGTCATGCCCAACTAGCCTGTAAAGCTTAGGGTCTGGCGAGATGTCCTCCCTTAAGGCGCTACTGAGGGGCTGAGAGTTGAGGTGGAGTTTGGTCGGGGGTAGGCCGGACAAAACATACGGATTAGAGCCTACTTCCTCAGATCTTAAGGGGCAACTGGTACTTTAGTGTATTAGACTTAGGATCGTCCATGTCATGGGAAAAGTGCTCTCGCAACCACATAGTCACACGGCACATGTGTGCTAGGTAGGGTAGTGTGTGCTGGAGTCCCCGTGCCACTATTTTTTGTTTGTTTTTCATTCACTCTTATTTTAATTTCTCTTAACAGAATTCAATGCACAATAACAATAGGAACAATAACTGTTGAGCATTCGTCTTTGCACGAGATAGTGGGATGTACTTTTTTATATTGTCTCTGTTAGGGGATTTCTTTTTGCTGTTGCAAACTAAAATTTAATGTTTCAATTGTGAAAAGTCGGGTTTTATTTAGTGTACGTGTCACGGTGGTAGAGGATGGGCCATGGGGTAAGCCGAGGGGGAAGACAACGGGTGATGAGAAGTAACACTAACAGCTTCATTGGTTCATACACTTGTCCACTGAATTGGGCTAAAAAAATTTGCAAAAACAGAACATGTCGAACTTGTCGAACCTGTGCAAAGGGCTTGTTGAACTTTTCGGGATTGCTGAAAATGTCAGATTTTTCAGACTTGTTGGATTTGTTAGACTTGTGCCCTGGGGTTGTAGGTCTTGTACTGCACACTTTTTTGATTTGTGCGGCAGATTTGTCCGGCGTGTCCGATAGAGTAGACGTATTGTACTTGTCGAACTTGTGCAGCAGACTTTTTGGACTTGTAAGACTTTTGCAGCGGACTTGTCAGCCTCATCATATTTCCTAATCCCTATTGAGTTACATTTTTGCAACTAACGTCTGTTATGATATTCTTTTACATTTGCTTCGGTGTGTGTACAAGTGGAAGTTGCAAAAGAGTTTGAATAACTTTGTTGTGCCATTTTGAATTTATCAGTTTCAATTGCCAACTGCAAAGGAAGTTTCTCAAAACTTAAATAAATTAATCAAAACGTGTCAGAATCTACAGTGAGCCAAGAAAGAGTGGGTAACCTAACAATACTGTCAATTGAGAGAGATTTCAACTCTTTTGCAACTTCCACTTGTACACCCACCAAAGAAACTGTAAAAGAATATCGTAACAGTCGATAGTACCAAAAATGTAACAATAGGGATAAGGAAATATTTTTCGAAAATACTTTGGTTGCGTAAATTATTAAATGCGTTGAGACAATGTTTAGAAAATGTTTTAATGTGCCACTTGTAGCAAGAACTCAGTTTTGACCCAGTGTCACTTTGCTACCGTTTTTATCTTGAAGCTTGACCCTCGAAAGGCGATAACTACCTTATTTTCACACATATACATACGTCTACCGCGTTAACAAGACAATTATCACAGCAAAAAAACCGACATAAACTAACCTGTTGACGCTCCAGAAGAAAAAAATTCACAAAACGACCGAACTCCTAACGACACACGCGCGCACTAACTTGCATGACAAGTCCAACAAGTCCGCCCGACAAGTCTGACCAAATACGGTACTCTTAATATATATTTATCACACACACACAGACACACACACACACACACACACATACATGTACAGGCACATCTGATGACACACAACTACAGTCACATCTAATGACACACGCACAACTGATCACACACACACACACACACAATAACACAGGCACACCTGATGACGTACATACACACACATACAGGCACATCTCATGGCGCACACACACACACAAAATACACACACACACACACAGATTTTTTTGTTACAGAAAACTTGCAATCGTTAGACCAGAATTCCAAATTATGAAGAAAAAGGAGTCAGTGATACGTAAGACTAGCTGTCCATGACGTCAGGACACAGGAAGCACAGTGCAAGAGGAGTGCTATTACGGAACTCTTCAACGTGTGGGTCCAAATCCGGTTGAGAATTCCTACTGACACATAATTATGTGATTATAAGGATACAAGCGCTTTACTCTGGTCCACGGCTCTGGGTATGCCTATGTTTTCTGGGTTATACCCAAAGAGTTTATAATAAACCTAGAGGTAAGACTCGGTCACGTCACACAGCCGCAAATAGAATGCCCGACGGCCATCTTTGCTTAAGGCAAGCGATTGCAAACACGGTGTCAAGGCCAGTGCTAACGAAAGTAGTTTTTGTCGGAAGGCCTCAGTATTTTATTCGTGTTCATTCCTCTTTAGAGATGGAGGTTCAAATTCATCTGTACATTTTGTATTTTGTCCTAATTCATAATGTTTTGTTTTTTCTTTTGGTGGGATTACATTTTTTACATTTTCGTGGTTCACCCAATCCATAAATTAAGTCTGCTCATTACTACTGTAATCCCCGTTCAAACAATCTGAAAGACCGTATTATTTTAGGCTTAGATTTGTTTACTTTAGCCGTACTGTCTTGGTCGAGGCAGGCTTGCCGTAAGTTGGCTTTACTTTAGCCGTACTGTCTAAGACGAGGCAGGCTTGCCGTAAGTTGGCTGCCATCTTTACTTCACCTACCGACGACGCCACGCAGAGACTTGCGTAGCGCTAGTCTGACCTCTAGCTATATAATATAACCTCTTTGGTTATACCCAAGACTGCGTCATAAACAAGCTATTATTGTTATACCGTAGTATCACCGTGAACATGTATCATTATTTTCTTCCCTTGTTGTATTCGAACGTTCTTGTAATGGGACCTTAGGCTACATTGGCAGAACGAATAAAAAACATTTCTTCGACCATTTGTCGGGATACAAAACGAACTGATTCCTACATTCACGAACTTCAACAGATTGTGGCAACAGAAAGCAAGACATAAACTCATTTACTTCTTGTAATTAAGTGTCGTTGAAATAGGTGTTAATTCAGAGACTGTAGACCTGCAGTTAAAAAGCGTCATTCATCTCACAAACAGAAGACACAACCAACATATTATACAGAATGGGTTTATCATTTGTCTTCTCTGGACATAAAAAACAATCAATTTTTATTTAAACAATCTTTCCAATTCTACGATTACGAAATACATTTGGCAATGGCCATCTTTTAACCCAAAAGATGCGATGACTAATACATGTATTATACACACAATACAGTGCAGCCAAGATAATTCTCGAGTTGACATTATAGACAATGTATAGGAATAAAGCCGCATTATAAATTGTAAAAGCACGGGTTTAATGATAAAGATAAATTTTGGAGGCGTAATCCATTCGTTTTTACCTGTTATTAAGCCACGGCGTAATCTACTGAAATCACTTATCTGTCTATCCATCCGTCCGTCCATCCGTCCGTCTGTCGGTCTATCTATCTGTCTGCCTGTCTATCTGTCTGTCTGTCTGTCTGTTCCTTGCATGTAACAATACATGTACACTTATCTTGCCACCCAGAAAGCGAGCAAGCTGTTACAGGCTGCAATGAAGCCCATTAAGAAAGACATGTTTTCCCAGTTTTCTAGGGTGTCGATCTGCACTGCCATTGTCTATATCATGGATCCGCTTATTTTATCTACGGACCAGTAACAACTGTTAGTTTAATCGACTGAGTAGAAGCTCGAATAGTACAAAAATATGTACATAGACATAGCTAAATCGAAAGGTTTCTATGTATTATGTATTAGTATCAGCTAGCTTGTACTAATGGACGATGAGATCGAGTGGTCTTAGTAGTCTTACTGATATTACCTAACTCTAACTCTGACAAGTTAACAAAGTGGATATGAGGTGCTGGGGAAGGGGTGTCAGATTATGTGTCGCTCTATAATTTTATACCTAGGAAAAACAGAACAAAGAAAACATGAGACTTTGATAGAATGAGCAGGGCAGGAAAATACAGAGGTGGTCGTTGAACACCGATCATATGCTGGTAACGTGGGTAAATCCCTCTGGGGGTGGTTGGTGGAAATGATAGGCGGGCAACTTTGAACTGGGTGGGGAGTTAACGCTTCAAGCCGGGGATCCGATCAGTGGATGGTGCCCAGTCTTGCAAAAATCCACAGGCCATGAACCGTTTTGGAAACTCGACCGACCTTGGCAACCATGAGCTATAAATGCAGGAGTCAAATCTGCCAAAGACTCACTCCTTTGCCAGGCTTGAGACAGAGTGTCACTTTGAAAACCCACCAAAATGCTGAAGTATACAGTGGCCGTTTTGTTCATGGCATATGCCGTGTATGCTGGCGGTGATGTAAGTGTTTCTTACCACGTTTTTCTTCATTCATCTGTAATTTAAGCCAATCCTTGTGAGGGGATCTTGTAAAGTCTTGGTGCCAGTTAATCAGTCAGCTTGCCGCCTTCATCTCTTCCCATACAATAATTATCCCACCCTTGCTCATCCCCCCCCCCCCTACCCCATTGATTTTTTAAAATGGCAACCTTAGTTTTTGTTTGCTCTATCTCCATTTTCTGAAAAACTGGAGATCGTTTAGTATGTGGAAGAGATATAACAAATGCACACGTTGACACTTGCTTAAAAAGCGTTGCAGCACTTTTCAGGCTATTTCACTGTTCTGACTTATTCCAATTCCTCATCACAGTACTAAAAGTGCAAACGTTTAACGTCGAATTCCTTGTTGTGTAATCAGTGAACGAGTATAGAAAATAGGCTCGGCAATAGCATTATGTTCTGTTAATAAATTTATTGTGTGGAAAGGTCGACTGAATGGTCAGCTGGGCTCAAACTTTGCGCATTGTTCTTGCCAGACTTAGCTAGATCTAATTTATGTTTGCGACACCTGAACATGCACTTTTCGGACCAGGAAGTGACTTTAGTTAATTATAGGAAAATGATATTAGCTTTTTTGTGCGAAGATGCAACTATGTAGTGAGAAAATGACGTAACTGCTGGAGACCGCTGCGATACATCAGAAAACATACAATATGTGCGTTGTCAAGCTGAAATGCTCAAAGAAAGAGATAAAGGCAGAGCCAGAGAGGCAGAGAGGGGGTGTGAGGTGTGATGTATTTCACAAAGTCCAATATAAATAGCAGAAATTATCTTCCCACGGAAAAATAAAACAGAAAGAAATGAAAGGCGAGCCTCGGCACCCCTATGTTGCACAGGCGACTTTTATTAAATTGCTGTCACATAGCATTTTTTTAAAAAGTCTAGGCAAATGAGTGGAGATGCACACATGCGACAAACGGGCTCTTTACAGAGTCAACGGGCACTTGAAACAAAGACAGGAATGCAACACAACACAAGTCGCATGTGTGCGCATGGCCTTATGAAGTACGACAAGCTTTCGGTCACTAAGGCTTTATTCACGTATCTTTCCTGTGTGTTTCCTTTTTGCTTTTTAATAAAGAGAAATGGTGAACGAGTTTGAGATATAGCGCTTATTTATGAACTCAGGGCAAGATCTCCAAGCAGTGAAAGTTTCATTGGAGATGCAATTTTCTTTTGTTTTTCTGTCCATTTCAGAGTCAGGAGAACGGTGAGTATCGAGAATTTAAGCAGTGGTAACTTCATCTCTGTCAAAGACTTTGCAATCCCCCAGTTTTCTAGAGTATTATAGCGTTCCTTGAAGTCCGTGGGTTTGCAAATAAAGAAAACGACATAGATACAAAGGCATGTAAACTGGAGTAGACATAAAGAAAGATAAACTAATAAGTTGTTCCTTTGACTGAGAAGTAGGAAATTTGAAACTACGAAATGAGAGTGGAATCTTTGGTTCAGACAATAAACCTTTACGGATTCTAAAACGATGTATAACGATTAAATGTGTATACACGTTCTGAACCTTTGAGTAAACTTGTTTTTTACTTCTTCAAGACCCTTCAAGTATGTTTTCTCTCTATTCTTTAAAAACCACCGAGTAAGCTTTCTCTCTCCACTTCATCAAGAAGCTTCAGGTAAGCTTTCTGTCTTCTTCAAGAATCACCAAATAAGTTTTCTCTTTACTACTTCAAGACTCTTCGTGTAATCTTTCTGTCTATACACAGAGACACAAGATAGACAGGCAGACGTGGACGGACAGACAGACAGACAGATTAACGGATTGATTGATTTTCATTCTCCGTTTACAGAATGGCCGGGTGTAGAAAAGTCTTACAAAGCCTTAGACGGGAAAGTAATTCCAGCCTTTGACCGTGAAGAGAAGCCACTGTTGGGTTTGCTGAACAAACTTTGGAACGGTAAGGGCTAACGTTATGTTCCTATTTCTATAGACGTCATGTGTTTTAAAATTATCAATGATTGAGGGAATAAGTGAGTGAGTCGATCATTCAGTCAGTCAGTCGGTCAGTCAGCCAATCAGCCACCCAGTCAGTCAGTCATTTTGTTAGGTGAGAGAGTGAGTGAGTCATTCAGTGAGGCAGGAAGGCAGGCAGACAGACAGGCAGGCAGTCAATCAGTCATTTTGTTACCGGTGAGTGAGTCAATAATCAAGACAGCCAGTCAGTCAGCCAGCCAGTAATTTTGTTATCTGTGAGTGAGTAAGTCAGTCAGTAAATCAATCAGCCAGTAAGTAAATAAGTAAGTCAACCAGCCAGTAAGTCAGTCAGTCAGTCAGTCAATCAGCCAGTAAGCCAGTCAGTCAGTCAAGCTGTCGGTAAGTCAATCAGCCAGTAAGTCAGACAGTCAGTAATCAATCAGCCAGTAAGTCAGTCAGTCAGTCAACCAGTCAGTAAGTAAGTCAATCAGTTATTTTTATCGGTGAGTGAGTAAGTGAGTCAGTCAGTCAATCATTTTGATATTGGTGTGTAGGTGAGTGAGTGAGCGGGTGAATGAGGGAATGAATGTGTGAGTGAATGTGTGAGTGAGTGAGTGAGTGAATAAGTTAGTGAGTGAATGAATGAGTGAGTGAGTGAGTGAGTGAGTGAGTGAGTGAGTGAGTGAGTGAGTGGGTGAGTGTGAGAGAGAGAGAGAGAGAGAGAGAGAGAGAGAGAGAGAGAGAGAGAGAGAGAGAGAGAGAGAGAGAGAGAGAGAGAGTCAGTGCATGGGTGGCTGAGTGAGTGGGTTAATGTTGAGATGGTTAAATGAATGAATGGGTAAATGACATATTTTGTGAGTGGTTGACTAAATAGGTGGATCCTGTCACATACTGTCTGGGCCAGTGGGACAGAAAACCTTTGTTTTCATCTTTGATTCAAACAAATTCAATCTGTTCATCCCTAATACCATTCTGGCGACAGGTATTCCCCATTATACCAAGTAGCTGTCTGGCCCGCTAGTGACGGACTTGTTAGAGATTTCGTAGCTCGAAATAATGCGATGCAATGAGAAATCTGTGGTTGGCGATTCTGTTAATCTGCAATTAGTAAGCCCGCCAACGCCCCAATGCCCAACAGTTATTGATGAGTCTGTTATCAGTGCCGTCATTGGCGGGTCTGTTAGCCTAGATGCGACTGTGTTGTGTCGCTGTCGTGTCGTATTTTATTTGAATCTAGGCGACGGAACGTGGATGCGCACACAGGTGACACTGGGACTCATCACAGAGTCAACGGGAACATTGCAGCAACAGGACAGAAAGTCGCATGTGTGCACCCACCCCTTGGTGCCATTATTTTAGGCAGCACTGAGAAACAACTAAAAAAATCAAATGTCAGCCTTTGATAACAACAACTGCACTAAAGGCTTCGATATCTTGTACTGTTTTTAAACTTGTATTACAAGGCAGATGACCAATACGGAAAATGTTTTAATGTATTCTCAGGACCTGGTGTCTTTGTGCAAGGCCAGTTCTGTGACAATGTCAAAAACCTTGTTAAAGCCAGAGGTAACTTTTTCATTGTGTCATTGTTTCCTTCACCAATAGTGTGACATGTGCATTCTGTTTCCTATCCACTTTAACCCTAATCTACGGTCGCTGGTTCCAATTCCGCTATCGTGGGTCGCCCCTGAACTAGACACAGAATACAATAAAAAAAATATATAAAAAATAGTGAACCTTCCTAATCTGCTTTCGTGATGGCCACTGACCCAGATTTGGAATATAGCAGAAATAATGAGTTTTCTTAATCTGCGATTGTGGATTCAACAGATCCACCGCTGCCAAAGCATTTATCACCACACTATGATAATTATAAGGCCACCACCGCTGCCAAAGCATTTTATCACCACACTATGATAATTATAAAGCCACCATTCGTCCAACTACGACCACAACTCAGCCTTCTCCAGCCTCATCCCCTGTGTCCAGATTTAGTATTATGGCCGACACTCCCCGCAGTTAGGTATATTTGTCATCAATATCTCTAGTGCAATAGTTCTCAAACGGGAGGGGGCGGGGCATTTGGCTCTCAGATCTAAGTGGAGGAAATTTTAGCCACGGGGAAGAACTGGGTAGAAATTTCAGTCAGAGGAAGAATTGCAAACTGGGAAAGAATGTACTATGTACACTGACTATGCACACCGAATGAAATAATGTTATTCACCACTCCAATGGCGATCACAACAGTTCACAAATAAACACAAACCGAATGCAGTTCAGCGGAAAAAAATTAGTAGATGACAATCCGAAATGGAGCAGGAATTGTCTTCTGTTTAGTTGGCTTTATATCGTCTGGGTTTTATTTTTCACGCAGGGTTTCGCAACATACAACCTTTTCTTTTTGCCCAATTTTGACTTTGCTTATAGCCCTGCTGCGACCCCACAGTTTTTCTGTGGTTTTTATGATAGTTCATAGATGTGGAAATGACCTACTTACTTTTACAGGAGAAGAAAAAAATGTTTCACATCAAATGTATTCCTTATCTGGACGGTGTTTTTAGTTGTATTGTACCCACCCCTAATAAGCAGCAAAACAAATTATAATTCTTTCAACTTCATATAGTGCGTCTTTCTTAGAATGCGCGGGATCAACATCGATTTTCTTGAAAACTGTGTGATGAATTTATTTAAGATTTAGCATGGGCTCATAAATCACACTAAACCCAATGGAATTGGAATTTTTATTTGTAAGACTGTAACCTTATTTTGAGTTTTGCTTCTTTGCGATTTGTAAAAGAAATTGTAAGTAGACCCAGACATTGAAACACCACTTCTACAGTACCAAACTGCGCGGTAGATTAAGGTGTTCACCTTATTATTATGTATACTTTCGTGCATGGCTTATAGTTCCGCCGGAGAGTAACTATGTATGGATATAGAGGTTTCACTGTTGGTCGATATACATGCATTGCGATACACTGGAGACTCCGCGAAACCACTGTTAGTATGGAGCGGAAAGTATGTGGCGGCGGTAAACAATACTCGTTTGTCCATGTCCACGGGGAGTAAAAGCTTACAAACGGCTCTAAATAGCTTTTTCCCCCCAATTTTTGTTACCGCCGCCACCTAGTTTCGCTATTTGGCAGAAGGGATCTCTCTCTATACAATACATATTCTCTGGTTCCACGAGTATAAAGGTGAACACACATTTTAGTGATTCACGCAGTTTTGTATTGTAGAAGTGGCTTTTTAATAACCCTCTCTAGTTATTATTCTTTGCAAAACTCACAATCAGGCTTTAACTGATTTTTATCCAACAAATAAAAATTCAATCCCATAAGGTTTATTGCGAAACATGAGCCCATGCCACCTGCAGTGAGATGGTTTCACAATAGGGTCAGTGCATATCGACGTGAATGTCTATGTGACAGTTTGTCCAACTCTTTGTTCTACTTTGTAATAGATGACATAAGCCAAGAAGAATTCGAGCAGGCACTTGGATATGCATTCATCTTGGACTTGGGATGCCTCAAGTCTGGATTCGAACGGGCTGAGCACATACCTCTGGATGCTATGGTCTGTACGTATCATGATGAAAACATAAAATCTAAGGAATAATTGTTGATTTTCTTACTTGAGCTTTTACTAATCCACCCTGTATCAGCTCTAAAACGATGGCAAAGGCAACTGTGAGTTCAGGTCCCTGATGCGACACTTGGAGTCTCATCACCTCTTAGATCCGGAAACCGTCCACAGATACGGGCAATTTCACCTCCACCGCCCACCCCCCCCCCCAACCCTTTACTGTAACGTCGGGCAGTCGAGATATTTTGAAATAACTGTTGTACCTGAAATTAATGAAGCTATGTTGTTGTTGATGATGATAATGATGATGATGATGATGATGGTGGTGGTGGTGATGTTGTTGTCGTTGGTGATGATGATGATGATGATGATGATGATGATGATGACGATGATGATGACGATGATGATGATGACGATGACGATGATGACATTGCTGTTGTTGTGTTGTTCCATTCTATGCTTCAGCATCATTAAATCTAAATAAGACATGATTATAATTATAATAATAGCAAAATCTCTCTCTGCCTACTTTGAGTGGCAAGAAATGTAAAATTTACACAATGTTTGGCTTATTTGAAAGAGACCAGCAACTATGTGAGGTACATACAAGAAGGCTGGTCCCTTATAATTGTACTGTGTGTGAAGAGCACGCTGCCATTGACTTCTAATAAAAAAAATAGTACAATAGGGGCTCATAGATGTTTGCCATTGACTTCTAATTAAAAAAATAGTACAATAGGGGCTCATAGATGTTTGCCATTGACTTCTAATTAAAAAAATAGTACAATAGGGGCTCATAGATGTTTGCCATTGACTTCTAATAAAAAAAAATAGTACAATAGGGGCTCATAGATGTATGTAGATGTTTTGTCTTGGTTAACAATTGAAAGGCTGGAAGCTGTAACAATTGTTGAACTGTTCATAAACAAGAATGTGCTAATCACATCGTTTAACAATGATTTGTTTTTTAAAAAAAGATCTTCAGAAGAAAGTGCGGTAGAGTTTCAATGTAATGACAATTTGAAATATTTGAGGCACCGAGGATCTTCACTATGATTTTCGGTATATACATAAATATATACATATATATATATATGTTTTAGACTGAGTATGCTAATTACAAATTACAAATTAAATCATTTGTGTCATTAATGTAGATAAATAGATAAATAGGTAAATAAATAAATAAATAAATATTATAAAATAATCTTATTCCAATCGAACCTTCAGTATGCAAACCTACATATTTCTTAAGTCTTCGTCACTGTTTGTCCTCCCTTTATGCTGATCTTGTCATTAATCATTACGATTAAGATAGAAGCAAATTTCATGGGCAGACCTTCATTATAAAGAGTCAGTTTTATATATGCCAATAACTTCCAGCTGGGACCTACTCTGACCAAGACGCAATCGGCCTGATCTATGAGGTATTTAAGCAGATGCATTTCGTTAAGGAAGCTGGCAGACGCTTCAACCAAGCTCTGGTAAAAGCCACTGGTGATGACGACAAAAAAGACGAAAGTAAGTCTTTATTAATACCAATGTTTGCGCGTGTTCTGCAGTAGCTGGATTGACTGATGACAGGAATCAGAATCTTAATACACTGGGCATCTCCCTAAATGCTCTTCAATTCTTCGTCCGTTCTGCATGCAGTAGCTGAATCTTGTCATGTTAAACATTGTCTGTATTTTGTGAGAAAATAAAGTAAGATAAGAATTACCTTATTATCCCACGAAGAGAATTCACTTGAACTTTGTTAAGGGCACATAGTCAAATTGCAAAGCCAAACGGAGAAATTACTGACTTGCCTTCACTGTTCAGCAATGGTTTATGGTGTAATAATACCACGTACCTCTAACAACAGCCAATTCAATTACTCAGAGCTACACATACACGATACTCACATCTTGAGGCCGATTTACACGTTCAAGCATAGATTCATCTTCAACCCAAGCACAAGCTCGAACACGTTGGGTCCCCACACCACACAAACAAGTTGTCATACTACAGTACAAAAGCCGCTCCTACCGTATTATTTTTACCCTATAACGTGTTCTATGAATTCCCCATTTTCTACAAACGGTCACACAAGCAGCTGAAATTAACGCAAGCACGCCCGCGGACGCTCCAATTAGTATGTGCAAGCGTAGATTGACAACATGTTTGAAGACAAGTTTGAACGTGTAAATTGGCCTTTACGCATCATTACATGAACATGTCATAACTCAATAACAGGCATAGTAACACATGAAGTAACATGGCATGGAATCTTAATCAAATAGGACACATGTTTATCCATACTGCCTTCTTCAGGCCAATTGCGGATGGCAAACACGATCTGTTAAATCTTTCTCTTTTGCTTTGATGTGTAGGCCTATTATTCTGTTGCTCTTGGGTGTTCTCGAAATTTGATGAAACAAGGGATGGTGACCGTCGTTTAAGATGGATATAGATTTCAATTTTTAACTGTTCGACTTTATTTCAATGAAAAAAACGTTCAAATTGAACATGCAGGAAGTTACCATCTGTACAGTTCATAAGCTCGATTTTTGGCTATTTTAACTCCACCCTACCCCTCTTGGACGCTTTTCGTGCATTTGGTTTCGACATCACCCCCCCCCCCCCACCCCCCCTAAACTTCGGTTCGAGCCTATGGCCATTACTATGGTGAATGTCCACCTTAAGAGTTAGGGTTAGGGGTTCCTGGTATTTTACATTATAAGCTATAACTGAACATTGACAATTCACTATCTCACTAGAAACATGACAATTTGGGTTTTAAACTTATGGTGAGCCAACAATTTAGTTTTCTTTAGGACAGTGCATATCCGTACAACGCACACAATTCGATGACGTAAAACACACACCGGAACACTATAATTATTGCTGACCTTGTTAATTTGCATAGTTTTTGAAAATATGAATCGGCTTAGTAGCAAAACAATCCGACTTCTGCTCGGAGATTGCGTGATCTGCGCTAATGAGTGTACGTCGATCACCGATGGCTACGCCAACCCCTTTTCGCCTAATTAGTCAATCTGACTACCGCCCATTGATACAAACTGACTAGACCCTCACGCCCCCAGGTCCATCTGACTATTCGATGTGTTGTCACTTTAAATTCGTGAACACCATACCAAGTTTTGTTTCAGCAAACCTTCACCAGTCGCGCTTTTGGTAAACATGTTGTACGGATATGCACTGTCCATATCCATACAACATGTTGTACGGATATACACTTCCTTTCTTTTAACCCTTTTCTTATTATCCATTATCACCATTGAAAAGCATACCCACGTTTCTTAGAATCTCCCTCCCCTACGTATTAGGGACACCGCCTCCCTCTGAGCGTACGTACTGTATGTTGGCTCCGAAATTGTTCCTTCATTCTTTAAACATACTAGTTGGCCCGCTGACTCGGGAAATACCCAGATGCGATTTTTGAAGTTGAGTTTCGATCTGTGATCGAAATGTGTGTACACTGAATGTGTACATTGAGGAGCAGAAGAAATACCCTGTCATATTTTTTTATTCTTCTCGAAGAGGGCTGTTGTTATTAAGTATGTACACACCCCAAGCGTATGCGTATCTATTCCTAAATCCATCCTTATCCTCAGCCCTAAATCTTATCGGATCCCTAAATAAACCCTGCCCTTTACCCTTTCAACCGAAAAACAGGAGGAAAACAAAAATAAAATCTGAAAGAATAATTAACTAAGGCTGTTGTTAGGAGTATTTCAGGAGGAGCTCTCTAGCTCTGAAGTCACAAAAGGCTTACAATACGTACCCCTAGCGCAAGAAACTTGGGGGACGTACGCACTTGTAACGACATTCCTCGAAGAAAGTGCGTCTTTTCTCCCGGTCAAAATGTCGGAACACTTTCTTACGTTCAACTTAGTTGTCGTCCAAAGTGAACGAAAGTGTTAAAGATAATATAACGGACTTCAAGACCTTTCAAAATGCTACGTACACCGTTACGTCATTGTATGGGTCATAAAATGATGTTTGGTATAATTTAGGGTCCAGCGGTTAAAAAGCCTTTCATAATTACATTGGAGGCCTTACTTCCTTTATAACAGGATTTTAGTTCCATTGTGAGGTAACGGGCAACTTTTAGTTTTATACATGTTAAGATAGGGATAATATTGTCCTCAAAGAAATGAACATTTGTGCATCACGCTAAATAGCCTATTACAGTGTACTAATATTCTCGCTGTGATCATAGTGCAAAAAATCGTTCTGTCGAAGAATGTACATTTTGAAAATGGCAATGGCTTTTGAATATGGTTTTCACTGCTCCCTTTTACATGCTGTTTGTAATTTACAAATTTTTCCGGGTAGACTCCCTCTTCAGGATGTCGTTGACAACTTTCAGAATCAAATAGTAATGTGTTTAATCAGTTTCTGTATCATCACGATTGGTTCATTCATTCATAAATCTTTGATTGTTCCAGAGAAGGCAGTTTTGGAGTCAGTTTCAGGTAAAACTTTGAGGACAGACGTGGCAGTGGAAGATTGACAGCGAACACCTGCAGTCAGTATGTTGAAATACACGCTGGCAGTTTTGATGACGGCATGTGCCGTCAGTGCAGGGGATGGAGTATGTACATTTGTTAAGTGTTTGACTGAATGATTACCAAAAACAAATAAATGAAATAGCTTTTATATTTAAAAAAAAAGTATTAGAGGTACATCACCCGATCAGACAAGAAAATATAAACATGTAGAATTTAAAATGAAATAGCCAACTGTGTTCATTATACTTATCAGTTTTATATTTAATGACAATCCAATGCAGAAATCAGAGAGATTCTTTTAAAACACGGAAAAAGATAACGACTGAAGGGCTGCTATGTAAGTAAGTCCACTGCTTAATTTTTCAGTTTAAAAACAATTTCACTTCAAATCTAGATCACAATTCAGCATAAACCCACCTTGTGTTTTATGTTCATGTCATTTCCCAATTGTGGAATTGTCGCTAGACAAATAAAATTTGGTGTATAATTTCGAACTGGGACAAAATTAAGTGCTGTCAAAATCACGATGCTCATCATTAAACTTAAGTTCAGGAAGGTCTGTAAAATGTGCATCACAATAACTGTATCTTTCTAATACAGGGGGCCTAATTGCGCGTATGCGTAGCGACTAAATACCGTAACTAAATTGTCATTTGGACTATGTAAACCAAAATATCGATTTTTATTATTATCATTATTATTTTAAAATGAACTAGTATGTGGACAACCAGTATGTGGACAATCTTCCAAAACAATAAAATGTGCTTTAAAACTTGAACTTGAACTCGTGACGTGACCATCCAAATAGTTGGCCGATTAAAACCTAGGCGTGTTGTGCTTCCTGCAGAGACCGCTCGCACAAATAAAATCATTCCGCAAAAGTGGAGTAAAGCAGACATAATAGAGGTCGAAAAGCCGAACTTATTAATTTTATAACAACGGCAAGTTTTCAAATTGATGCCTATTGGCACCTTATTAAACGCTGGACAGACCCGCGATCTAGGTCCAGATCTTATTAAACCACAACACATGTTCTGTTCTGTTCTGTTCTGTTCTGTTCTGTTCACTTTCCTATCCTTGTCTTTTTTTTTTTTTTATTAAACTGCCCCCACCCAGCGGCCCCCAATCCCCAGCCTTCGACAAGTAACTGGTTTTACTGTAGGATTTTATGGTTCTAATCGGTGTTGACACGATTGTTGAATACACTAGTCCGTCAATTTATTGTAGATCTCGTGGTCGAGGATGAACTTCGGGAAGAATTCGCAATTGCCTTCATTCAGGATCTGGAATGCTTCAGGGAAGCCTACGAACAGGTCAACCATATTCCACTTCATGCTATGATTTGTAAGTATGAGATCAAGTATGTGGAGTTCCATAATATTTCTGTATATATTATATAACATCTAATAATGACTAACAAGTAAAAGTGATAGAAATTTTATTTTAACGAAGCTGAGAAAACTCCAATGTCGGTCATTGCAGCCTATTATCTTAAATTTTTTGCTGGTTGGTGATGGTGATGATGACGATGATAACGTTGATTGCGATAGGTTGATATGATGATGATGATGACAACGTTATCTACAATGATGATGATGATAACTTGATAACAATGACGATGGTGATGTTGGTGACAAAATGATGATGATGATGATTTTATTAATATTAGGTTGTTTGCCCACATCTTCCAGCTGGAGTCTATTCCGAACATGAGGCGCTTGGCCTGATTCAAGATATATTCGAGGAAATGCATTTCATCAAAGAGTCTGGCAAGCGATTCCATTGGGCCGTGGAGACTCTTAGTGATGAAATAGAGAAGGACAAGAGGGTTTATGCAGGTATCTCATTTCTTCATAGCCTCCCATACACACACACACACACACACACTTGAACTTTTGCTCTGCCTGTCTCTCTCTCTCTCTCTCTCTCTCTCTCTCTCTCTCTCTCTCTCTCTCTCTCTCTCTCTCTCTCTCTCTCTCTCTCTCTCTCTCTCTCTCTCTCGTTTTATACCTGTGTCATCATTGACATTTTCTTCTCCTTTTTATATTTTTTGTCTTGTTTGGATTGAAAGAACAGATTCTCTCCATCTAAATTTCCCCCTCCCCTCCCCTCCCCTCCCCTCCCTTCCCCTCCCCCCTTTTCCCCCGGTTTTATTATTATTATTATGATTGTTATTATTTCGCCTCAGAACTGTTTTGTATACATGTTTTGTAAATATTTTGTTTGCTTTTCCAGAGAGGATTGAAAATTGAATCGCATCTCATTTCCGTTACCTACAATTGCAGCATGCAGCCTAACCTATTCTACCTAATCCTAGACCCATAGTGCACTGAGTCGAGTCTGTTTTGCGTTGGTTTTGACTCAGACTTTATCTGCCTTCTGGATATACTTGCAAGACCGACTTGTTTCAGTCTCGCTAGTACATGCGGTCCCGTCTAATTCTATAGTCCATATCTTACGCTAAAACCGAGGCAAAACAGACTTGGTTCAGCGTATTGGGGCCCTTAACTTTCCACGTGCTCACAATTACCGAAATCAAAGTGCTATTACTTTTCTGCACTGAGAACTAGAGAATTGTACCCGTGTCTTTTCGAGTGACTATTGTTCTGCATCATGTGTCTAAACTGACTTTTGTTTACATAACGATTTTTTCCCTTTTTTAAAAAAGTTTTATGATTAGGACTAGGGTTAAAATTAGGATTAAATTTAGCTCACTGGCTACAAAACATTTCCGTTGGCGACCTCGCCAAACTAACATTTTTTCTGTAACTAGATGAGCTTCCCGGCATTATCCGGGATAAACCTGTTATCTCTCTCTCTCTCTTTTTGTCCAGAAAGCTTCCCGTATTCAACTGTCTTAAGTAAGTAACTACAGATTTCATACGCACTCGTTTCTGGTAGGGAAACTGCGCACACTGAATTGAACGCGTATTAATTTATTAGTACATCGTTTCCGGTGCGGTGGGCTTACTACAGGGAGCCGAAACAAAGATCATTGTATTTTACATTTTTACAACTTTTTATTTAAACACAACCGAAAGTTGAACCAACACAATCGGCCGATACAAAAGCGATTGGGCTGAATTAGTTGACACTTAAGAAAATTAATTTTATAATTTTTTAAACTGTCATTTAGTCTGGAGAGTCGAGCAAAAAAAGGGGCAAAATTGCACCGTAATGAATTACTCCCGCCACTATTTCTTTTTTATAATAAGATTGGTTGTAAGTTGGTAACAAGGATCCTATTGTGAGTATTTTGGCTTATTATGGTCCACGGTGTCCGTTCAACTTCCTTTGGGTATCCTTTTGGGTATCCTTTCAGCAATATTTAGTATCTGATGGTTTTGTGTTTTTTTTTCGCTTTTGCAGAAAAGGGTGAACTTGACCGCCTGTATTCTCTTCTCAAGAGATACTTAAGTAGAAGAAAGTAAACGATTGCTACCATACAGCTCAACCCCGATTCAGTTTATGGACGAAGGCACTGACGCTATACAGATGACGTTGTGCTCAAGAAGTACATGTACTTTGGCAGGAGAATCCGCGGCTCATAATATACTCTCTCTCTCTCTCTCTCTCTCTCTCTCTCTCTCTCTCTCTCTCCCTCTCTCTCTCTCTCTCTCTCTTTCTCTCTCTCTCTCTCTCTCTTTCTCTCCTCTCTCTCTCTCTCACTTCTGCACTCTGTCTCTCCTCTCTCTCTCTCTCTCTTCTGCACTCTGTCTCTCCCCCAAACTCTTCCTTCCCGCTTCTCTTTCTCTCTCTCTCTCTCTCTCTCTCTCTCTCTCTCTTTCTCATTCTTACTCTTTTCTTGTTCATTTACTAAAGAATAACTAGTTTTTAGCCCAAATCTATAAAGATATAACAGTATGCAAACTGAAGGGGCAGTCGGTGCATCAACAAAATAGTCGACACACTTTCTAAACACCATGTTTTTGTCCACTTTGAGTAGTAAAATGGATTTTTCAAGCCAAAATCGGATTCCTGTCAGTCATAAACTTAGTACGTGGTTGTTGTTGCTGGTGCTGCTGCTACTGCTTCAGCTGTTTTTGTTGTTGATGTCATTATTAGCACTATTATTATTCTTCTCCTCCTTGTTTTTGCTTTTGTCGCTGTTGTTCTTTCTTCTAGTTGATGTTATTGTTTCCATACCCCGTGAATCTATTACATCTTTAAACATAGCATTTCTTACCACAGATTGATATTCCTCTTAAAAGCACTATTTAGACCTGCGAGGTGTGTGTTCGTTGTTGTTTTTTTGCTTTCATAATAGGCAAGAAATTACCTAAATGCGTAGGTATGCTCAGTCTGTCTGCTCTGAGTTACCAAAACACATGAAATACCTTTACTATCTATCTATCTATCTATCTATCTATCTATCTATCTATCTATCTATCTATCTATCTATCTCTCTATCTATCTATCTATCTATCTATCTCTCTATCTATCTATCTATCTATCTATCTGTCTGTCTGTCTGTCTGTCTGTCTGTCTATCTATCTATCTATCTCTCTATCTATCTATCTATCTATCTATCTATCTATCTCTCTATCTATCTATCTATCTATCTATCTATCTGTCTGTCTGTCTGTCTGTCTGTCTATCTATCTATCTATCTCTCTATCTATCTATCTATCTATCTATCTATCTATCTATCTATCTATCTATCTATCTATCTATCTATCTATCTATCTATCTATCTCTCTATCTATCTATCTATCTATCTATCTATCTATCTCTCTATCTATCTATCTATCTATCTATCTGTCTGTCTGTCTGTCTGTCTGTCTGTCTGACTGTCTGTCTGTCTGTCTGTCTATCTATCTATCTATCTACCTATCTGTCTATTTATCTTTCTTTCTATCTACCTATCTGTCTTCCTATCTTTCTATCTGTCTATCTATCTATCTATCTATAGAAAATCTGCTGAGTTGCAACAGGACTTTAAGAAAAAGTTAAAATCCCCTAAAGTGTGTTGTTGTAACGTTTCTTTATTGTTTCTTGCGCAGGGCTTTGTGACATGCAACTCCCCCCCCCCCCCCCCCATATATTAACTATGTAATTTGGTGGTGCAGTGTAATCCAGTTCTTCTACATAATGTTCCTTCAGTGCCATTTGAGAATGAGAGAATTGAGAATTATCATTTCTTGACAGTTTGTTTGTATTGGCTATGTGTGTGTTAATTATCCTAGCTTTGTCTGCCTCCCCGTAAAGCTGTGTTACGGGAAAAGACTGCAGGTACCACAAAAACGAAAAAAACAAACACTTTAGGAGATGCATTAATAAGTCTTTCACTTCACCTTTTGTTCAATATCCATTTTGGGATAACTAAAAAGAGATTATAAGTCTTATGAAATTATAACCCAGATAAAAGTAGGCGCACATCTCATTTTAATATCGTGTTAAAATACTATAAAAGACTACAGAAAATCTGTAGGGTCGCAGCAAGATTCGCAGCAAAATCAAAATACTGCAAAGATTGATTTGTCTTTCCTTTTCCTTTGCGTTTTATTCTATCGTTTTGTTTTATTTCTCACTCGAGGCTTTGATTACTTTGAAACAAAAGACTTTTTCTTTTCCGCGCATTTTGACGACGGTGCTAAAAGTGAACTTGACCCATAATTATTGGCGTATACCGTGTTTTACCGTACCATGGCAGTGAAGGTGTGTGGCTGTATGTCTGGATACCTGACTGCCTACCTGCTGATCTGCATGTAAGGTATAGGTCTATTTGTCTGTTACATGTTTGTATCGCATACCTGTCTGATACGTCTCTCATTGCTGTTACTCACCGTTTAGGAAAGGTGTTACGTAACTCGTGGATTCAGCTCGCTATCTGTTTACAAATTCTTTCATGTCCCAACCAGTGAGTTCCTGCTTTTGTACAGGTAAGCTCATTCCTTGCCAAAACACACTTTTTGCCAAGGTAATTAGAAAACAGAATAGCTGATAAATCTAACAACCAGTCTGTCTATATATCTATCTAAGTATCTAGCCACTTATCCATCACGTCTGTCTGTCTCTCTCTCTCTATCTATCTATCTATCTATCTATCTATCTATCTATCTATCTATCTATCTATCTATCTATCTATCTATCTATCTATCTATCTATCTAGCTGTCTGTCTGTCTGTCTGTCTCTATCTATCTATCTATCTATCTATCTATCTATCTATCTATCTATCTATCTATCTATCTATCTGTCTGTCTGTCTGTCTGTCTGTCTCTCTCTGCTTGTCTATCTATCTATCTATCTATCTATCTCTCTATCTATCTATCTATCTATCTATCTATCTATCTGTCCCGAGTGCTGCTAGTCTTCCTGTGATTGTTCCTCTCTCTCTCTCTCTCTCTCTCTCTCTCTCTCTCTCTCTCTCTCTCGCTCTCTCTCTCTCTCTCTCTGTCTCTCTCTTCTCCTCTCTCTCTCTCTTCTTTCTCTCTTCTCTTCTCTTCTCTCATCTTCTCTCTCTCTCTGTTTCTATCTCCTTCTCTAAAAGTCAAGAACCAGAATAGACCTAGCAGGCGGTAAGATCGGGAGGAAGAAACAATAAATATTCCCCTCTCTTGCAGGTGGATCTGATTACCTGATACTGATGGGTTTAAAAATAGAATGACTATGTTTCACAACCCAGCTTTGAGCACTCGTTCTGTAGTCAGAGTATGCCTTAGTTTGAGATTATTTTCTGGAGAAATAGATAATCTGGATGAAAAATGAAAACCTGGATAGATCTTACAAGAAGAATTCTATCTAAATCTATATGAGAAGTTTAAAATCAAAACATATTGAAAGTAGCGATCTGACTCGATTAACGAGTGGTGGCCTTCAAAGTCGATATTAAATACTACCGACTTAGTTTGCAATAAAAACAAACAAAGAAACAAAACGTTTCATTTTTGCCAAAAGTGTGGACTTTGCACTTGGGGCGTATTTTGATGTTTGCATCCTCATAAACTGGTCACATTCAAACTGAAGTCATCGGGTACTATTGTGTCACACGGGAAAAGAATGGTAATCCACTAATTAAAAATGTAGATAAAATCCTTTTCTTCAATTGGAAAATCGAAGTTTTCTTTCAACGCCGGACAGTTACAACTGAAGTATGATTCTGGGCGTTGTAATATTATTCACTACATGTGCAACATTCACAGAACTGATGTTTTTTAATACAATAATCAGTTATGGGAAATAATTCGCTGGAACCAGAAGAAGCAAAACCACATGAGTTATTTGCCTTGTTATCTATCTATCTATCTATCTATCTATCTATCTATCTATCTATCTATCTATCTATCTATCTATCTATCTATCTATCTATCTATCTATCTATCTATCTATCTATCTATATTTCTATCTATCTATCTATCTATCTATCTATCTATCTTCGTTTATTTAGCTAAAAATGTATTGTTTTTCAGTGATATTTCCAATGGAATTTGCTGGCTATTGTTATTTAAGCAGAAACAAGCCCAGAAAAAAAATGTGCTGTTTCCACATGAGATTGTCTTTTAAATCCAACTCCTTCATCTAATATCTAATAATTATAATTTCTACCTTTGAACGCAAAAGGTTGTTTTATTAGGCCACTCACAGTAACCAAATTTTGCATGTAGATTTCAAATACAGTGGAGGGTGCACCGAAGTTGGGATTTTTGTTACTGCTTTTGCTTTTTAATTTTCTTTTTTTTTTTTTTGAGTTTGCTTTTCACTGCCCGCCCCCAATCGCCCTATTTTGACGAGCACATCACCAGTGGTTCGTGTGAACACTTCCTGTCGTATGTGTTCGCTCGTAGGTCACCGCTGTCGACTCATTTTAAACTATTCATCGTGCTCGCGGCTAAACTTAATGAGAACACAGGAATACTGTGTCTCGAGGAATACCATGGAGTGAGGGTAGAAAGTGTCGGGCGGGGCAGTGGATGGGGGTGGGGGGAGGGGGGGGGGGGTCGGCGCGGGAAGCGGCTTTTAAGCTGTTTATTATATTGTCTGAAATTATTTAAGCTGTGGTTAAACGTCATCTTGTCAGTTTATCGCTTTTTGAGTCAAAATGTGGCACACACCAAAAAAAAACAAAAAACTATGTAGCAAAGGCTCGCATAAGAACTAGATATCTAGTACAGAAACGATACAATCAGACGGAAAGGAAAAAGAAAGACGACTCAAGCTTTCGGTATATTTACTTTCGTCAGGAGAAAAGAATGTAACAAGATAGAAGATGAAAACAGATAAAGAATCGTAAACAGGTTAACAAATGCCTGTAGTTAACGCAAGCCAGTCCTAAACTTGGATTCTCGGAGCGCGGCACGTCCGTCAAGGTATGGCGGACAGAAGTGACGCAAAATACCAGCTAGAGAAACAGTGAAACAGGTTACGATCATTGACTTTTCCCTCCCTAAAGTGACAAAAATCTGCACGTAAGAAACAAAAGAATATTAGAAGAAAAAAAAAACGCGGCCACATACAGACCACCAATACCCGCCCCCATTTCTCAAGCTCACCTGAACACATACAAACCCGACTACCTAAGGGTACAGACATAGAGGCCACCGAATTCGGTCACCGAGCCACTAGGCGCTTTAGGTGAGAAGAATTGCACTATATAATTTCAACAACTGCACATAGAGCCCACCTACATTCGGTCCGTTTATATAGTGCAATTCTTCTCACCTAAAGCGCCTAGTGGCTCGGTGACAGAATTCGGTGGCCTCTATGTTTGTACCCTAAGATTCAGTACCGGTACCTGAATCTTTAAGTCCGAAATTATCGGGAAATCAAATCCTCTCACACAAAAATGCAGCCATGCACTATGCTCACTCAAACGTGCCCTTTTCACATGTTTGATCCACTTGTCATTTATTTTTAGAACAATGCAAATGTGCTCAGAATCATGACATTTGCATGAAAAACTAAAGAGATTTAAAAAAAAAAAAAAGAAAGACAGAAAAAGAAGAAGAGAAAAAAGGAAAGGAAGCCGAGACTCGAATCTTGAGAAATGGTTCTAATCTGATATGAAGAAAAGTAAGCTGTAAATGATATTTTTTTTTAAACTTGAACCAACATTCACGGAGGATAGATCTAGACAATGGTATGAAAAGCGAGTGTACTCACGTTTTGAGAGAAATCGCGACCTTAGTTCTTGGTTGTTCCAACTCCATTTTTGTACAGCTGAGAAATTCGACGTTAAACGTTTGCTGCTTTAGTATCATGATAAAGAGTTTGAGTAAATCGGAAGTGTGAAACAGCTTGATAAGTGCCATAATGCAAATCTAAAGAAGTGTCAAAGTGTGCATTTGTTATAACTCTTCTACATTCTAAAAGATATCCAGTTTTTCAGAAAATGGAGATAGAACGAACAAGAACCAATGTAGCTAAATATCTAAAGAGTCGGAATGGAGAAGTAACCAGATACAAAGACACGCGATATAGACAGATCTAGGCTACACAAAACGGCGGCGTAGCAGAAGTTCACAGGAAAGTATTGCCTTGAGTGGCCCGCCCTAATGACCAGAGCGAAATTGCCTTTAAAGTATGATAATATTGAGGAAGTTTTGTCTCCTTTCCGACACCTCCCTTTCTCCTCCTCAGAACCAGTGCTGGGGGGGGGGGGTCCGTCTGCTGCACTTCCCAATATTACCACGCCACGAATAAAACTGAATTCATTGTTTTCACACACTGATTTTGCGCGTGTACATACATTTTTATTTGGGAAGTGGGAGTGAAGGGAAGACAGTACGGGTGAGAGAAAGGAGTGCAAGTGGGGAAATGAGTGTGAATGTAAGACAAACAGAAACACCGAGCGAAAGATGGTACACAAGGGGCAAGAACGAATAGCGGGAAAGGGGAAAAGCAAAACAGTTAAAACTAACGTTATCTCGAACAAAACAAACAAATCAATCAACAGAAACCAGCGTGCATTGCAGATTGAAATAAAACCAAAGGACAAGAGTAAGGCTCGTGGTGCATTGAGACAAGATAGTTCTGTGTCTGTCTGTCTCCGTGTGAGAGACCTCTCTTGCCGCTAGCTGACTCGAGACATGCCCGAAACAATGCGCCAGACTTGTTTCAATTTTGCTAGTGCGTGAGGTTTCGTTGACCTCCGCAGTTGACTAAAAGCGAAACAAAACAGACTTGACTCGGCGCGTCACTAGCCGAAGGCAAGAGAGAATGAAAAATGGAAAGAGAAGAGAAAACAGCTCACTGATTTTGTACAAAAGAAGAGGAGGATTAATCCACGTTCAATATATTTCATTCCTCTATCAAGATCTCTGGACGTCGTGGTGCCGTAAATGCAATGGGTGCGGTCAATAACCAATCGATTGATTTGGAGAAATTAGGACCGAAGAGAAAAAGCATCAGTTTGCCTCTATCGGCTACCTGATTGAAATTTCAGGTATCGCCTCTATGAAACAGTACACTCCATCAGTTTAGACTTCGTCCACGTCAAAAACTTGCCGAAGGAGCGGACACAGAGGGTGTGAGATTTGGTTAAATTACAAGTCACACACCTCACAGTGCTGAATACAAAAGGTGACACTAAGTTTTCGTTTTGGCTTAAAATTTCGCATTTTAGGGGGATATTATACTAAGCCCGGAACAACACAGTCAGCTTCTGGCAGACAAGAAGTGCACACGTTAATTCTTTTTTTTTTTTTTGGAGTACATCCGGCAGACAGTCAGATTCTGCCATTACTTCTTGGGTGTGCATTTTGCTGGCAGCATCTGGCTGTAATGTTCCGGGCTTCGTGTGATACCTCCCTAACCCTAAGTTACAATGTCAGAAGATTGCCAAATGACGAGGTAGTACTACGTGAGTATTTTAAGTGACTCAATCACATCTAATAACCACGGGCAGCATAGACCAGGAACCAGCGTGTGAAGGTTTACAAAACTAAAGGGTATCTTGATTGGCATTTTTTCACGCACCGGTGATAATGAACGGTGCTGCCCAACCACTGACAGATGACGCCGCTGAGATCGGTGGTGCTTTGTGGAGAATTGGAATCCTGAAAAGTTACTATGGAAATCCATACAATACAATATTTTGTCTTACAATATTTTGTTTTGTTGGTCTAATTAGTTTTCAAAACAATTTATCCATAACCTGGCTCCGCTAGCATCTTGTTTTATTACGGTACTTTTCATTTCTGAAAATTTCATGACGGTACACTGGGTCCTTTCATTGGATTTTGTTGTTGTAGTGTTATTGTTATTGTTTTAAAGTGAGAACATAGCTTTCAGGTTACCAAATTATAATAATAGTATCCAACAGCATAAACCTGTGCTGAAGAGCACATTCTCATTGAAGTGCTAATTTCTTTTAGCATACTCATTTAACTGTCAGATCTCCCATTTCTGCACTGATCAATGGATGTGGAGATCATGACAGGTGGAAATGGATTGTTCATGTTCTGTGGAACTCAGGGAAGAGTAGGGTAAAACAATTCCTCAAGCGGAAACAAGAGTGAACAAAAAGAAGAGATCCTTCAAAGACTTAATTAAAAAAAAGGGCTCTCCACGCCAACACGAGAAAGTAATTGATAGACTGGAAAGTCTGGAGACAAAAAAAGAATTTTGATTGTTTCCTTGCCATGTGTCCGGTTTGGTGTATCGGGAATGGACAAACTAGAGGACCAGCAGGATTCAGGGACAGATAAAATATACGTGGACGGATGGATGGATGGATGGATGGATGGATGGATGGATGGATGGATGGATGGATGGATGGATGGATGGATGGATGGATGGATGGATGGATGGATGGATGGATGGATGGATAGATGGATGGATGGATGGAACAGTGGATGGAACGGTGGATGGATGGATGGACTGATTTGGGAGAAATGAAATCATGACACCAACTAAAAAATTGCTACACGCCTTTTAGTATTTTGTGGCATTCACAACTTTAACAATAATTTCTCTCTAATTGCAACGATCGATAACTGACTTAATGTGGCCCTCATAATTGGCAGATTAAGACATTTGTTCCTCTAAAAGCTTTACTCCAGGATAACTCACTTTCCTCTCTTTTGTGTGCACAAGTCATTCTATCACAATTCTATCAAAATTCCTGTTGACGTACGAGGGTTGCCCAGGTAAATCTGTTTGCGTCAAAGAATCACCTTTTACAGTACAGTTTGGTGAATAACCACGTTTCATGGAAAGTCTTATTACGATTTGCAATTCATATCAAAAAAGAAACAAGGAAATGAAAGTTCCAGAATACAACGTAATCTATACGACAGACAGAGTATTTGAAAAGGTGATGACGTAGGGATAATATTGCTATGTGTATGTGTGTGTTTGTGTATGTATCATTGTTTTTGTTGTTTGTTTGTTCTGTTGTTTTGACGTTCATTTAAAATACAAGATGTCCCAAAATGCGTCTGAGTTCTTAGGCAAAAAGATATACTTCAAAGTAAATGCTCAAACTGACGGCCGTGAACTTATAGACACATGAGGATGAATTCAGTGCGATCCTCACTGGGTAGTTTTGAAGCCATCTTAGATCTGAAAAACGCAGAAAATAATCCAACAAAAGATCCCAACCAATCATCCACAGACTTGAGATACACCCCTTTAATTACATTCTAATACTTGTTTTCTTTTGCTGCTGTTGTTGTTCTTATTGTCGCCTGTAAATTGATGGCATTGTCACGAGTGGAGTGAGTGCAATTAAGGGGATTGCTACAGAGCGGGTGTAGAGTAAGAAGGGCTCACGGCAGACAAGTAGGGAAAGACGGGAAAGGAGGAGAGTAAAATTAACGCACGTAGACAAGTAAGTTAAGCGTGCTGTTGTGAGTAGTGGGGGGTCTGAATGAGGCGAAAGCGCTGTATTACTATCACTGCAAGTTAGAAGGTCCTACGGAACGGACGCTAGTAAGAGCCCATCGGGCGGACATAAGGGGAGCAGTCGAGAGACCAGTGAGAGAGTTTCCAGTGATGACTGGTACGTAGAACGTTGATTGATTATTATGATTGATGTATTATATTATATTCGTCTATTACCATGATGTAAATAAGTATATGTGAGGAATGTGGAAGTCCTTGATATTGGATATAGCAATGTGCGCCATGAGCGATAGATGAAAGTGAGTTCATGGATTTGTAGCGCGAGTGAGTAGTGTGTACTCCGATGGAGGTGTGTTACCGTAAGATGTGTGGTGAGTGAAAGGTGAACTAGTGTGTGTACGCTTCATGGGTTGTAAGGAGAGGTGGAGTGAATAGAAATGGTAGGGTATTATACCAATGTAATGTTATTCTTGTAGGTGTCGAGGACGGGCCGCAGAGCCACCTCGATGAGCACAGGGGATAGGCCAGCATAGGGCCGGAGGCCACACATAGGCCAGAAGTGAGGCTGTCAGTGCAGGACAGTAGAGGCACATAAAGTCGTGGCAGTCAGGCCACGGACAGGGACGTAGATATGAGCGTGAATGTGATAATGTACTATTGCCATGTTGAGGGGCTAGTGAACTAATAATGTACTATTGAAATGATAATGTCTATTGAAATGATAATGTGTTATTGCCCTGCTGAGGTGCTAGGGGAGTGCTAAGGTGTATGACAATAGGAAGGTGATATTGAGAGACTGCGGTGCCAGTGAATTATTAATGTGCTATTAAGGCCCTGAGGGGAGAGGCTGAGGCCGAAGTGCCTTTAGGAGTAACTACCGGGTTGTGGATCCGAGGGAGAGTGTGTGTGAGAATAAGGCCGTTGTACGGCAGTTAATTGCAATAATATAATGTATGTAATTGCGCTATTATCTGTATAATTATGTTTAATAAATGTGTGAGTCTGATGGGTTGTTCTGTTAAGTGTTAACTTGTTTGTTCGTGATTGTTGTCCTGTCATAAACTATTACATCTCCCAGTCTGGGATTTGTGACAGGCATATTTTCTGTTTTTGTTATTTTCTCAGCCTAATGGCTCTTTCCCCTGTGATGAAAAGTTACAGAAATTCATTGCTGCCGCTGAAGTCGTGTATTGTCAAAACTTCAAAGGAAATTAGCTCATCTTCAGTTACTGAGGCTGTTACACCGGGTGGTTTCGTAAGAGTTATTTCCTTGTTAGCAGCATCAATGCACATTCAATGATAGACTATGTTTGTTCTATCTATCTATCTATCTATCTATCTATCTATCTATCTATCTATCTATCTATCTATCTATCTATCTATCTATCTATCTATCTATCTATCTATCTATTTGTCTGTCTGTCCGCCTGCCTGTCTATCTATCTATTTATCTATCTATCTATCTGTCTATTTGTCTGTCCGCCTGTCTGTCTATCTATCTATCTATTTATTTGTCTGTCTGTCTGTCTATATATTATCTATCTATCTAGATATGCAAAATTAATGTATGCAAATCCACAGTTTCCCTGCCTCTTAAAGAAACTTATTACTAGCTTAATTTTCTCATTTCTTACTTGATGACGTAAGGCGTGGCAACATCTCTGGGCCATTTAGACCTTTTCAGTAGAACTAAACTGGCTACCCTTTGTTGTAGAAAACTAAGTGCACCAAGGTGTAACAATCATCTTACGTCATATTTTGCATCACCATGGCTGTAAATATACAATCATCCAGGCAGATGTGGTCTTGATAACCCTCATGAAATTAAATTGCACTCAGTCAAACAAATCGAATATGAACCTTGAATGGAAACCCAAATATAATTGGGGAAAATGACCAAATTATTTGTAATCGCTCTGAATGAAGAGTTATTCTGGGCAGCAAAGCAGTGACGATATGGAATTTCTGTTACAACAGTGGTTCTCAACGGAAGGAAAGTTGTGGGATTTGAGGTGGGAGTGGGGGTGGGAGTAGGGGTGGGGGTTGCTAGAGGGCCATACTTAGACCAGAGGCCATCCATTAAGGCCTCCGTTCGGCCCCAGCGCGTAACAAGTCTACATGAGGGGAGGGAGGGCGATGCCCTGAGGGCGTACGTGCGCTTTTTTTAATTAGGGTAATGAATAAAGATATTTCTTTTCTTTTTTTTAACAGACAAAATTATGGGCTTATTTCTTATCTTATTATAAAACAAAAATTGTGGCTGGAATATTTCATTGTGGTGCAATTTCACCCCCAACCCTTCTTTTTTTTTCCGCAACGCTACAGCCTAAATGATTTATAACTAATTTTTTCAAGTGTGAATTAATCTGACCTAATGGCTTTTGTTTTCACCCAATGTGTGTTTTCAAGTATAAAGCAATTGTTTTTAAAAAGTTGTAAAAATGTAAGATACAATTATCTTTGTGTGTGTGTGTGTGTGCTCTTTATGCAAAGCCAACAGCTTGGAGAATCCATTTGACGCGCCCAGAAATGAGTATGCATTATACTCGTCGTTTCCGTTCCGCAAACCTCATGAATGAATGAATAAATGGATGAATGAATCAATGAATGAATAAATGAGTTAATTAATTAATTTAGTAAATAAGGCCTCATCGAACTTTTTCACTGTTATTAGTATCTGTTACAGAAAACAGTTTTTAAGGAGGCGTCATACTAAACCCGGTCAGAGATAGTCAGATGCTGCCAGCAAAATGTACACCCAAGAAATAATGGCAGAAGCTGACTGTGACTGACCGGGCTTGGTATGAAAGGGTCTTCCTAGATTTACTAAGAAAATCAGGAAATTATGGTCAGCACTTCTTGTCTGCCAGCAGCTGACTGTGTCTGCTGACCGGGCTGAGTATGATACCTCCGACTAACTGGATCGTAAGATTGTTGCTAAATAAAGATCACTCATGGCTGGCCGTGGCAATTGCTGCTGAAAATATCAAACGTTTTTTTCTCTTCCTACCATCAGCGGTCTTTTCATGTTATTACATGTTGGGTGAAACAGTTCCCTCGCACCGGTTTGATCTGTCAGTTTCGGAAGAGATTAATAGCTTTGATATCGATTATCCTGGGGAAAAGCTAATCATTTTGAATTCCCCTCATGTCGACGGGTTAGGCAGAAATCAAACTGCTCGGAACGGGAGAAAATTAGGCCCACTTGCGTTGATAAAAGAGAAACAGTGATGATAATGGTATGATGTTAAGGTTGGTGACAATCTGAGGTGGTAAATAAGAATAATGATGTCGATGGTATATGTTAAGTTTGACGACAATTTGTGATGATAACGACGGCGATGATGATAATAAATGCTGCTGGCTTTTATATAATGTTCATTGATTTAGTTGTATTTTTGACAAATAGTTTATTTGACTCGTAGTTGTTGTTATTGTTGTTTTCTTTTGCGTAATTTCTCTGTCGACGAATCCAGTGATAACTGTTATTAAAATAGAAATAACGTCTTTTTAGAAGAAGGGGGGGGTGGTGGATAAGGGAGCACTGTATGATCTCATCAGCATAAAAGATCGTGTGGTATGCACATTTTAATCACTGATAGATGATAGTCTGGGCATCATTTCCTTTGATAGTTGATAATTTATTATAGACAAAATTAAAACTAAGTTTAG
Organism: Onchidella celtica; assembly: GCA_963931925.1. Taxonomy (NCBI): domain Eukaryota; kingdom Metazoa; phylum Mollusca; class Gastropoda; order Systellommatophora; family Onchidiidae; genus Onchidella; species Onchidella celtica. The sequence continues at coordinate 44,354,108 of OZ007570.1, forward strand.
TGGTGCACTGAGTCAAGACTGTTTTTGTCTTCGTCTTGATGTGAGGTATGATTTATCGCGACCTTGGTTCTTGTTAGGTCCAACTCCACTTTTAGCACAGCTGATAAATTCGACGTTAAACTGGGAAATATTCTACTGACTACAGAAGAGAAACAGAAGCCATACTAGAGGCTGCGCCGCTAAACTTACAAAATCGAGACATCCACAACAACAAAAAATCGTTATTCTCACAGATGTTAGGTCTGTCCTGCAGGCCCTTCAAAGTTCACATGATTACCATCAAAACAAACTCACCTCTGCCTTAGTACAGTTGTTCCACGCAGTAAGCAACGTGGTCCTCCAGTGGATCCCTGGCCACTGTAACATCATCGGAAACGATAAGGCAGACACTCTGGCAAAAAATGGCGCAAACCTCCCTGAAGTCAGAGAAAACATAACATTCTCAGAGACCAAAAGTCAAAATAAGGCAGCCTTGAAATCCAAGTGGAAACAAAGTCACCCCAGCTATGTAACAGATGATGCAATACACTTGCTCAGCAGAAAGGAGCAAACTGTAATCTTTAGGCTAAGAACTGGACATAACACTCCGGCAGCATCTTTACAAAAAATTCAGGGTTGGAGAAACTGAGACATGCCCATGTGGAAATTCAATGCAGAACATGTCCTCCAACAATGCCCCCTATACAGACAACAGAGGGAAGACAGCTGGTCCCGAGGTGCGGCACTACACACAAAGCTATATGGGACAGCAGAGGATCTCAGGAGCACAGCGTCATTCGTAAAGGCTACCGGTCTCCTGATGTAAACAGTCTGACACGAAGAAAGCAGAAGAAGAAGAAGAAGACTTTAAACGCTACAGCCTAAATTTTGCGGATCTAGTACTATGATAGGGAGTTAGAATAAATCGGAACTGTGAGACGGATTGATAAGTGCCACGGCGCATTTTAAATAAGTGTCAAAGTATACATGTGTTTTACCTCTTCTTTATACGGTACTAAAAGATATTCAGTTCTTCAGAAAACGGAGATAGAACAAACAAGAACTAAGGTCATGCTGTGGAGCTCAACGGGTTCTCGTCCACTGGCGAGGAAGAAACAAGCTCCTCTTACTAGTCAGGAAAAATCAAACCTGTCTTGAGTCAGTTGGTGTGAAAGATTCATTTTGATTCATATAGATCTTGTTGCACGACTGGACATGGAACGTACTCGGCATCGGTATTGGAATCAATCTCTGAAGACGTTAAAAACACTATACTTGTACAACAGTTGCTTCCTGTTACCGCTTTCGCGGGTTGTTCATTTGTAAGATCTAGGTCACGTATCATGAGAACTGTCAAAATTTGACAGAAGTACCTGATAGCAGACAATTCAGTGGGCTTCGTTTCTTTTTCAGTTTAAACATGTGTGTTTTGCTTGTATTGGAGATGCTACATTTGAGAATCAAAGGTACCAAATTGGCTCCTTTCAACGAAAGTGAAATTTTAAAAAAAAAAAAAATTTAAATAAACTGGAAGTCATGGTGCTATAATCTTTCAACAGAAAAAAAAAATGGCAGAATAATTTTTAATGTCCATTCTAAATTTCACACAAAATGAAAAAAATGGATCGCAGAATGTTGCAGTGGATATCTAAAGGCCGTTGTTATGCGACCGTAGTCTAATTACAAAGCCAAGTAAAGAAAATACTGCGTTGTGTTCACCGTGTCATCTATAGCTTACTTTGTAAACTACCACATTCCCCTAACAACAGTTAAAAGGCATGATGAGACAGTTAAACCTTTTTAGAATCCAGGGATTCTTTACAGTAGGTCTTGTAAATTACTCCCACCCCAACCCACCCCACACACACACACACACACACACACACACATTTCTTGTTTGAAAGATGGTCAACAGAAAAAAAGTGTGTGTGTGTGGGGGGGGGGGGGGGTCTCTTATTGCTTACTTCATCTCAAGAATTAATTCATGATAAGGATGAGGCGTTCAGAACTGGTCTCATAGTTAGTGCTGTCTCCCCAAGTTTCTGCCCACCTTTATACTTCATATCAAGAATGTACTATGTATGTATTATTTCTGGCACCAAGGCAATTGGATAAACACAATGTCTGCTCTCTCTTTGTAATGATGTCAAGTCAGTGGGAATGAGGAACTCAAAGTTAAGTGAAGTATGAATGAATTTTATATATAGATTCAGATGATATTTGACTGTTTTCGAAAGTTAATCAATTTTACTTCATTTTCTTTTGGCTTGTTTGGCTTTCGTTACGGGACCGTAATGAATTACAAAGCCAATAGATAAAATACTGAATAGTTTACACTGTTCAGCTGTAGCTTGCTGTGTAAAGTACTACGGCCCCCTACCAACAGCATTTCCTTTTTCCAGGCATGTCCCCTTTAAAGTTTAAATTTTTCGGGCTTTGAGAGATGAGATGATTGTTTATCGAGGGTTTCAATCTGTAGTGCTATTGGCCCTATATTTTGCAGTCATTCTAAAACCTGTTTAAAATTATTTTTTTTTAAAGCAGTTAAGTTCTTTAGAGCCCCCTCTCTCTCCGCCCCTGACTCGGGGGCACTACAGAATATGGAACGCTCATTTCCTTTAAGAGCCCAGCTGGCTCGATAACTTGTGTGAATACTGTCGAGGGGGAAATTCACCACGAACGGCAGTGAAAGTTCCTTCTAACGGTAAGAGGCACGAGTTCGCTGTCCATGTGAGAGAAAGACATTTAGAGTACCGTAACAAGTTAAAGTAAGTTATTCGTTTATTTATCGGTTTAACTATTTTCTCATTATACTATTTGTTTATATATCCATCTATTTATCAGTCAACACATATAATTATAGTTCCTTTCCTTATCTAATGCTCTATATTTTAATATGTTATGAACCTTGTTTTTGTCAGTGAATGCAGCTACTGAATTATTTTTTCATTCCATCATTGTAGCCATGTACTTATTTTTCATTAATTATTTTTTTAATATCTATCTATCTATCTATCTATCTATCTATCTATCTATCTATCTATCTATCTATCTATCTATCTATCTATCTATCTATCTATCTATCTATCTATCTATCTATCTATCTGTCTGTCTGTCTGTCTGTCTGTCTGTCTGTCTGTCTGTCTGTCTGTCTATCTACCTACCTACCTACCTACCTACCTACCTACCTACCTACCTACCTACCTACCTACCTATCTATCTATCTATCTATCTATCTATCTATCTATCTATCTATCTATCTATCTATCTATCTATCCTCTTTCTATTATATATAATGTAACTCTCGCTCTCTTTTTCCCTTGCTCTCTCTCTCTCTCTCTCTCTCTCTCTTCTCTCTCTCTCTGTCTCTCTCTCTCTCTCACACACACGCATATACACATACACACACTCTCTCCCTCTTCCTTCCTTTACGTCAACCACTTTCTCAGATTCTCAGATATTGCCTCTTTGCCCTTCGTCAAAACTTGAGATCAGTCTTTACCACAGATCTACGGTCTTCACTGTTAAGCCGAATAATCCGACGGAGAATTAGTGTGGTCTTTGGCCATGATTCACGTCAAGTTTCCAGTACGTGACTGGTTTTGATGGTTTGTTTATGTTCTGATGGTGATAGTTTTCCTTTGTTGTTGTTGTTGTTTTTGCCACGTAAACACAGCCCCTTTTTGTTTGTTGTCCTCGGTGTTTTTTTTTCTTGTTTTGGCACTTGTGTTGTTAACATGTTATTTTTGTTTTTATTCTTTGCTGTGTTGCTGCCGCAGCTGCTTAAATCTTGTTATTGATGTTGTTGCTGTTCTTGCTGTTGTTATTGTTGTAGTTGTTACTGTTGAATAAGGACAGTGTTTCGAGCCATATTCATATATGGAGACTTATCAACCAGAATGTGTTATGTACAGTTGTTTTAATTGCTATTAAAAATACCTGCATATATCCAAGACATGAAATGTGTGACTTTATTTCATAACCCTATAAAACTATTCACCTGACCGTGTTCAAGTTACAGCAGTTATTTTAATTTTCATTAAAAAATACAAATTTCAAACTCATTTTTGTTAATTTGACTATTTTGGACATAAAAAAAAAAAAAAATCTGGTTGCCAACCCTCAATACGCTCGGGCCCCGTCTGGGTTAATTGTTTTCTCTCTTTCACTCCCACTGTCCTGAACACTGACTAAGCATACGAGTCAAAAAAAAACCAAAAAAACCTCACCTTTATCACCCACGGTTTTTCAAAGACTATGTGCTTAAGCAAAGATAGTGTTAAAAGATAACACACTTTAAGTGTATCTTCCAGTTTATAGGGATATGAACCAAGCTGTTGGATGGCAAGTTTGGTATTTCCCACTTAAAAGGCCAGCCTCTAGGAGTTTCCTTATCACTGCTCGGGCAAAATTGAAAAGGGAAGGAGGGACGTGTGAAATGTGTAAAAAGCTGATAACATTTTGTTGTCTGTGCTAGTTGGTACTTGTTAGTGATCAGTGGGCAAACTTGCCGCAGTTACTATTTACATTCAATGGTAACTGAGGCTGTTCTGGTTGTATCTATCTATCTATCTATCTATCTATCTATCTATCTATCTATCTATCTATCTATCTATCTATCTATCTATCTATCTATCTATCTATCTATCCATCTATCTATCTATCTATCTATCTATCTATCTATCTATCTATCTATCCATCTATCTATCTATCTATCTATCTATTTTTCTAGCGATCTATCCATTGATCCATCCATCAAAGTCCATCTGTCTATCTGTCTGTCTGTCTATTTGTCTGTATTTGTTTATTTATTCGCTTGTTAACCTATTAATTGATTTAACAAAATTATCACTTTCAAATAGCCAGTATAAAAGGACAACAAAAAGTAAGGAAAATAACAAAGTGATTTTAATCTTCAAGAACTTCTAATCCGCAAGAAAGAACATGTATTTTTTTGCACTTTCTTTATTCTATGCAATGCAATCTCACCCTCAAGAAGGAGCAAAGTTTGCATTAAAACAAAGCCACCGATCAAATTTTCAACACTGATAAGACATGTATTCGATCTAAATTATGTATGAGTCATGTTTGTCAAATATCTGTACGTTATCAATGGTCTTGGTGCACACATCAGAAATATTGTATGTTCCCTTATGTCGTTGGTGTTATGGGCCTTTCCTAATAATCCAGCTTGACTGCGACATGAGAGCTTTAGAATTAAATGTAAAACCAAGGCATAGAGGAAAAGACGTGTTTGATTTGGAATCAGAGATAATTGAACTGGAAACACCGATTTTGGAATATGCCACTTTAACCGTAAAAGAGACAGCATCAAGAAAACGTGCAACATGACAGACACGGTATTTTTCAGTTTTGATCATCTGTATTCAAATGCGTGTGTACAAAAGTTCATATCCATCTTAAACGACAGTCAACATCCGCTGTTTCGTCAAATTTCTAGATCACGCAGGAGCGACAGAATAATTCACCTGAAAACCAACAGAGAAAGATACAGGTGATCGTTTTTGCCCGCCGCAATTCGCCTCAACAAGATACTTTAGCTGGGTGTGTGCCATATTTCACTAAGGTTCCTCATCATGTCACTTCATGTGTGCCTGTCATGGAGGTTATTGAGTAATATAATTATAATGTTTATGAGATGATGCTTAAGACGTGTGTACCGTGCTTTGTGAAAGAGAACTTCCTTGATGGGATAATAAAGTGATTCATCTTATTGTGTTCTAGATGTACGAACATAAATCATAAATTTAAAAGCCATAATTGTTTGCGATACAATGTACATGTCCTCTCTCGGTATGCTAATGTTTCTACAATCCAGTATTAATAAATTACAAGTTTATATTTTGCAGGATACTTAGTATGTTTGTGTTGTAGTAGGTTGTTTCCATGGAAACCAGTGTCAGTTCCTGTGGGAAAATATTACATTTATTTTATCTTTATGCATTTCTTGTTCACAGACGAACTAGCTGAGCGGACTGCAAAAATTTATTTTTAAAGTCCCAAAACAGCAAAATCTGGCATGATACGGAAGACGACCGGGGAAAGGAATGGATTTGGTCTATATCTGTAACAATGTAACGCCCCCAAGTCATCTTCCCTAGGTTGTACTGACCTAAGTATTGTACATGTCCATTTAAAAGTTCGTCTAGGTTTTCGGTATCTGGTCACAAGCAAATGTCTTCAGCTTCAGGAAAATGTTAGTTTTCTGTGCAACCTTCGACCAAAGACATAAATACTGAAATATCAATAGATGGACAGACAGACTCCTGTTTGAAAAAAATTGCAGGCAGTTCAGTAATTCCAATTTGGCAGCAAATATGTTCCAACATTGCTATGTTGCGAGATTTACATTATGCAACAGTACAAAAGTAATCTCTCGCCGTGCGACTACACATCAATGCCTCTGCGTCTCAGATCTTCACCATCAAAGATCCACGACTCTATCAATGACGTAGTTCGGTCCGTAAGAAAGGTGTCGTTTTCTGGACATTCTGGCCCACCAAGACCAATGGCTCAAGTGACATCCCCACAAAGTATGCCACTAACGGGATACCGACTGCAGAGGACTGCTTACGTCAATAGACCCGATGTTTTTTCACCAAGTAACGAGAGTTTGCATCTGAATTCCGGACGTCCTAGACTGGAAATATCGGCCCATTCCTTCAAACCACAGCAAAGTTCAAATCCTAGCATTAACCTCCGAAGAGATATGGGCGGCATGAACTGCAGAAACAGCAAATACCGTAAGAACTCCAATATACCAATCCCAACTATTCTAGTCACTGAAGCTACAAATAGCCCGCCACAGCCACTATTATCTCAACATCCCGCTAGACCCATGCCTCATAATTCACCTAGCAATTCTTCAAAACATTTGCTTTCTACCAACAACCGATCAACATCCAAACCATCGCCGTCTGGGACGCTTTCCCTTTTACCAGCACGATCTCGCAGATCGAAATCATCTGGACCAGGTGTGTCCCAGTCTAACGTCACCCTCAGACACAAACGGAGAAAATACAGCTATGACGACGACCCCAGCAAGCTGGCCATGAAAATGTCTTTACCCTGTAGTTCAGGCTGTTGCTACTGTGTCTATGCGGCTCTTCTCGGACCTGTTAAGGTCTTCATCACCAGGGCGGATCGGCCTAAGAAGGAACCTTTTTTATGCGGGATTAAGGATGGCAATGGCCGAGCAGCTATTCCGGTTTCTCGGAAAAGTGACGTGCGTGGTCTGGTTTATGATCCTAAGAGTCACTCACTACACCCTCCTGCCCATGGACAGAGGCCAATGTTTCAGCAAGCTCGGCAGCTGAAGAAAGGAAACTCACCAACGCGTACATCATCCCACACTAAACCTAGGACCAGGTAACAAAATGATCTCCGCCGAGTTGGGCTATCGGGAATTGAACTAATAGTGCATGAGTGAACTTTGATCAAATTCCGGTCAGTAACCCTACCGAAATCAGACCGACACGTAGGATTGACATCAAATTTGCACATAGGAATGACATTGCTCCTACAGAAATCGGCTGATTACGACATCGGGCAGACATCGGTTTGATGTAGGGAACCCGCCTCTATGGTAATCCTACCAATCCTACTGAAATCTCCGTTGGACCGATGTAGGATTGCTGGTTGGGCTGTGTTTTCTGCATTCTCAGGAAAACGAATGGTGAAAATAACACACTGCTGGCCTGCATCACGTTGTTTGTTTGTTTTTTCTCTTGAATTTGAATTATATTTGACTGGTCGCATAAACAAACAATAATTAGGCATTGATATTCGACTCCAAGGCCTTGTGCGCACACTTTGGTAGGCATAAAAGTATGAAGTATACCGTTTTCGCCATAAGGTTGTCCTTTTATAGAAGCCATGTAACTACAAAATTTCGCTCCAAATCTATATGCTGGGGGCTTATGTATTTGATATTTCGTAAACAAACATATTGCTGCTTCACTGGAAGCAATAGACTGTTCATTTGCTTACACGGTAGTGAGTATTTGTGATTAATGTAACAATTTACAATTTCAGAAGTTTGTTTTAAAATAGCCCATTGTTTGTGTCATTTCCAGTGACTCAAGGTTTTTTTTTAAATGTGCATATAATATGCGTTTTTAAATTTGTCTAGTGTCGATCTTTCCAGAGAATCTCCTAGTCATGTCTGTTGAGAATTTATTAAATGGTTTGTTTTTTTCTGTTCATGGGAGTTGTTTCGGATAATTGGATTTTTCTGTTTTGTCTTATTTTGGAGATGGAAGGAGCCGCAAGACCCCCCCCCCCCCGCCCCTCCCCCCCGACAAGCTATGTACTTTCATTGTTTATCTATTGCCCCAGTGTTCAATTTCATTATCTATTTTGGTTATGGCGCGTTGGTGTAACCAATGGGATTGTTTGAGTTATGGTTTTGATAGTGGTGTGGTGTACTGGATTAATTTTGGTATAGTCTTGATATGGTATTGGTGATCGTAGACCATATGGTATGTGCTGCGATGGTTGTATGGAGGCTGTTGACCATGACGATGTAATTTGATCGAGTGATTGGGGTGTAGCAGTGGTGTGGCGATGGTAGTTATAATGATGATGATGATGGTGAGATAGAAGTTTCTATTCTGTTGTAGCCGTTGTACTGATGATGATGATGATGATGATGATGACGATCGTTTTGATGGTGATTCCGAAACCTCGTATCCCCTTATCAGTACATGAATATGGAAGAAAAAGAAAATGCACATTGTTGCTTGATGATAAATCTTAGTGTGACCAAGGTTTCATTGACTATAAATGAATTTTCAGCTCCACATCGGTTGAAGTTGTCGAGCCCATTTCAAAAGCAAAATTCCTTTGCTGGTTTTATGGTCTAATTTGAATCAAATATCGAAACAGAGCATTGCAAATTTTCAGATATAGATTACATTTGATAAGAGGCCTGAAAATCTCTCCCATGGATGATTTTGGTCATTACGTAAACTGTATAAAATTTGAAAATAATTACTGGAATTGACTTTTTCAAACAGTTTTTTATAAGTATATCTTCCCAAAGACATTTTCTACGAGGCATTGCAGAGGACTCTCCACAACATCCCTCTCACCGAAGGCCTGCTAATTCTGGGTGACTTTAACGCTCGAGTGGGAGCAGATCACTCCGCATGGCCAAAGTGCATTGGGCACTTCGGCATTGGCAACATCAACGAAAACGGGCAGCGCCTTCTGGAGCTATGCTCCGTAAACTCATTATGTGTTACAAACACGTACTTTGACCTTAAGAGATGCCAAAGAACATCATGGCGCCATCCCAGGTCTGGCCATTGGCATCAATTAGATCTTATTCTCTCAAGGAGGAAGAGTTTGGGCTGTATAAAAATAACTCGTTCCCTCCACAGTGCTGACTGTGACACCGACCATGCACTGGTAGTCAGCAAAATCAAAATTTCGGCCAAGAAAATATACAGATCAAAAGCCCCTTCAATCCCTAAGATCAATGTAACAGCAATCAGAGATGAATCAAATAGAAAGTCATTTGAAAAGTTATTTGCTGAAAGCATGGATAATGTCACCCAATGTGACTCGGTAGATGAAACATGGAACACTCTCAGTTCAAAAATTCATGACTGTGCCATCAAGTCTTTTGGACAGCATAAAGTTTCAAACAACGGCTGGGTAGCCCAGAACAGCGAAATTCTCCTACCTCTCATTGAGCAAAAGAAATCTGCTTTCAATGAGTATAACAAAAATTGCAATCAGAGTACAAAAACTTGTTTGAAAAATGCAAAAGCTAAACTTCAGCTGGAGGTAAGACGTTGCGCCAACAAATACTGGACAGACTTGTGTAACAGCATACAAGAGGCAAATGAAAAGGGAGATATGAAAACCGCCTTTAGTCAGATGAAAGTAGCTCTTGGGCCAATCATCACCAAAAGCGCCCCACTTAAGTCTGTAAATGGTGAACCCATCACAGATAAAAATGAACAACTGAATAGGTGGGTAGAGCATTACTCTCTGTTGTATTCAACTGAGAAAAATATTCCACCAGATTTTGAGGAACACCTCCAAAAACTGCCAATAATGGCCGAACTTGACGCTGAACCTTCCTTAGTCGAGCTTTCCAATGCAATCGACCACCTGTCTGCTGGAAAAGCCACAGGAAGTGACAACATTCCTGCAGAGGTATTAAAAGACCTAAAAGGCCCACTATTACCACACCTGTATAATCTGTTACTGCAGTGTTGGAAAGAAGGCGTGATACCACATGATATGAGAGACGCCAAAATTGTCACACTTTACAAGAACAAAGGAGACAAAGGCGACTGCAACAACTATCGAGGCATATCCCTCCTCAGCATTACTGGAAAGGCTTTTGCTCGCGTCATCCTCTGCCGCCTTCAACAACTGGCGGAAAAAGTCTTACCAGAAACACAATGTGGCTTTCGAAGCAAACGATCAACTATTGACATGATATTTGCACTTCGGCAAATCCAAGAAAAATGTAAAGAACAAAACAGGCCGCTTATAACATGCTTTGTGGACCTAACAAAGGCTTTCGACACCGTAAGCCGATCTGGCCTGTATGCAGTCCTTAAATCCATAGGCTGTCCACCAACATTGCTAAAACTTATTGCATCCTTCCACACTGACATGAGGGCATGTGTCAACTTTGAGGGCTGCACATCCAATTCATTTGCTGTAAACAGCGGTGTGAAGCAGGGATGTGTTCTTGCTCCTACCTTATTTGGTATATATTTTGCAGCCCTACTCAAGAATGCCTTTGGTCAATGTTCAGGTGGAGTACTTATTAACACCAGAGTGGACGGCTCCATTTTTAATGTTGCCAGACTAAAAGCAAAATCTCGTACAGAGCATATTATGTTACAAGAGCTCCTCTTCGCAGATGATGCTGCAATCGTGGCCCACGATGAAACCACGCTCCAGGCTCTCATCAATAGCCTTGCCAAAGCCTGTGACAAATTCATGCTAAAGATCAGTGTCTCAAAAACTGTAGTTTTGACACAAGGCTTGAGAAACCCCAACCCAATCATGCTGAATGGCTCTCCTCTGGAGCAAGTGGGAAAATTCTGCTACCTAGGCTCAACCATCAGTGGTAGCACAGACATAACAACTGAAATAAATGCCAGAATAGGAAAGGCGGCCACAGCTTTTGGCAAACTCTCAAAAAGGGTGTGGAACAATAGCAAGCTGACCATCAAAACAAAGGTACTCGTGTACCAAACTTGCGTCCTAAGCACCCTGCTGTATGGCTCAGAGACATGGACCACCTACTCCAAACATGAAAGATCCCTCAACTCCTTCCACCTGCGCTGCCTACGCAAAATTCTCAAGATCAAGTGGCAAGACAGGATCTCAAATATCGAAGTTCTGAGCCGAGCCAACATTCCATCAACTCAGGCTCTCCTAGGCAAAAAAAGACTGCGGTGGCTTGGACATCTCCACCGTATGGAAAATGATCGCATCCCCAGACAAATTCTCTACGGGGAACTTGCTACTGGCAACCGACCCAGAGGTAGGCCACATCTGCGATTCAAAGACACTTGCAAGGTCACGATGAAAGCATTCAACATCGACCCCAATGAATGGGAGAACCTTGCAAATGATCGAAGCAGATGGAGACAAAAATTGCGCAGTGGCACGCTCGCAATAGACTTCAAGGCAAAAGAAACATACCTGACAAAACGACAGAGGCGGAATGAAAACACTCGCCAAAGTGAACCCAAAAGACTGACCTGCAATCACTGCCATCGCACTCTCGGGTCAAACATTGGTAGAATAAGCCACGAGAGAAGCTGTCAGTCAAAGTGAAAGTGAATATTCTAGCTGCTAAGACCGTCTGTAAAGACGCTAAAGGCCATGATGATTATGATTATCTTCCCATTCCCCAATTTTTGCTTAAAGTAAATTTGGTGAAGATTTGAAGAAACACGGAGAAGAACTGGCCCTCAGCTGTCACATATATTTTTTGCATATGCCTGTTAGGCTGGTAGTGCACTGTCTGTTGTCTCGGTCTTAGTGTCAGGTGTGAACTGTAGTGGTAAACGGGACCTCACCAATTCGGGCTCGTCAAAATCGTCTCGAGTCATCTAGAAAAAAGAGAGACCTAACACACTGAATCAAGACAGACTCAAAACAGTCTTGATTCAGTGCGCCATCAACTTGAGAGATGAAAGATGTTACAGACGTGAAAGATTGTAGTTCTCAAAATACCTTGCATAAAGGGTAGGGAAAGTAACAACTGTAACATCTGTATGTGGAAGATTTTGTGGCACACAATCCTGACATCTCGTCTTGCAAGCAATGAAACAGTAGAACTAGATAATTCGTGCTGCACTTGTGGTGTTGGCACAAAGTTGTGATCTTTGATATGTGATGTCCTGAATGTCCTGTGATACAAGAGAAGCCATTTCAAGGCGGCTAGCACACTGCGTCATGTCTGTTTTACATCTGACTTGACTCGATGCGAGAGGCTTTCTTTCCACCAGCTGACTCAAGGTGGAACTAGAGAGAAAAATTTGTTTGGGTCTTGTCACTGCACCAGGTCCAGGTTTAACTCCAGCATCCTCATGTCACACTGAAACAGAGACAAAACAGATTTGACTCAGTGCGCCACCAGCTCCAAGTTGCATCCATCGGACGACGCTCTGGCGACCGTGTTGTAAGTTGGTGATTTTAATGATTGAATTGTTAAATGGGTGAAACAAACCAAAGATTGAGTGGGTGTTACGGGTTGAGTTATTAAGGAATTATAAGTGTTACGACTGCAATTAAAAATCGAGAGGTTTTTAGGAATTACTCATTCATACCATGCCACATACTAATAACAATCTGAATGGTTTTTATCAACAGACCTGCAGGGCCACAAATTTATTTACTTATTATTCCCTAACAATTTCGTCTAGCTCTTACATACTAAAAAGACAACATCAGCAGCATCAAATGAACATTCAATACTATGTCACTAGAAGTCTCCTCTAGATTCCTAAAAGATTATATCATTCTGTCTCACTCACAATTTAAGTATTACTTATCTATTTCTCAGATATAGTCTGCCTACTATCTAACAATTAATATTCTAATGTCTCAGACGACAATGTTATCTCAGTTATTTGTGCCTACCGCTTATAATGGATCAAACTCGTCAATACAAACTGACGTAGTTAAGTTAGATCTAGATCTGCTCTAGGATGGGCTGGCAATCCCCAGCCTCATCCAGACACATCAATTTCAATTTACAAATGTGTATGCCAGACATTCATACTAGATCTAGTTGCAAGTTAATATACATCGTAGTCTTGCATTCTTCGGTAGCACTCCTACTGGAAAATTAAGGTCAGCTTCACGTTCATTGTTGAATCAACAGGCAGACACTTACACTTGGTCCCTGATCAGAAATCAGGGAACAGTAGATAACAGCAGTGGGTAATTCTCACAAAGAGCATATGGTCTCATTTCAGTGTCTATAATGGACATAGACGTGAATATAACAATCTTCTGATTCTTCTGGCAGAATCCCGCCGACCGCCTGCACAGATGGATATTTCTGCATGGAGTGTCAAACATAGGAATGGCTGCGCTTATATACTGTGCGGCCGGCTGCAAATTAACATGTCAAAACCCTTCCTAAAGTCTCTAAACCCTCTACGTTTTATGTACGAATTTACTATCTCCCTTTACTCACCCCTTCTCTTCCCCTGTTAGAGTTCATCAAAATCACGGGGTCGAGAACTGCACCGTCACTGCTAACTTATCCATTTATTCTATCTTGCCCCACTTTCTTTCCATCTCTAAGAAAAAGCGTTACAAAAACAAACTGTTCACGAAAACAGTTCAAGGACATTTCCGCTGGCTATAATCAACGAAACCGTGACAAAAAAACAAGTCGTGACCCAGCACGACAATTATAAGATTAACCTTGACAGTGGGTCCCAGACCGGTGGCTCGCCACCCATAAATAGGCTGAGTCGCTGTGTGGGCAGTGCCTATTGCACCTGTGTGAAGCAAAATTCATAGTTGGTGAGCCACCGGTCTGGCCCCTACACCAGCTTTGATATGTTTTCACCCCTAAATCCAGAAAGCTTGGAGGATCTCCTGCTTTATTTTCTTTTTCATGACTTAATATTTTGGGTGTGTGTGTTTTGTCACCAGTGGAAACACCTGTTACCCATCTGGAAGTAAAAGAGCCAAACCCAGGGGCAGAGCAAGGGAATTTCATTCTGAGTGGTTATCTGTGAGATTATCGGTGGGGACACTCCAGGTGGGAGGCGGGGGGGGGGGTAGAAGAGAAGGCAGTGCATTTCTGTTTTATAGCAAATTCTGCTGTTGCTCTTCCATATCACAGGACACAGAAAGATAACTGTTTCGGCTACATGTTTATGGATATTTTCTTCGCACATTTTACGAACGCTCTCAGTGTTTAAGTCAAACTAATTCTGGCCACCAGCTCAGGCATCATTTTCTAATTTTATCTGCAAGAAGGTATCTTAGCCGCTGGCCCCAAACATAAGCAAATAAAATTTGCCTTTCAACAAATTTGTCAGAACCTTCACCGTCTTGCATTAGAAACATCCTTGTGAAATTGTAGAATCTTGATACAGCGTATATCTAATTAAAGGTTCCTTATTTTCAAGAATTGTGCTATAACCATAATTTTTAATGCCCTCACAAGAAAACAGGCAACAACAGAGAAACTTGAAAATGCAAATGTTGAAAAAAAAATCAAATTTATTACCACCAGGACACCATCAATCTTTCTTTACCATCAGCGTGGTCTTGTGAAATTTCACACTTTACAGAATCTGTCCAACAAGTCTTGTCCATCATACTGAGTTCCTCGCAAATAAAAAATTGAGATCTAATAACCCAATGTATATTTCTTGTCGCCTGTCTCTGTGTGTGTTTGTTACTTATAGAAAATCAAACCCCTGGTATAAGACGGCTAAAACTTGGTCCACGAGGTGGTTTGGCACTAGGGCGATCACTGACGGGTCGATCAGTTTGTGATTTGCTCTCTTTTAATGTACATTAAGAATTGATGATAGCAATAAATATAGTTATATACAACGCTTCATTCCGTCAAATGCCAACTCTCGGCGCTTTACAATTACATTAACTCTTCAGCTCACATTCAGTTCACCAACATGTGAACATACTTAACATGGGATAACGGTCGGAAACAGATGTATTGCATTCCACCAGTTATAAAGGTCTGTTTCCAGACGTTTCTTGAACATTTTTGTATATCTCTCGGGTTTACAGACAGCTAATTCCAGGCCTTAGGGCCAGAAAAATAAAATGATCGTTCACCGAGTGATCTGAGAGAATTTAATCACTTCCAAAGTTCCACATCACGAAAAATGGTATCCCATTGACTACCCGTCTCGCCTGCAATAGGGACACATTGAATAAAAAGTTGCCCGGAAATTAGTGCTCATGCTGAGGAAAATGAAGAAATTGGCAGAAGCGTTGGTGCAGTCCAGGATGAAGATCATCTGAGCCGTAGTCATAAAGACATTATGGTAGGCTCTGATCACGTAAAACTCAGGCTCAATTAGAGAGGTCACATAAACAACAACAGTCGGGAAAAGGTTGATAATGTACACTACAATGACCATCAGAAGCATTTTGATAACTTTTTTCTCTCTCTGAGAGATACTCTCGTCCACCGCTTTTGTGGAATCAGCGCCCTTCTGTATCTCACTCAGCCTGGCCGCGGACCTTCTCAAGAAGTACACAGCCGTAGCCGAAGACGTACACAAGACTACAAAACTCACCACAGGAAGGATCAGTCCAGCTATTTTGTAATATACCATTATAGCCTTTCCGTTGGCAAAGTAAAATTCATTGTATTCAAAGATGGCTATGGTTGCATTGTACTCGGGACTATACACATAATTTATATCATAAATACAAAGCATAACTGCAAAAGCCCCAAACACAAAGATAGAAATTAAAGTCACCATAATAAGAGTAAACTTAGGGGTGAACATGGATTTTACTTTTAAAGGCATAGCAACACTCAAACATCTTTCTATCCCTACGTAGCTTGCCAGTGCATACGAGACATAACTAGAAAACAGGGGCAGGTTAATTAATGAAGGAAATGTTTGGTTACGCCAAGACGTGCCGGCAGATGGAGACACCAGGGCGATGGGTCCGAATAAACGATGAATAACTGCAGCGGTACATTTCACGCCATCCCACAAAGCAATAGAAGTCAGTGACACGTTTACGCTATCTTTAAAGCCTTGCCGAATGAAGACACTGAGATTTAAAATGTTGGTAACCACACCTACGCTGGAGATACACAGGATAACCCAAAGCTCCATAACTGATTCCAGGAGTTCAAGAACTTCATCGCTTACTATTTTCTGTATTCGACCGGCTGTTCCCTGGACGCAAATGGTTGTCTCTGTTTCACATGACGAATCGTTTGTGTCAACCACAACCAAGTAGGTGATTGTCCTGATGGTTGAGATATTTTCCATGTTCCTGAATAAATTATGTTGAGCAAACTTAGGCTATTCGTCCAGGCAGTGCACGACCGACACAGAGGATAAAACTATCCAACGACACAAGGAAAGGACTCGTTGTATTTTTTTCCTTTGTGACTAATCGTGATTCAAGTAATATAAGTCGCACGAGCCTTGTTATCTGGAGTCACGATATTTTTTAAAATTTCACGCAATTTTAAATGCCAACCATACTGCAAGCGTGTTCAACCTAATTACTTCACAAGTTCGAAAGGAACATGGTGAAACGATGGTTCTATGGAAAAAAAAGATATATAGGCGATAGGAAGTTGACAGCCGACAAAAAAATTATTTTGCCTAAGTAATGGGCTTTGGTATGGGCCGAGTTTTGAACCTAAGAAACTGCTGCTACTTTTGATCTGTTTTATCTCTCATCATGTGAGATGAACTGAGAAGTCATCGTGCCATCATTTTTTTTTTCTTTCGTTTAGGATTTCTTTTTTGTTTGTTTGTTTTTCGGAGGAGGGAAGGAGGTGAGTTTATGAATGAAGTGGGAAACCGTCTAGACAAAGTCGCCTTGTCCATTCGCTTACTTCCCTGCCACTTTCACATTGTCAGGACTGCTGACAACTCCCTGGAAAGTGAGTAAATTTATATTTATTATCTGCTGCGTTTGAAGATTTACGTTCTTTAACTTAGTTCATGAGACTGGTACTTTTTTTTTTTTTTTTGCATTTAGTGCCAAAACGATGAGAATCATAGCTTGTGTTCTCTTTGCTGAATTTTAAAACAGAAAGTGAGTTGCTCTAAGAAACAAAAAAAGACTAGGGCTGCGTACTGGCGGTACATGAGAATCAAATGGAAAAAAAAAAACGCAGATCCTTCAGCTATAAGTCTGCATCCTGTCTGTCAGCGACAGTTTTATAATCAAGCATAATTTATTGTTTTCAATCACACTTTATTTCCAAAGCTATTACAATTATTAAATGCTATTTACAGTGTTAAAGGTGCAATATTATATTTAAGACTGTTTCTCGCTCCAAGGCCTTAAGTGTGATGCCATTTGAAAGAAGATTTTAACATTTTACAGCACTCTGATAGCAATACCGCCAATCTCAAACAAATTCGCAAAAAATGAATAAGGAACGGGATCCTAATTTCCTCAAGCTCCTATAAATGCACCCGCAGAAGAATTCAGGTCTATTATTTTGAGCTTGTTTAAACGTGTTTAAAATGTAACCCTTAATACCAGTCTTTCTTAACTTCGAGCGAGTTTTTTAAAAACCTTTTAACTGAGTAATGATCCAATCACTCCTCCAAAGCAAATACACCTTTACCTTTGAATTGGAGCTTGATGACTTTCAAATTTAGGAGCACTGTGCTTAGCGGAACAATTTTACTGTCATTAGAGACATGATTAAGGGATTTCTGTTCGTGATAAAATATGGGTAATATGGGTGTCATTTTGCAATGGGTTTACACGTCACGTCAAATACAGTCATATCTTCATTGAGAACAAAATGATTTAGGAAACTTAAGATTATCGCATATCGGTTTTGTAAATATTCCTTTCAAAATGAATGGCAGTATTACCATCTAGTCGGATTCATTTAGATCGACATATCAAGGCAAACCCCAGGAACTGTGCAATTTCAATTTAATACGGTCATGAAATACTGACGTGGTGTATGGAATATCAACGTTCTTCCACTTTTAGAAAAAGAAAAAAAAATGAATTTTTTTTTTTGGGGGGGGGGGGGGAGGGGGGGGGGCTTTTCAAAACTTTTATAATTTAACCATTCTGGATCATGCTTTAGGCGCATTTATAGCACTGATTAATTTTTTTTTTAAACTGACACTCTTTCTTTTTGAAAGTAATTTCTGAAAAATATATGACGAAATAAAACAAAATTCTATGTATTTGCCAGAAAGGCATAAAAAAGACTCGTAAATGAACTAACAAACGGAAAGACAGCAAACTACGGAGAGTGCATCTATCTGCACAGAAATCTTTGAAGTAACCAAAATGTTAAACATTCAATTGTGACTCAGAAAAACACAAGTACTGAGAAACTATCTTTTCACAGCCGAAAGAATAAATATGTACGTAAAAACAAAGTGCCTGTTTTTACTTTTCAGCGCGAGGAATTAGGTTAGATTTGGTAATAACATGAATACACTAACAATAACAAGAAAGTTAATCGTGAAATAATAAAGCATGACAAGGTATCCATTTTCACCATATGAAAATGATAAAAGTCAAAACCTAATAAATAAATGAATAAATAAACTGGTCGATAAATGTATTCTCCCTGCCAATCTTCTTATTATAAAAAAAAATAGTGGCGGGAGTAATTCATTGTGGTGCAATTTCGCCCCTTTTTTTGCTCGACTCTACAGCCTAAATGACAGTTTCAAAAATTATATAATTAATTTTCTTAAGTGTCAACTAATCCGGTCCAATCGCTTTTGTAGCGACCGATTGTGTTGATTCAAGTTTCCGGTATTTTTAAATAAAAGTTGTAAAAATGTAAAATACAATGATCTTTGTTTTGGCTCCCTGTGGTAAGCTCATCGCACCGGAAATGATGTATTAATACGTGTTCAGTTCGGTGCACACAATTTCCCTACCAGAAAGGAGTGCGTAGTGCTCTGGCGCGCATGAAATCTGTAGTAAGTCTGTAGACTATGGGAAACTTTCTAGAGCAAAAAAAGAGAGAAATATGGTACGGTGGGTTCACAGGTTTATCCCGGATAATGCCGGGAACGTCATCTAGTATTATTTTTAAAAAATAGTGGCGGGAGTAATTCATTGTGGTGCAATTTCGACCCTTTTTTTGCTCGAGTCTACAGCCTAAATGATCATTTCAAAACGTATAAAATTAATTTTCTCAAGTGTCAACTAATCCACTCCAATCACTTTTGTATCGACCGATAGTGTTGATTCAAGTTTCAGGTATTTTTAAATAAATGTTTTAAAACTATAAAATACAATGATCTTTGTTTTGGCTCCCTGTAGTAATCCCATCGCACTAGAAACGATGTATTAATACGTGTTCAGTTCGGTGCGGGCAATTTCCCTACCAGAAATGAGTGCGCTCTGGTGTGCATGAAATCTGTAGTAAGACTGTAGAATAATTATGGGAAGCTTCTAGACCAAAATGAGAGAGAGATAGGGAACGTTGGGTTCTCAAGTTTTTCCCGGTAATGCCGGAAACTTCATCTAGTAGAATAAAAATACGCAGAAATCCTGAGCAAAAACTGCTCGAATCAGTGCGTTGGAAATCTTATACGCCATGAACTCAGTATAGACCATTCGCCTGTAACTGTCAATATGTTACTGAATTCTCCTTTCTGCAATCGAATTTCTCTTAACAAGAGTTAAGTGTCTCAGTATAAAGTGCTGTTGGTCACTGTACGATTCACAGGTAAAAAAAAAATATCAGTTTACTTAACATGTTTTTGGTTCGAAGGAATGTTTTCATAAACGTATTTCGAAAATCGGTACTCATTCGGATGTAGATACAGAAATGCAGCGCAGCATTGGCATTTAAAACAACTATCAGAACGCCTATAGTAGTAACGAACATTTTGTGATATTTTTTCAACAGGTAAGTCCCAGGCTCTGCAAGCTGTGTAGGCCTAATGTTGAAAACTTGGAATGTTATGAGTTGAGACATGTATATGCCCTTCATGACGAGAAGCATTTTGCTCACCTGCTTTTCCCGAGAACCATGGCGTCTCCAAGTCCCCCCCCCCCCCCCCACTGTGGATTGTTCCCATGTTACTCACCGTTCTTGTCGATCTTTTCAGATTAACGACGGTTACTGTGGACGCCACAGACAGGGCTATGAAACGGTGCAAAGGAATCAGTACCGCCATTACTTTGCAGTATTTCATCACAATGAATCCTTTTGAGTGATGAAAATCGCTATAAACATAAATAAGGATGGTTGTGTTATACTCACGGGAGTACATGTATTTGAAGTCGTATAGGGAAAAATTAATAGTGTGCTGTGCTGTACGCCCCGAATGTGAGTATAGATATTGTATTGAGGCAAATGGTGGTTAACCTCTGTGTAAATTCAGATTTGACGTTGAATGG
>OZ007570.1:45649690-45888080 GCA_963931925.1 Onchidella celtica
CAGGAGGCCTATATCAATATTCCATCATGAACGATACGCCTGGAAATTGCCACCATTTCATTGAAATATAAAACGTACAATCTCCAACCTTGTGCCACGCTATGGGCCTAAGGGTACCCACATAAAAGCCACCGAATTCGGTCACCGAACCACTAGGCGCTTTAGGTGAAAAGAATTGCACTATATAATTTCAACAACTGCACACAGAGCCCACCTCGATTCGGTCCGTTTATGTACTGCAATTCTTCTCACCTAAAGCGCCTTGTGGCTCGGTGACCGAATTCGGTGGCCTTTATGTGGCTACCCTAAAGCCATAGAAAAAAGCACTTTTAAAATCTTCCACGTTTTTTTTTTGCCTGCAAAATCTACAAAAGCATAACAATCCCTGAGCACCTGCTTTTGATAAAACGTCTCCATGCTATAACCATGAGTTTTTACAATCTTCTTTGGATTTTTTTTTTGTTTTGTAAAATCTACAAAAGCGTAACAATGGCTGAGCATCAGTTTATAATTAAACTCCTCTCCCCTCTTCTTTGCGCCAACGGAGCTTTTTCCAAAACGCTGCCTTCACTCACTGAATGGCGGTGTGCAGCTGTGCAATAGAGCTGATGCGTTGTGTCACTCGACTGTGTAGTTTGTATGCTGTGTCTCGGGTGCCATACTGTGACAGCTTTTAAGTAAATTAATGAATACGATCCTAATGCTTTTTAAAGGCAGCAAAGGGATTTCCCCCACGATCTCGGGATTTTTGGCACTACCTTGGGATCTTGGCACTTTTTGTTGTTGTTTGTTTTGTTTTGAGATCTTGGGCATTGTGTAGATCTATATCTGAAGAACTTTTTTCCAAAACTGTGTAAGTCAAATTTTGCATGAGTTATGGCCCGTTTCAGATAGTCATTCAATAATAGTGTAACTGTAAGTCGCGGTGAAAGTGTTCCCACACCACGCCTTACACCAACTTTGAATGTTCGGATAAAGACGGGACATAGCAAGTTTTAACTGAACACTGTGAACGGGTGTTACATCAATTTTGAACGACTATCTGAAAGGGACATTTCATGCAAAATTTGACATATCCAGTTTTGGAAAAACGCTCTTTATTTGTTATTTTAAAAAAATAAATAAAAATAAAAATGAATTCTCCCTGACTTGACTTTCCTGTTTGTTTTTTTTTTTTTTTTGTCCCTATGTGCGCTCTTCCCACGCTTGGTTTCATCCCCCTCCCCCTCCCCTTCCCTCCCGCTTTTCATACGCCGGAGGCAATCATCTCTTCCCCCCCCCCCCCCCGAGCGCACGCAATTTGTGAAGGACAGTTGAAGGATCACGAAGAACAAATGCAAAGTTTTTCCAGTTGAGTTAACAACAGCTAACAAATCCATAAAATATTCAAATAATTGAATAATTTTCATTCATGTTAAATTGTTATATATATAGGCCACTGCCACGTAGGTTTGGCTACTACCACAGAATGAATATAACCTAATTATAAGTCTGTGCAACGCACTTGTTGCAATTGAAAAAGGTGTGATTGTGAATACCTTTGCAGGTGCGCTGACTAGTGACCATGACGACTTCCCTGGCGTTTTTATGCTGTCAGAACTCCTTCCTATTTGACCAGCCTTCAGCTCGAACTTTTTTCCTGCACTTAATTATTTTCCACTTGCCCTTTTGTACCCCCGACACTCCTTTGGACCAGTCTTGGTGCTCTGACCTAAATAGGGGCACGAAAAAGACCAGTGGGCATATCCTGGTAACATGTTCATGCTGGAAAAACAAATCTTAGAGTTTGGGTTTAAAACTGTGCGTCGGCAGGATATCGGCCATTTTGCACCTTTCACGGGCTTTTGTTTTTCTTTTCGTTATCTTACTCTTGGCTAGTTTTCATTCCTCAGATTCCTATAAATAAAATGCTAGAAATACAGATTATCATATTATCACTCGGCGTAAAACCAAATGCCATAAAGTCTTTCTTTTCACTCTCATTCTTCCGTGCTGAGAGCAGACAAAGGGTCTATGTGTCTTGGCTTAATCATAGTACTAGCTTATAACAGGAGTGGCCAAACTGCGGCTCGCAAGCCACATACGGCTCTTTGACCATCAATATGCGGCCCCTGGAAATATGTGGGCTGAGTTCTTTTTTTTTTTCATCATAATATAAATTTTATATTTTCGTAGATGTTCCCGAAGCTCATTACCGTATTTGATACCTTCAGTAGAGTCAAAACAATCGTCAGTCAAGATTTTGAAAACATTTGGTATACATTATGTGTACTCTGTGATTACTGAAACTAATACAAGTAAACAGTGTAAAAAAACTGCAAATATTGTTGCACACATGTATTTCTTAATATTTATATAATATTTTCGTACCAAAATGTCTATGTAACAATAAAAACGTGTATGTAAATTTTTTTCATATCTTGTGGCTCTAAAACACATGAAGTTTATCGCACGTGGCTTTTACGTTAAGCAAGTCCCGCCACTCCTGGCTTATCTTAAATGCCTGGCTTGGCAAAAAAAAAAGTGGAAAGAGAAGAACATCTGAGTGGATGTGACGTAACCGGGCTTAAGGTGAAAGACTCTAATCCCTGAGAAAACCCCTTCCAAGAAACGCTTGATTTCTGTCCTACAACTCAGCTCAGAGATGTCCAAATTGATTTAAATAAAAACGAAATTGTTTTCAAATGCAGTTCTTAACAGCCATTATGTCATTAACAGCGCCAAATAAGACTTATATAAAATATATAGTTAAGATTAATTGCTAAACTTCAAGATCAATTTCCTCAAGAACACGGTTCTCACCACCTTCCACTTAGAACTGAGATAAGCTCTAATAAAAACAGAAATGTTGAAAAAAAAATATTCTAGTCTTTTACAATAAACAACGACAACAACAAAAGAAAATACAACAATTTCACCTTTGGCCCGGTTTTGTGAGGTCTGTCCATAATTATGTTGTTTGGATAAGATCAAGGTCAAGGGTGGCCTGTGGCCTGGTTAGAAGAATGGATGGTGATTTGTGCGAGTCGGCAGGGCAGTGACCGCAGATAGAGATTGGACAAACTAAAGAGTAAACAGTGGGTTCGGAAGATATTTGGATTGGGACTGACGAAAACTGGACTGCTTGAAAGGAACGTAGTAGGCTATATATATTTCAGGGGTGTGGTGTAGCAGCTGAGACCCCGGTATGTACGGCCAGGGTTATGACACTAAAATCCAACAATAAAATCCTCTTTAAAGGTATGGTGTGTGTGAGACCCAGGACGTTCGGGTAGGAATAGTAAAAATGCGGGTACGTCGGTGAGCATGCACGTGCATATGTCAAAATGGGAAGATGGGCAATAACATCATTGAGGAATACGAGAAATTTCAAGAAAAATTCCCAGAAAGAAGATAATTACAATTGTTTTTAATTGCTTCTGGGTTCATTAGACCCGCGACGTACGGCGATGGTAGGCTATAGATCTATATGTTTCCCGAAAATTACCAAGTTATGATATGTAGCTGAAGATCCAACAATTCTGCTACATCGCCCACCCCAAATCACAATCCTGGCATAATTCACCCTTTCAATATTGCCAGGCATCGTAACTTAAATAGATCTAAGCAGCAGCCTCATGAGCTTATCAGCAGCTTACCATATCACATACATTAGCATACATCATTTAAGACAAGTGATCAATCAGAACTATTGAACCAAGAGCACCAGGGAAGGCTATCGGGCGGGCCGTTAATTAAACCTCCTGGATATTGTGGTCGACAGAACTACTATCAAACTTCACCTTTCGATCAGAATCTCAAAATAAGAATATCTTCAGGACTTCTGATGAAATGTTGAACGTGGGAGATATCAAAACTTCTGGTCTGGCCTATGCCTAATGAGTCTATTAACACCCATCCTGCTGTGTGAGTCTGGTGCCTCCCGCCCCCCCCCCCCCCAGTCTACTCACCATTCTGGTCTGATCTATTGAACCTGATCTACAGCTTAAAAATACTTTGATGCATAAGATGCTAGCCATTTAAATAGGCAGAACTAAACTGAAAAACAGCCTGCTGTGGTTTCTGACCTCCTATCTTTCTTTCCCCCTCCTTTCCCTCACCTCACCCTTTTACTTCCTCTTCTCCAATGCCACTCTTGTTTACAATAACTTTGGCAGTTTTCCCTCTCTTTATCACTTCCCGTAGCAAGTATGCCAGGTGCGTGAATTTTCTAACACATCTTTCACCGAATCAGAGCCGCATGCTTCGAGCCATCATCAAAACGCAGTCAAAATATGGCAAAAAGAAAAACTTGTATGTAGCTAAGCCTCGCGTAAGAAATAATACAAACGATGCAATTGAAAGCAATTCAAGCCTTGCTGCGACCTCATAGATTTTCTGTGGTTTTTATGAAATTTTGCCAAAACACAGTAGCCTAACTCTAAACAAGAGAAGTGCTTCAAAACACACTGTATAGAATTACATGATGAAAAATTTGCTTCATTCAAAATGAGTATGATGATAATTAATATAGAATCATAGTCAAAAACGTTGTATCTGATCAGCTGGATGTGGAAGGTTTTAGCGGCAGGGTTTTGAAGAGGTAGACCAATCAGTGGCGGACCTTCAGATATAATTATTGGGAACCTTGCAGTTCAGGGGCCCAATCGCAACCAGCAACAAAATTCACTCATTAAAAAAAGTTTCTTCGGGGTCTCTTCGAGATTAGGGGCCTCGAACCTAAGCTTCATTAGCTTCATAGCAGATCCGCCACTGGACATAATGAATGAACAGGCGCACACTGTGCTCTCAGAATTGTTTTGTAAATCAGATCGGTAATGTTGGTTTCCTTTCTCGCTGCTGCTAACCCAGAGCTTAAAAATGAAAATGCATTACACTAAGCGAGCAAGATGCATACAACGTAATTTCCCTCTTGCATGATGCATGCCCGTCAAGAAGCATCGATCGAGCCAGTACAAGAGAGCGTGTGTAAAACTTATCAATGTGTTACTTACCAACAAACAAAGAAGGTGACACGCAGCTGCAGAGAAGCACAGTGCACCGTGAGCTCGGGTCTGGACATCGGTTTATTCCAGAAGAGATGTCTCCTTTCAGACCTAGCGATTACTTCTATTTGTGGAAACGAAGCAAAGAGCAGTGTTGTGGTTACTCGTAAACTGTTACTCGCGCGTCTGACTGATAAAAACTGGAAACAGTGGCATCACAGAATGGCGAACTCATAGAATCTTGTTCGTTGTTATTTGAATTTTTGAGACTACGCAGCACAAGGCTCAGCGTTTCAACTCAACCCTCGTAATAAATTTGGTCACGCCGAAGCACGCCGTTCTTTGCAGGCCGCAAGATACACGAACTTCAATCAATACATCGGGGGAGAGGATTGCACCACTCCGAACCGCTCAATGGTGCGGACTTGCGAAGAGAGTGCGCTATAAATTTACAGCAGTTCCTGTGAAGGCATCCACATTCGCAGCTCGCATTTAGGAACGCTCTGTGAGAGCTAAAAATTGCGAAAATTCACAGTGAAAGTGGAAAATACATGGGCAAATTGTACGATTCCATATAAATGCATCTGATCTACAACTGAGGTTTTTCAACCACTGCCGTCTTCAAGGATGGGCATACTGGGCAGCGGCCCAAGGGTTTAGGGGGCCCCATGCATGCACATTTACAGTGGTTTTTGAAACGGGGAAGAAAATCCTATTGCTTTGCCCAGGGACCCATAATGATGAAGACGGCCCTGCTTTCAACCTATTTTTGTTGAACCAAAATATTAGTAAGACACTGCACAGAATTTGTTACTCTCCCCAGCTCATCTCAAGCGAAGGCAGGGCTTTGAAGCTGAATGCTGAAAACATTAATACATATGATTTCTAGTGGGCAGCTAAACCGAAAGAAACAATTTTATTCCGTGAGCAAATATAATTATTTCGAACAGTTTCACATCTAACCACTCTGTATATTTAGCGTCTCTTCATAGCCGGGCTGAAGTACAATATAGTTTTTGGTAAACTTAATAAGAAAGTAGACAAACAAGAAGAAGCATTATGCCTTCTGTTGCCGTCTCTCTGCCAGAGTATGGTTTCTATTGCTTGCTGGGCGTGTGTTTGTTTGCTAGAAACCATTAAAATTTCATTTGTACCTTGAAATAGAATGTCCCCACAGGGAAAAAATGTAAATGTATTCTCAATTAATTACTTTTTCTTCCGGTTTAAGCAGTACATAATTTAGTGATATGGATTTTATTTCCCTCCGCTTAGGGATAGCTGCCTTGATAAGCCTGAGAAATCAGGGCTCTCAGTTCTACCATAGACCACGATAAATAAAATGAATAAATAAAATTAAATAACTAATTAAATAAGTAAACATGTATTTCATATTTCAAACCACAAGGTACGGATTTGAAGACAATACCTTTGGGCACCAGGCGTTTTTATTATTTTTTATTTCTCCCTTTCCTTTTCGCTCACTGCACCGCTCTCTGGAGACGAATCAGTCTGCAGTCAACCTGTCAGTCAATACGTAGTCAACTTCAGTAATCTATACTCATGTACACCTATTTCCGGCTCATTAAGAAAACGTGACATCCTTGTTACTTAAACGGGTTCCCAGAAACACAAACGGAACTTTACCATTGACACGATGTTTACTTCATAATAATAAATATGATCCTTTTAATATTTCGCATAATGTAAAAGTGTTTGTCGTGTCATGGCAGACTGAACGCACTGAAAGTTCTGTCAGTCTAACGTCCTTAACTCAGCGGGACGTAACCAATATGTCAAGGAAATCTGTCGAAATCGAGCTCATGGTGAAATTTTTAGACCTCCTTAGAAACACTTTAAAAATTCAAAATAAAATATTTCTTCGGCGATTTCGAGCAAACTATTTTAGTGGAATGCACTAAAATGGCTAATCTTGCATTTGATAAGCAAATCTCAGTTTCCACAGAAAATGTCTCCCTCCCCCATGGAGGGATTTTCTCAGGAATTTGGTCTTTCACTTCAAGCCCGGTTTCGCCAAATCGGCTCACAACTGTCAAAAACACAACACTTAAAAATAGCGCAATAAAACAGGGGGGGGGGTGGGAGGGGGACCATGAAAATGACGGATGTTTTCTCTTTTTTTCCTCTGCTTGTGGCGGAATAATATTATATTAGCCTAGACTTCACATTTATTCAACCTGGCACCGCGGGCAGCCGTTCACTAAAGAGATAGTATTTTCCATCAGCAAATCAAACCTGACAACCAACATTAATTAGTACTATCCTGACACAACAGGACCTCGACACAGGCCGATTGAAAACAACATACACAATACGCGTTCCACAGTCCCACCTGCTGCCATTATGGGCGTGTCAGATTTCATTCATCCTCGGCATTCTGTAGGTAGGCTATGATTTCAATTCAATATTCAAGGACTCGACAAAAACGTGTTGCCAATTGCACGTAATGGACTTCGGTGTGACCGGCAAACAGCTGAATGTCTTGGCGCTGAACCAGGATCTGCTTTCAGCAGCAACCTACCCATCCCACCCCCCCCCCCTTTTTTTTTAAATAACTGGGCCACTTTCTCGACAATGCAATGCAACTCTCAGAGGTCTACATGCAGTAAGCCAAATCTAGAGCGCTGGTCACGGTACAATGCGCGTTCCAGTTTTCAGGTTTTTTTGTAGCGGTTAGTTCACTCAATGACTCGGCACCACTGTCTACCTGCCCTCCATTCTTGAGTCATTCCAACCTCCGCAATGACTCAAGCATAGCGTGCTTCGTTTCAAGTCGTAAAAAAACAATGCACGCCTTAGGTACCGACAAAACGAACCAAAAGAAAAAAAATGCAGAAGGTGAAAGTGAAATGATAAATTAATTACATACATGTACATGTATGTCGAAGGGCATTTGCCATATAGTTGTATACGACATTTTGCCGATTTTGAGGTTTTGTCATGAAAATAGTTCTCTCACTCCTAATTATATTATGTATACGTGCCATTCCAATCGGTTCAAAAACTTTTCGAGATATATGTGTTTGTAATGCAATGTTGCATGCATTTTGACCCTGATTTCACACACCTCTTCGAACTTTCAATCCTCATTTTCTCAAAAGGGCAAAAATGCACTTACAACAATACGGAAAAATACCCGACATAGTATAATTGTAGTAAGTATATTGTCGGGTAGATCTACCACCGTGCTTGTCCCTCCCCTGTCTGCACAGTATCATCATTCTCCCCATCGTCTCTCGGGGCGTCCTCTTACCCTCTTTCATGCTTGTAGCGTCCCACTAGTTGAACGATCGATATTTTCTCACCCCCCGCTTGGCGAGTCTCACTCGGCGACCTTCCTCCCCCCTCTCGCCAGCAAGGCCGGTATTTCTCTTTGATGTGGCTTGTTTGTTTCACTGTAGAAAATCTAGAGAGTCTGGAAGATACTGCGGTGTCCGAGATTACGCTAGGTCGACCTTGAGTGATGTAATTCTGTGACGTGTCTGTGTACGATTGGATGGCTGGTATGTGTCCCGAACGATCTAGGTCTGTCTCGTGCTTATGGGGCGGTTAAGCCGCTTCCTGAACGTTCCTGGGCGGAATATATATAAGGAGGGCCAGGCGAGTAGGAGAGGTGCAAATCGTGGGTGAAAATTGTAAGGTGCAAAACGTAGGTGTGTAAATCCAGTTGTAGTAGAAGTGTAAGTGCCTTCCCGGCTAGGTGTGAGTAACTTGTGGATATCAGCTCTTGTTTACAGTTATTAAACGTTAGTATTAATAAGTGTTCATCGGATCCTGTTATTTATTTCTACAACAGTTCGAGACAGTTTCGTTTTTAAGGGGTAGACGATCAGTTCATCTGACTCTCCCCATTATAACGTGCTGAAATTTGCATCAACTGTTACAATGCTCTAGGCCTTCGAATTGTTTGAGTTTCTTCAAATTCTGCGTTCTTCGTGTCAGACTGTTTATATCAGGAGGCCGTATAACCAACATGGCCGCCGCTCGGAAAATTCCGATTCTAGTTCTATCTGCAGTAGAACTTTCTTTTTATTTGTCAAGATTGGTTGTACATGAATTAATAGTGCCTTAACTTGCCTATCCTTTCATTTTATTGTATACATCTGCCTTTTTTTTTTTATTGTTATAAATAATGACCGTATGAACTTGTAGCGACCGCTGCATTGTAGCTATGCTGAAGCGTCGGCCGCAACCGTAAATCTAAAATGGCGGACCTTTCGCTGTTTTGTGACGTCACACAATGGGATCATCCAGTCTGGGTATTTTATTAGCCTGTGGCGTCGGCACGATAACGGCCACTTTGCGCCCCTCACGGTCTGTTTGGGAACATTTTTCTTTACTTATGTTTCGTATTCAGGGCTGTCAAGTTCTCTAGGCATCCATTCAGTGCAACGCCCTGATCCATCGCTGCTATTTTTCATTCTTTCGATATGGCCGGACCACTTCCATTTGCGTCGCAGTATAAATTTCTCAAATTTTTCTAACCTGCGTTTGTTTCCTAATTGTTCTCGTTCGAACTAAATATCAAAAAAACAAATGTGGAGAGCGCAAATTTTTCTCACGTCATGTGAAATAAACCAATAGCGCCCATAAGATGACAGAAGGTCCTTGTGTCAGGTCTTTGTGTAAACAGTAACATGTCCCTATGTGAACGGCAACGGAGGCTGTCCCATACAATGATTACTCCCTTGTAATTAAATATACATGTAATTTTAATTATTGTGAGGGTTAGCAAAAATAAATATTGAAACTTGCAATGATATGAAAACTTATAATAAAAAGAGAATTCCAAACGTACCACTGTGGGCGCGTGAATTTTTGGGCAGATTTTCTTTTGTTTTCTGATTGAAAGGGGAAAGGGTGGAGTTATGGATAGGGTTGGGATTAGGGTATGAGATAAGGTCTGGGTTAGGAATAGGTTGGCGGGTGGTTAGTGAGAACTTCTGGTAGGGTCCGCTCCTGTCTTGTCGATTTGCTATATATAATATACTGATTATCGTCTTGCTTCTATCCTAGCACAATGTGACCCGACGTGACAATGTATCGACGTGCTTCCTCGGAACTGAGACTCAGACTCAAACCAGAGGGATAGGTGTAGGGTTAGAGTTAGGGTGGTCTTGACTGGGTGATCGAGACGTATCAACGGAACTCTTCCTAGCCTGAGAAAGTGTCGAAGCAACCTACACCCCCGGGGCTTTTGGCAATAGTTATTATTCATACACGGACATCACATCTATGGTTTTTCTTGGGCAGAGGCAGGGGTTTGAATCTTGAGTTTAAGTTAGGGTTTTACATGGGGTCGGCACGGTAATAACCACTTTGCGCAAGTCCCCGGGGAGGGGGGTGGGGGCCTCAGATTTTTATGCATGAGTAGATATAAGACAGTGAAAAAGATAGGCGGGAGAGGGGGGTGGTGATGATTCCATTCGATTATTTCACAGACCGTTTGAGCAAAGTCTTTCACTATCCACTTTGCACCAGCGCGCCTTCCATTGCTCTGCCATGTTATGGAAAAGACCGCATACGTTCAAAAAAAAACTTTTACAGGAAACTCCAGAAACATTATTTTCTCATTAGCTTTCATAACGTGACAGAGAGTCAGTGTGTAAGCCAGCGTCAGGTCTTTATGTAGACAGTAACATGCTCTTGCGCGAACAGCAGGGACAGGGTGTCCCGTACAATGATTACCCCCTTGTACTTAAACATACATGTACTTTTAATTATTGTGAAGGGTGGCAAATATAAATATTGAACTTG
Organism: Onchidella celtica; assembly: GCA_963931925.1. NCBI lineage: Eukaryota > Metazoa > Mollusca > Gastropoda > Systellommatophora > Onchidiidae > Onchidella > Onchidella celtica. The sequence goes on from OZ007570.1 coordinate 45,660,451, forward strand.
CAATGATATGAAAACTTGTGGGAAGAGAATTCCAAGCGTCCTGACCACTTTGAACTCCTGTAGATTCTTTGCACGCCTCATTAAATTCAACTAATTTCCATTTGGGGAAGACCATGACTGGAACAAAATTAGGAAGAAGTACCATATCGAGGGTTGGCAACCAGAATGTTTTATGTCCAAAAATAGTTTGAGGAAAACGAGTTTTGAAAATTATCTTACTATAATTGAGCTAGAGGATGAACCTGTAAGCAGCTAAAACTTCGCGACTACGCCATAAAAAAATTATGAAACTTGGTGTACTGCACCAACGTTTGATGAAGAGTTGCGTGGACATATTCATTTTGAACAAAAATCGGTCTTTATTATTATTTATATTAACCTTTTTGAGCCGCAAAAACAGAGACGCATTTTCATCGGATAGAACCGAAAAGTGTGACCGGAAATTACGTCCTTAACCGCTCTGTTCACATTGATGGTCGAAAATCGACGCAATCACATGTGTATTTCTGCGTAAGTTCTTTTAGTTTTAGTCATTGCATCGAATCCAAAATGCTGCTTTTAATGTAGCCTAGATCAAGATATACTGTTAGGCTTCCTACAAAGAATCTGCAAGGCTTATCTTGCGCGGGTCGGCTGGTAATTTTAATGAAAATTCAAATAACTGCATTATTTCAACACGGTCACACGGGTACTTTTATTGGGTTATGAAATAAAGTCACACACCTTGTGTCTTGGATATCTAAGGGCATCGGGCATTTGAGTGCAATGAATAAAATTGGACATAACACATTCAGGTTGATAACCATCAATATGAAATACAACTTTAGTCCCACACATATCTCATTATCTGTGTGTTAATCGGCCAGCTACATAGTGACTATTAAAATATCCATCAAGACGACTATCTCCCGGGTCTGCCCCCCCCCCCACCGGACACTCTTAAAGTCGCGATTTATGGAGTATCCCCGCTGTGTGACTCAAGTGAACTCGCCTCCCCCCCCCCCTCCCCAAAGTATAATCCAGAACGAAAGGTAGAGTACATTTCCATCTATACAACGATGTTAAAAAGTTAATTAATGGTGAATTTGACCTAGAAAAACAAAAAAAAACCAAAAAGAATGGCTTTCTCCGTATCTACACAGTTGAACATGAATAATGCACGTCAACAGTCGTTGCTATTACCTTGTTTCCTGGTGGAAAAACCTTCCTGTAACGATTTTCGTTTTAAAAGGTATGGTGTGTGTGTATGGGGAGAGGGGGGGGGTGGAAAGGGCCCGTGTGTGCAATGCGCTCATTAAAGAACTTAAAGAGCAGGCCCATGAGCAGGCCTAACAAGGCCGCCTTCAGGCCAAAATAAAAAAAAATAAATAAAAAACTACCACAAAAAAAAAAAAAGAAACACAGAAAAAACATTAACAAGAAAAATAAAGAACAAGAAACGCGTAAGTGCAAAGATCAGCGAATCTCTAGCTCTTCACATAAAGACCTGAAAGAGGTGGAAAGGGAGAAGAGAAAAGGGGAATATGTCATTTACAACAACAGAAACCACGGTTTCATTGTTGTTGTTTTCTGGCATTTCCTGACCTGGTTTAGTATGAAATATTAATGCAGTAAGGGTCCTGAAGTAATCAATATAATTCATATTGACTTTTTCTAATTCACGTGAAAGTTAATTCATTTTCACACACATCTTTCACTTTCATGGCTTATATAATTTTCGGCTCAGAACTGCTGCACCGAGCTTAGGTAATAATTATAAAGGACTGTTTTCCTCGTTATGTCATATTGAGGAATATACCGTTTTTTTTCCTTTACGCTATCTGTTGTTTGTTGTTGTTGTTTTTGTTGTTGCTGTTATTGTTGTTGTTGTTTTTTTCATTTGTGTAAGTCTTTCAAGATGAAATTTGGCGGCCAGTATTGTTGTTGTGAAATGGAGCTCACACATACAGAATTAATATGCGGTTCTGGTAATAGTACTGTCCTGACCACCTAGCCAAGACAAAACTAATTCTAATTATAGACCAAAGCCTAATCTCCTCCCCAATTCCATCCCTTAGTGACAATTTTCGCAGGGCTGTCGAACGCAAATTGATGCTTCTTCAGACTGATGACATTTTAAAACAGGTCTTGAAAAGACCTTAAAGTTCTCAGTCTTCTACACAAAATTGATTATAAGGCCTTAAAAAGTCTCAAACATTAAAAAATTGTCCTTATAAAGTCCTCCAAATACCAGATTGCTATAACTTTGTTTCGTGTGTTTTGGTGCAAAAAAAAAGAAAGAAAGAAAGAATAAAACCAAAAAAATAGCGATTTTTCATAAATGTTTTATTTAAAGGCTTCCTTGTATCTATTTTCGGCTCCATTAACCCAAGTCTGTGATGGCGCACTATCATACTTAACAATGAGAAGAGTCAGGCAACCAAAGTGGTCACTCTACGGATGTCGAACTGAATTGTAATACACAGAGGCGTATCTAGGGTGGGGCATGTACCCTGAGCACTATTTTCTTTTTTATCTGGAGGGGCTGTATTTCAGCGAGTAGCAAGTGCAATGTGTGTGGTTTAGTTTATATTGCCTATCAGGTTTCATTTCGTTAACAATGAAAGTGTATTTTATTTTCATTATTTTTGCTACCTTATTACAAAGAGTTAAAAGTAACCAGTTTTGAATACCAAACAGTTGTAACTATTCAGCCAGGATTATAATTAATGAACAGAAGTTATCAAATGAGGCATGTTATTAATACGTGCTTTATCACTGTAAGCTGCCCTGGGCATTATCATCCCGAGTTACGTTTCTGGGAACACCAGTGACCAGCTGCTCTCAGGCAATGATTTCACGTTTTTGGTGACAGCTCTTCTTCTTAATCTCCGTCATTTTTCCACTGCCAGTTGGGCGTCCATGCAGCTTCTTTCTGTCCATGTTTTAATCATGATTTTATGAACTTTTTCCATTCTTGCACACCATTTCAAATGCCATCAAATTTGGAAACAGTGGAAGTTAATAAAATTAATATCGCAGATGGAACAACACAGATGAGGATGTGCATGACACCAGTAGTTGAAAAGCTCCCTATAGACCCTTTCAACTTCCGCGTTACGGTTGTTTGCGGGTAGCCGCACGGCTTCGAAAAGCACCGTGTAGGGCAAAAACCTCAACTTGCCTTGATGATGGCAGCTGAATATGTGCACATTCAATGTAAAGATGCATTTTTATGCCAGAACCAGCACATCACGGGTTTGTACAGTTGGGTGCCCAACGAGAGGATGGCATCGTTCGACGGTTGTCCACCGCTTCCGCCCTACAAGTGGGGCACTCCGCCATTTTGTTTGCAAATCACGTGATATGGAAGACGGTAAATTAAAAGGGTCTGTTGATGTAAAGCGCAACCTGATCTCCATGCTGAGCATTCAAAGTGATTGTCGGACATTCTTGAACGTAAACGTTTCCCACTGGTATAACAATTCACAACGCAAATTCCATTCGGCTGTAGAGTATGTGCACAACACAGACTAATAAATCAACCAGACTGGAAACACGAGCTTCGGGTTGTGTCGTTTTTTTACGGAATTTCCCGAGCGGCGACTGTATAACCAATATGGCCGCCGCTCTGGAAATTGCGATTCTAGTTCTATCTGCAGTAGAAATTTCTTTTTATTTGTCAAGATTGGTTGTACATATATTAATTTCTTGGTGCGGAACCAAACTTCCGCGTTCAGTAGGCGCGTCAAAATGGTATTATTCAAAATTGTAGCTATGCTGAAGCGTCGGTCGCTACCGTAAACCTAGAATGGCGGATGGTTCATGACCTTTCGCTGTTTTGTGACGTCACACAATGGGATTATCCAGTCTTGGTATTTTATTCGTCTGTGGTGCACAATGAGTATCCACAACAGCGGCGTATCGGTGTAACACTCAGAACCCGACCTTCATCCGGCTGTAGAGTGCACGCAATCTTTGTTGTGCACCATAATCGTGATACAACTATCACCTTCCCTGTGGGCGTAACTACGCACAGCCCGATCTCCGGCTGTCGCATGTACACAATCTCTGGCGGGGCACTGTAATAAGATGTCACGCCTCCCTTATTGGCGTAACAACCCACAGCCCGATCTCCGGCTGTCGCATGTACACAATCTCTGGCGGGGCACTGTAATAAGATGTCACGCCTCCCTTATTGGCGTAACAACTCACAGCCCGATCTCCGGCTGTCGCATGTACACAATCTCTGGCGGGGCACTGTAATAAGATGTCACGCCTCTCTTATTGGCGTAACAACTCACAGCCCGATCTCCGGCTGTCGCATGTACACAATCCCTGGCGGGGCACTGTAATAAGATGTCATGCCTCCCTTATTGGCGTAACAACTCACAGCCCGATCTCCGGCTGTCGCATGTACACATGCATGTACACAATCTCTGGCGGGGCACTGTAATAAGATGTCACGCCTCCTTTATTGGCGTAACAACTCACAGCCCGATCTCAACCGGGCTGTAGAGCGTACACAAAAGGTGTCCAACAAATTGAGTGTTCCGTCTATCATAATTCAGACCACCCAATCAAAACCACCCTAACTCTAAACCATTCCATATCCTTGTCTTTACTAACCCTTAACCAATATTATTCCTACCCCTACTAACACCTATTAACCAATATTATCCCTACCCTACTCCTACACCTTAACGAATACTATCCCTATCCCTAAACCTTATGATTTCCAAAATAAAAAAGTAAAGAATTGTAAGAGTTCAAACTTGTCGGGACATAGGGAACTATTTCCCATATTTTATTTATTTTCACTGCAGTCAAGTTTGATGACATTTAAAATAATGACAAAAATAATAGATTTTTTGTTTTTTGTTTTTTTGTTTTTTACAGTTCATGAACAAAATAAAACATTGACAAAGGAGAGGTCGGATAGGACAATGAGAATTTTTCCATCTGACGGGCATTGGCAGAAATGAATAATAATAATAATAATAAAAATAATAAAAAGTTATACGGAAAACATTGAGATAACTGACAATACCAACTGTTGGTCACCGGTATTAGAACTCCCAAATCGATATAAACATTCGCCCGGAGAGTTAGTCCTCTAGATCCGTGTTTCTCAAGGAAGGGCGTGGAAATATTTTTAGAATCTTTTTGTATTACTGTACTTTGTCCGATTATGATGGGGCGGGGAGGGGAGGGGGGGCGGGGCGTGTTTTTTTTGGAAAATTGAAGTGGGTCATGGGACTAAATTGGTTGCGAAACAGTGCTCTAGATGGAGGTTTTCACTGTTAATGCGCAGCACTTCATTCTGATTACTCAGAATAATGAAATGGGTGCCCGACTAAAGCTCCGATATAATACACATCAGAAAACTGAGCAAAATTGCATTGCGAATTGTATGTTACGCGGCGTTCACCATCAACCCTCTTGTGTGCGGTGTTCAATGTCTGATGATACTGTACTTTTGCCCTCCCAAGAGTTTCTTGGAGATCCAGTGGTTTGTCCACTGACGTTCTGGAATAGGGTGACTGATGACCATGAAAAGACCGGTGGACACCTGGAAAGACAGGGGAAGCTGGGAGAGACCCAGTGGTCTAGCAACCCCTATTCCTTTTCAAAGAAGATGCTACAAAGCCAAGTGACAACAAAATGTCGCCAGGATTCCCTGAAAAAAGCGTGGGGGGGGGGGGGAGAGAGGAGAGAATGGTGAATCCACAGGTGCCATTCCGGTCTGCCCATAAAAAGGACCTCAACTTCAAGTCAGCCAGTGGACTTTTCATATAATGTTCTCCACGCAGCGAGGAACGAAGATCCACCGGATGAAAGTATTCAAGGCAACCGTTGCGCTCTTCTCATGCAAACAAGACGCAGGAACAATGCAGCCAGGACAAGATCCACAGCACTGAGCAAATCCCCGCTGGTGATTCAGAATCAATCCATGAAAGACTTCTGGAAATCTGCATCCCGCTAGCTAAAACTAGAAAAAAGTGAGAGAAGAACCAAACACCATCATCAAAGAGAACAGAGCTGGAAAAGAGCAAACTCGACTACTGATCCCGGGGAGTGGTGCAAGATAAGGAGGCAAGATAGGGTGTCAGAGCGATTACTTATTAATATACTTAGGACTATAACCTCTTTGCTTAGAACCAATGATTTTATCTAGCCCTGCCCTCTCTCCCTCATTCCTTCCGAAAAATAGGCTGAGGCTTTTGTAACAAAGCATGAGGGGAAATGTTCCGTACGTCCTGACCACCCAGTCAAATTACCCTAGCCCTGTCCGTACCTTAAACCTGAGACCTATCCTTAACTCTTCCACTCATCCTTTCACCAGACAACAAAGAGTTAGGGTTAGGGATTGGGTTTAAGGTTTAAGGTATGTCCACTGGATGGTCGGCGGCACAGAATTCGGTAGTAGTTCCATTTGAGCCGTGTGCAGCGGGTCACATGCAGGGGCAGCGCCCCCACCCCCGGCGAGTTATTGCTCTATAATCTAGACGAATGTGTTTATAGCACATGAGTTGCATGGCGATTAACACAAATACCATGGAATCGGTGCCAGACTAAAGTTGTGTAAATCATATAGTACTCGTTCTCAGAATTCTTTCCAAAAAAAGATCCAATCAAACAGGCGCTTCTCTCCATGCTCGGACCACTTGCAGTCATTGCTGCTAAAATCCCGATTATCGTTGCTTTGCAAATAGATGGATTCATACGTGTCTCGTCCACAAATCTCAATGGTCTGTGAAACCTCCATGAAGAATAGGCAGAGTCTATGGGCCATGCAGCCAAAATACCCTCAATATTAAAAAAAAAATTTTTTATTACCGTACCAACTTGTAACCAATTTCTGATAAAAAAGTTACTGTGGTCAGACCATATCGACAACGAATATGCTGTTGTGGCCAATTAGCTAAACCTAAATCTTTGCCTTAACCCTGAATTTTGACCAAAATTCGTGGCGCAGACACAAATTTCACAAAGGAATAACAAACAGTATGTCGTAGGGATGCAAGGTCGGAAAGTACACCTTCTAACTCCTGACAAGTTGCACGATCTAACTTGTGTATGGTGTAATGTGAAACTCTCGAAATCCAATGGTGTATCCATCAGACTCGTGATCAGAAATCTCACAAAATTCAGACAAAAAAGATAAACAATGAGGTCACATGAGTATGGTTACCGGTTCATTTACAGCGGGCTCATAATAAATAATGAAATTTTAAAAAAAGCGTTTCTCCATGCTGTGATCCATGTTTGTTGATCTCACAGCTCATTGGCGGTACCGGTATGCCTCATAATGCATTTATAAATGAAAACTCGACATTTATCGAAACGGCAAGACTGCAGTTTGTTGATAAAACAACTCATTGACGTGGGCCTGGTGAAAAACTAATAAAGTATTTGTCTACACTGTCAGATTGCATGGTTTCTGGACCAAGCATCTCATTAGCCCGGCGTGGGCAGCGCCTATTGTGTTAGTGTGAAGCAAACTTCATGGGCGGCGAACCACCAGTCTGGCGCCTACACCAGCCTTAGTCTGTTTCACTCCTAAAGGTGGGCCTCATAATACTTGTGCATTATGTTATAAATGAAAAACAGGCATTGATGAAAAGACTGCAGCCTGTTGATCAAATAGCTAATTTATGTGGGCCTTAAATAAATGAAAGTTAGGCATTAATTTGTCAAAACTGCATGTAGCCTAAATCTGAAGTTTATTGATCAAAACATCAACTAATTTCTCCAAGGCCGTTTATAACCACTAGCCGACCCGTGCAAGATAAATCTTGCAAATTTTCCATGTACCAAGCCCCACCGTTTATCCAGATCTGGGCTACATTAAAACGGCATTTGGAATCGATGCAATGACTAATAGAACTTAGTGTTACGCCACAATTTCACGTAGAAATAGCCTACATGTACACACATGACTTGTGATAACGCTGATTTCGACGCTCAATTTCCGATCATGCTTTTTGATCCTACTCGACAAAATGCGTCTGTTTTTTTGTGGCTCAAACAAATCTTAAACAGATAATAGTAAAGACTGATTTTTGTTCAAAATGAATGTGTCCACGTAACTCTTTGTCAAAAATTCCTGCAGTACACCAAGTTTCATATTTTTCAAGGTCGTGGGCGCGAAGTTTTATCTGCTTACAGGTTCACCCTCTAGCTCAATTATAGTAAGATAATGAATAAATATTGTCGCGATTTGCCTAGGATGGAACGTTAAATAGAAATTTAGAACAATGAAAAAAATAATTGCCACTGATCAACTACCTTAAGAAAAGAACATAAGTGCGGTTTGGCAGTGCCTATTATGATGCATAATACTTGGGCGGCGAGACACCAGTCTGACACCTACAAGATCCTTTGTCTGGTTCAGCCCTTAGAAGGACGGACTGATGGATAATAATAATAATAATAATGGATGGCATTTATATAGCGCATATCCATTTAAAATGCTCTATGCGCTTTACAGAAGCAATATGTCAACCACAGAGCAGAATGGAGCGCCTGCGAAGCGCTCAACACGCTACACTGCTTCTTTCTCTCTCCCTGTCTCGCTCACTCTCTCTCTCTCTAGAATAGAAGGGAAGGGACACAACTAATAATTGCCAAAGAAAAATTAAAAAAAAAAAGGTAAAGTTAGTAATAAAGCAATATCCCTATCATAGGTGTCAAAGAAATTCATATTTTCCCAGAAAACTGCGTGTCAAATAACCATCCCCAAACCTGTGACTGTGAGTAATGAAAGAAGGAATTTTCTCACATTGTCTTTTATTCTCCATCTCGAAGAGGTCCCTAAAAAAAAAAATATTTATGGTCACAAAAAATGCGAAGGAGAGTTAGAAGGGAAAATTCGCTGTGCTGAAACCATGAAAGAGCATACGATTACGGAAACGAGGTAGAAAATGTAAACAAGAGGCTGGAGAGAAAGATGAGGGAATGTCCCATGAAATGCCACGGGTACTGGGACTTACGTGCATCTACAGCACAATCACCCGCGATAACAACAATCAAAACTTATTCAAGTGTTTGCCAAGGCAGATAAATGAATATAATCCTTATGTATTTTTCCCCAAAACACGGGTTCAAATTTGGTAATGGGGAAAAAACTCAGAAAATACACAAACTTGATGTAAATATGTGCAGTACATTCCCTTGCATTCGGAGCTACTGTTACGTGACGTCATGGGGCACGTGACAATGCAATTTTGTGGTCATATGACCATTAGTTTCCTTTGTAGGTTTGTAGGTTGAACTAAGTGCGAAGCAGGGAAAACTGTTTCAGGCTGGCAGATAGAAGAACCAGAATTGTGCTGCTGTACATTTACTGCTCAAGAAGCCAGAATTTTACAGACTCTCGGTGATACGGTGAGTAGATCATTCATTCCTAATTGATCTGTCAGCGATCGCGGTACTTGCCTTTGCTAGCCTTAGCACTAGCAGCCCTTTATGATTATTTTAAGATAAAAGTTTATCAGATCGGTTTCATAATCATTCACCCAGATATCTTCACTTTCACCACCTCTTGAGGGACAGGTGAAAAAACGTGAACTGCATGAGAGTTAGATCTAGTGAGGCTATGGAATTTTTTCAGAAAATATAAAATTTGCATAACAAGCTCACACAGCCAGTTTATATTTCATTTAGATTTAGTCTTTCAATTGTTTGTTTCGCCTTTTGATGTCCGAAATACCGGATCTGCTTGCTGGTCTTCCATGTACTGATGCAGCCAGAGAGTATAGATCTATGTAGCCTATCCAAACTGAGTTTTAACAAAGTGAACAAAATGTTTTGTGGATGTCCCTGGGAAATGATAATGAAATAGCTGTCACATGGAGTAACAAAAGTTTAAACTTGTGTAGCATTTTAGTGGATAACTCGAAGGGTTCAGTGGGTCCGGACCACCCAGTCAATCCTTAACCATGAACCTAACCCTGTCCTAATATCGTTCTATCTAGCCATGTGACCTGTGGGTAGAATCTAGATCTAGTGCTTACATTTGGCAGACATTGGATTGTGTGCTTTGGTTGGATTTTAATTAGATTTTCTTGTGGAAAGTTTTCATTCTACATTGGATGTGGTGTCTTAACTGAAATAATCTTCAATTTTAATTGGATTTTGTTTCAACAATGGAGTTGGGTGCAGAATTTTTCAACTACGAGGATTTGTGTAATGCTATCGTGAAGTTTGAGTGTGACAGTGGAAGGTCTTCCCGCCCGTCCGCGCCAGTCAAGAAAACACACTAAAGAGGGGACTTTTGAGCGGGTTTAAAAAAAGGTTGGGTTTAGTATTTGTATGGGACAAAGAAAGAAAGAAAGAAATAAGAGTTGGTTAAGATGGGTGGTATTTGTTGTATGTATCTTTGTTCTTTCTATCTCGCTGCCAGTTCATCTCGATTTCACTGCTTTAGAAACATCTGAAAGAGAACACATACATAGTAATCATGAATCATGACGATACTGGGATCCGCACCCATACCCTTTCGCTCCTGAATCACACGCCTTAACCATTTCGCCACGCAGGTGAGTTAACAGATTGCCGGTAAAAATTTACTTATACTCACAGTCAGTACCCTTGACCTAAATTACGGAAAGTTACCGACCTTGTTAATTTGCATAGTTTTAAAAAATTGTGAATCGGCTTAGTAGCGAAACAATCCGATTTCAGCTGCTCGGAGATTGCATGATTTGAGCTAATGAGGGCCTACTTGAGTGTACGTCGATCGCCAATGGCTACCCCAGCCCCTTTTCGCCCGATTAGTCAGTCTGACTACCGCCCATTGACACAAACTGACTAGACCCTCACGCCCCCAGGTCCATCTGACCATTCCATGTGTTGTGAGTTTAAATTCTTGGCGCTTTTTCGGTTGTTCCCACCCCTCGACCTTAGTTAACGGAAGGACTTCCGAATGCGTTCCATAGTCCGAGTGAAAACAATACATAGCTACCCCGGCGGCTTTCCCTGATATGTCAATCTGACTACTGCCCAGACGAACATCGGCCTACGGCCTCGATGATACAAACTGACTAGACCCTCACGTCGTTACATATCAATCTGACAATCGACTAATATTAGTAATAGCCTAGGTAAGTTGGGGTGGGAACAACCGAAAAAGCGCCAAATTCCTCAACACCATATCAAGTTTTGTTTCAGCAAACCTTCGCCAGTTGCGCTTTTGGTAAATTCTGTGATTGTGACCTCTCCCCAGCAAGTTTCAAAATGGCAGCTGTTTTCGGATTTTGTCTCACTTCAGACTTTCTTCTGGGATTGTACTGTTTTTCTTGGCCAGTGTGTTACAAATGTTATTGTGAATATGAAATGATAATTGGTCATAAGGTCTGGAACAATGTGTAACCGTGAGCTTTACTTAATAGCGGTAAAAATTATGGCGCGGACGGGCGGAAGACCTCCCCAATTTTGTTAACCTATACAAGAAGGAATGTAGGACAATTGAGTCTGCGAAAAAGAAATGCCCAAAGGAGGCGTTTAACACAGATTTAAAATATGCTGAGCTGACATTAGCTTGTGTAAAACATGGTAAATACAAATCCACAATAACGACTGGTGAGAGGCCAAATCAATCCACAACTCGAATTGGCATCCCATCAGAACTGATTGGGTGGAAGCGTACACAACACGTTCGTTCAATTTGGGTACAAGAACCAACAACAGGTTGGAATCCTTCTTTCAAAAAGTGAAATCCGTCGTGATTACAAGGACAACTCTGTGTGATCTTGTGGACAAACTGTTCGGTCTGGTAGGACTCTTGCACCAGGAAAGGTCACATCGCGCGGTGGTAAATACTATGAAGATCAGCACTCGTACTATTGAGTCAGAAGAGGAGAAAGCTTACAACGACCTGTTGACGGCGGAGGCATTTAAAATGGTCAGTCATGAACTGCGTCAACGGCAAAATTGCTCTGTAGTGAATGATACAATCGTTCAATCCAACAACAAGACTTACCAGATTGACAATGAAAGCTGCTCTTGTACCTTCAACAAGACCCATGCCCTTCCGTGCAGACATCTCATGGCTTCATGGAGTTATTACCAGCAGCCAGTTTTTAATGCCAGTGCAGTAAACCAAAGATGGACAAAAGCTTATGTCGATGCCAACAACATGCAAATGGAAAGAAATGTTACATCCATAAGCAATTCCAGACCTGCACAGGAACATCGATTGAACCACAGTCAAAAATTCAAGAAAGCCAGTCTGTCTCTGAATATGATTGCATCACTCATGGCTTTACAGGATACAGACACCTTTAATGAAAGAATGAAGCAAACTGAACAGTTGCTGGAGTGCTTCCAAAATGACAAAGATTTCGTTATTTTGGAGATTGTCCATACAGAGACACTTTCCAGTGCTTCACCGACTTCACCAATTCCTCTTGTAGAGACTGAACCTCTGCAAATGGCAGACCTACCACCATCGGTGACTGTGTCACGTTCATCAACAGAGCCACCTTCCAGTGCTGCGTCGATTTCACAAAGTTTTCCTGTAGAGACTGAATCTCTGCAAATGGCAGACCTACCACCATCAGTGAATGCGTCATGCTCATCAACAGAGCCACTTCCTCTTGTAGAGACTGAACCTCTGCAAATGGCAGACCTACCACCATCGGTGACTGTGTCACGTTCATCAACAGAGCCACCTTCCAGTGCTGCGTCGATTTCACAAAGTTTTCCTGTAGAGACTGAACCTCTGCAAATGGCAGACCTACCACCATCAGTGAATGCGTCATGCTCATCAACAGAGCCACTTCCTCTTGAGGAGACTGAACCTCTGCAAATGGCAGACCCACCACCATCAGTGACTTCGTCACGTTCATTAACAGAGCCACTTCCCAGTGCTTCGCCGACATTGCCACTTCCTCTTGTAGACCAAGTACCAGAGCAGATCTCGCCATCGAAACTAACATTGGCAAGCGCAGAGGGCGTCCAAAGGGAGCTGCGACAACAGCAATTGGCTTACCTACAAAAAGAGCGCGTAAAAACAATATGCCATTTGCTAAGAAAACTGTGCAGGCCAAGCAACAGATGCTGCTACAATGGTATCTGACAGACAACGGGAGAGACAAAGTGAGGACCGGTGTGCTCCTGGAAGCAGCGGATGTAGAGGATAATGCTGAGTGCATCCCAAGCTGCACCATGGACGCAATCGCATCTATAGAACTTATTAAGGATTTCTTTGATCCTTCGGGCTGGAGACAACTTCAAGCTGTCCAGAGGGAGAGGCGAAGAATTTCATGGGACTGCCAACACTGTGGCTCGGATTTGGCGCAGCACGAATCAATCGGGTGTGACAGCTGCCTCAGTTGGTGGCATATGAAATGTGTCCAGCTGAAATCGGCCCCAAAGGCTCGGTTTTGGTATTGTGCTACATGCAAGCACAACTTGTAGACCAATTCGACGTGGCTGCAGACTGTAAATAGTTTTTACTTTTTTTATTTAAAAAAAAAACAAACTTTATGCACATGGATCCAATAAGCTTATTATACAAGTCGACGCGAATGGGATGGTGATGCCAGCAAGAGAAACTGAGCAGCAACAGAGCCAAATAAATAGATCTTAACTGTAAATAGTTTTTATTGTTTCAATGCAAAGTTAAAATCATGTGGAAAAACGCTGAACTTTATGAACTACAAGTTTACGCCAAAGCAACGATGATGCCAACACGAGAAACTGACACGCAACAGAGCCAGATAAATTCAAGCCTCTCAAAAAGGTACGTTTACAGTATTTCTAGTCCAGTACACATGGTATCGACCAATTGGAAAATATTTCTGTCTTCGGTCCGAATCTACTATTTTTCTTGTTTCTATTCTTAGCCACTTCCTGTTGGTATGTTGAATATTGTTGTTTGGAGTCTGGCGCTTATAGATCTATGCCTATCTTTTTTAGGGCCAGCCACGTCAATTAGGGAGACCGGAGTATAACCATTCAATTCGTTATTCATCTGGGAGGCCGGAGTATAGCCATTCAATTCGTTATTCTTCTGGGAGGCTGGAGTATAGCCACCTCGCTATTCGTCTGGGAGGCCGGAGTATAACACCTGGCAATAATAAAAGGAGGATTACCGAATCTGGTTAAATTCTGATGGCGACCTAAGAGTGGATGTGAGAATGTCAATGCGCGAAGGGTTACACTACAGGAGGGGCAGAGTTGCCTTGGTGATTTATTCCTCACGATGAATGTATTTGAAGTAATTGTACGCCTTGGCAATTAACTCTCAGAACATAAAATAAGCCGTCTTAATTGAATGGCAACTCCTCCCTTAGGCTTGTTTTCTGATGATAACCAGCTTCTGTAATCCTTTCAAAATAGAACATTAAATTGCATCATTTGTTTTCACTGCTCACCTGTAATTTCTTCAGAATATGCACTACATTTGAGTCCCTGCCGAATGTCAAGTTTACCAGTTTCCATGAACTTTATTTAAGATGTTTTTGAAGAAACTGTTATAATCTATGTTGAAGGATGAATCATAATTATTAATACTCCACAACATCTATTTCATAATTTTAAAAATATTTCACAGAAAATGATCGAAAAAATGTCAATAGTCAAATCTGTTTTGTTGCCACACATTCTTTCATTTTTTAAAAATACTGATGAAATTAAAGGTGCTAGGTTGCTTTCGATGTTTTACTTCAATTTGCACACAAAGTAAGCTGGCAAGGGCATTTGATATGGGAGGAAGCGAGCGGAAAAAGCAACAACTCCCATTTCAAATCATTTAACAGATATTTGGCAGCAGATTTGCATTGAACTTTGTTTGGAAAGACTTCTGTGCAGAAAATGATAATTTATCAGCCCTTCCCTACAACAAAATTATCTTATGTGTGGCATAGTTCAAGACACAAAGCAGAGCAGGGCAACTTTGACAACATATTGCACTTAGCATTAGTCACGAAACATATCAGTGATTCTCAGGAATAATGATCCAATGTGATGGGTTTCACTAGTAAATGTAAAGATTAAAAGTAGGATTAAGAACAAAAATGCTGATTGTCAGCCATGTTTACACGAATGAAAAATCTGTCACAATTAGCAAATCATTCACTGCATTTTGGTTCTCAGGAATAATGATCCAATGTGATGGGTTTCACTAGTAAATGTAAAGATTAAAAGTAAGATTAAGAACAAAAATGCCGATTGTCAGCCATGTTTACACGAATGAAAAATCTGTCACAATTAGCAAATCATTCACTGCATTTTGAAACACTGAAAACCGTGAACCTCAGGTGAACTTAATGTTAAGTTTTTTTTTGTTTTTTTTAAAATTAATTATTTTATATTATAAAAAGGTTGTTCTCTGCATAGTCTCTATATGGTTTTTGAGCTAATCACTCCTGGTGAAATGCAATAAATGTAAAAAAATAACAGGAACCCTTATTTTACAGCTTGAGTGGAGTGGCTCCCTGCTTTGTTGTGACACTTGTGACTCTAATGAAGTGTTTCATTACTCAGTCACAGGTTTGGGGATGGTTATTTGACACGCAGTTTTCTGGGAAAATATGAATTTCTTTGACACCTATGATAGGGATATTGCTTTATTACTAACTTTACCGAATGCGTCTTTTGGCTTCTGTTTGGTTAAAACCATCAATCTGAGTGAAGTTCTAAAGTTTGAAGGCTCATTGATTTGAATTTGAAACAGTTTGCGGACTATCCTGTAATTTTCCTGTTTCAGTGATTTCTGAAACGTGCAGATTTGGTAAATTGCTGATTCCATTTGATTCTCTCCCCCTCCCCCCTCCTCCAAGACTGTCCTGCCTAACAGAAATGTAGACCTGTATTCATGTGCAAGACAGAGAATTACTTTGCTATGTTGATGCAAAAAAACCCACAAAAAGACAGAGGCTTTTGTGATTATTTTATATTTAAAAGGAATGGCCAAAGCTTTGGTTGATAGATTTTATGGCAGATTTATTTTTCAGTTGTTAAGACTGTTTGAAAGTTTCATCCATGTATGTGGCGTCTTACTTTAATGAGTTTTACATCATAATAGTGTAGATGATCTTAATATTCATCTTCAATATCAGTTTCTGTGGAGAATGCATCTGAAAAACAAAAAGTCCTTAAAAAAATTGTGAGAAGGATTTGCAAGTCTTTCTCTCATCTGAGTTAACAGATCAGGAAAAGTTATTATATATGACGAGCAAGTGTATTCAGAAAACAACAGGAATTTTTATTTGTTTCCTCAATCTTGGCGTCATACACCCACCATTCTCATTCAGGTGTGTTTGGACATCAGGTATTTTACAGTTGCAGAAGAGCATTCTAGATACCTGAACACCAAAGAGTTGACTTGTGAACTTGTGATGTAATTTATATCACCAGGAAGTCTCTCCAATCAACACATCAAATGTTTAATTCATTTATTAATTGCATTCAGTGTCGTGACTTCATGTACTCACTTTGTGGGGCCTGGTGTTTAAAAAAAAAACCCTGGCATAAATTGATTTTCTTCCGCTTCTGGCAGGCATCATGATGTTTTATTCCCACATGATAGTTTATGACAAGGAAGTCGAATATGTTGCATGCAATCTCAGAATAAACATCAATCTTATAATGCAGGAATAATAACGCTGTTAATGTGAAAGTAGGACTTGCTGCCTGCATTAATATCCTTGAATTCAAAATTTTGCCTGTAAAAGACCACCCCCCCCCCCCCCCCGTTTCATTTTGAATTAAGAAAAAAAAGTAAAAACCTTAATATTATTATTCTTTTTAGGTTCTTGTCGCAGTCTTCAAGGCACAAGAATGCTGTCTTTACAGTTTGTGCTACCGGAAACGGCTGCTATAAATAGATAATAAAAATTCCCTAGAGGAGAAGAGACATGGGTGTCTGTAGTGTGAAGGATCAAGGCCATGACTCTTCACCTTTCAGTTTCATTCGGGTAGGGCTTGGTAAAACCAGAGACCTCTGGTAAAACCGTCCCATAGATTTTCAACTGTCTGTTCTTAGAATGGCCGTTTTCAGCACATGATTCTTAGCCATAAAGCTATCATCATCTCCCCTCCACGTCAGCTGAGTCACTGATAAATTTTATGCAGATTCTACGAACGCAGTTTTGAAGAGGACGTGCTTCGGTTGGGGCAACTGTCCCAATATGGGCACTGTTATCTAGGTTGATTCGTGGAAAAGCCAAACTGCTATGCCTAGGGCAGGGATACTGACCCCACGGAAGCATCCTTTGTGTGTGTGTGTCTTTCTCTCTCCTCCCCCCACCCCCTTGGTTATTTCCAAGCATCAGTCAAGACCAGTGTTTCTATATATATAATGCAAAAGGATGCTACCTGCCCACGGCCCACCAGAATATTGCCGCGCCCCACCTTGAGCAATACCGATGTAGACAACACTATCCCCAGCCGGTGTGATCCGATCAGCCGATTTTGATCCGACAAGTTGGACGTTGAGTTTCGATGAGTGCGCGAGGTCACTTTGAAGGTAATTGTCCTGATGTCACCATCCAATCAGCCAGCCGATCAAACCGGCTGGTACGCTGCGTACGCATGTAGGCTAATGTATAATAGACAAGACAACTCATACGAACGACCACCGACGTCCTAGTACGATACATGTACTAGCATTTGAGACCCGGTGTAGGATCCGGTTTCGTCCCCCCTTTGAGATGGTCCCCCGGGGGACCTTTTCAGACTAGAAACTGCTCTAAAAAGGGCCCCTTTCAGCGAATCGAAAACGAGGCTGGATCGCTGAAGGGGGCCCTTAGTCTGAAAAGGTCCCCCGGGGGACCATCTCAAAGGGGGGGACGAAACCGGATCCTACACCGGCATAGTTAGCCAACCTGTAAAGTCTCTGAGTCTGATGGTACGTCACTATGAACAACGGCGTCACCGTTGCCTAACACTGTAGTAACTGGTTTTGTCTGGTTTTCAGGAAAGGCAAAAAACTGATTTATTTTAGCACAACTGGTCTAGTGATGATGACAATTTGAAAGTTTGTTGTTCTATTATTTTTTCGGCTTGGAGTCTAGAACCAAGATAATTCGATGCGGCTTTGAATGTAGTTGAATGATTATAATATAAAAATAAAATTTTTCGAATTTTTGAGCTACTGCAGTCGTAGGGAACGATGTCGAATGATCCGTACGGATGCACCATTTTGAAAACCTGTGTTTGTCAGTTTAGTCATTCTTCGTACGCAGTATTTTTCTTTTGCCTTATCTTACCACATGATTGTGACCGAGCGATGGCATGTCGAGATCAAGACTATTCAGTTCCGTTGTTTGTGTGTTCGAGGCACCAGTCAGTTAGTCGAGTTTGTGTGTGTGTGTGTGGGGAGGGGGGGGGGGATTTACCCTGGGTCATGGGAACTGAAATAAAACTGGTTTTCCCCCAGAAAATGTTGGAAACCAGGTATTTAATCGAAACTGACACTGAGCATTACTTTTATGTGGCTTTTCAGAAAAGATTATTTAAGACTCTCCCTCCGTGAAGATCTAACATTTAATTTGTCACCCACTCTTTGCCGATCGTTTGTTTGCGGGTAAGTTTGCAAAGTTTTGATAATGTACCTAGCTTTCCTACGATGAGATCGTGATGTAGTACCTTGTCGACAGTATGCAGTTTGAAGACATTAAAGAAGAGACTGGTAGTCTAGCGGCACGGCCATGGTAATTGAGACATCATTATTCTAATTCGTTTAATCATCGTGCAGAAAAAATTGTTTTATCACTTCCCAAGCGTTTATAATTTTTCCCAATCTTTTTCTCTTGAGCCTTATGAGTCATGACTTTCCTTTTTTTTTTTATCGCTTTGCCCTCCTCTCCCCCCCTTTTTTTCACTTTTCTTTGAACCAAGATAACAGGGAAGACATTCTTTGGTTGCAAGCAACTGGTCTCTATTTTAGGCTCATGCAAGCACAGCGCACCTCTTCCTCGACCCCATCCGACCCCGTGATGGGAAAGATCATTATTATGTCGGTCACTTCGACGGCCTGAGATGGCACGAGGTAACTCTTGATTTTGCTGCGGATGGGCTTTGTCAGATGTGTGTTTGGGGGTAGGGGGAACAGTGGGCAAATGAGGTCAGACCTCTCTATCAGGTCTCGGTGTTTTATTACTTGTCACTTATCAGTCGACCTTTTTTCTCTGCGATGTAACGCCTCGTGACATGTGGTTTTGCAGTCATGTGATTCTATATGCGCGATTGTTATTGTGTTAACTATCATGTGACCAACAACAAATCTGTTGCCCGCTATAAATAAAAATCCTGCCCGCAGACGTTTCAACACCATTGCTTAACCGGGGCATCTACGAACCCGTCCTTTGTCGTACGCCTGTGTAAGTAACCATACCTTAGTGTTGACTTTGAAACAAGTATGTAGACAGGCTGTAGAGTTCGCATTTCACCTGCAGGCCTTTTTTTTTTCTTTGTAAAATGCTTTGAAGGAACAAAAACATACCGCAGGGCGAACTTGGATAGTGGTGCCGTGAAATGGGGGACACTTGCGCTTGTAAATCATAATGTAGATTGCTGTTTGGTTCTGATGTATAAATTGAATATTTTTTTCTTGATACGAAAAGCCAACTTCACAACTTCATGTTTCCATGAACAAGGCAAAGATACTAGATCTAGCGTTTAAGTTGAATTTCCCCAGGAAGTGAAATATTAACTTTTAAATACTATAAATAAATCTTACAAACTTAGAGTAAAGGCTGCAGGCCGACACATGGAGACATTCATGACCCACCCTATGTCAGAATATATCACAGTGTTACATAGTTGTATTCTCTTACTTTTATTGATTTATAACTTGCCTGTGTTTTAACTTTTTTTTTTTTTTTTTACTTGTGCTTAAGTTGAAAAAAAATATTTCTCCTTGATCATTATGAGCAAGGAGTTTTGCCATGTCATGTAGATCCCAAAACACACGGTATACTGATGCAGCTGATGCAGAACAGGGCATTACACAGACATAAAATATCAGGTCATGTAGAACTGTGTGTATAATGGAGATCATTTTCTGTATTATGAATAGCAGACTTTGCTGAATGCTGACTGCTTGAGTAGGTCCATCAGTGAAGCATGGGTGTTTGTGCATGACTGCCTTTTTTTTTTTTGGGGTAGAGCAGTTTTTAAAGCTCCAGTCCCCCTCCCCGAAGCATGTACAAGTATAATGCCAAGGTCTCTGATGCTAGTTTCAGCATTAACAGCTGCAGGGGTCGCTGTTTTCTTTTTGAAGCCTGAAGATTTAAATATTCCATCATACCCAGTGTGATTATTCACTTTGTTTGAACAAGGATAGGCTGTCAAGCCAAAGGGTCAGGGTTTACTTAAGTTTTTAGCCCAAGGTTATAACGTCCCCACACCACATAAATGTGACATGCTAACTTTTGAAAAGTTTGTGGGCATTAACCTATGCACTTTCTGGTCTCTTTTCTGCTTTTAATGTGCAGAATTTTTGTTAGAGTTCAATATCTGATTGCCTAGGGAGTTATAAAAAAAAATAATTTTAGGGGGGTGTGGGGGTAGTTGTTTTATAAGGCTGGTTAATGAAATCCTTGTAGAATTTGCAGAGATGGAGACCCAAGAATGTGACAATGTATTGAGTGACTGTCATTTTCAAATAAAACATGTTTACAATGTAACATATGACCTTTCCATATTATGGGTACATATTGTGGTTAAAGACCAGTCTAATAAAGTGCAAGACAATGGTGACAGTATGCATAAATTACAGTGATATACATGGAGTATATTAATATGTAAACTGTAAAGTGTGTTACAATGTTTTGTATTTGAAGAGTCCACAGGTTTGAGTTTGGTTTTACAGCGCGTCGGCACAATAACAGCCACTTTGCGGTCTATCTGGGTATACGTTCTGTATTTAGGTTTTGAATTCAGAGCTTTTAAGTGTAACAAGATTCATATAATTTTATCACTTTGGTAAAATTCTCAAAAGTTGTTTTTATGATCTGAAAAGTATTGTAAGTGAGTATAGAAGTTTTTAAATCCAGTTGTAGATCTTAGCCTCTCTCAGAAAGGACAGGATGCGTTGCGGGTCCACGTCAGACAATAATTCTTTCATGGATCCGTAGGCATAGTGCCTTCTTCGAATATGCATGAAGTCTGCACATTCAATTAACTTTGTTTTATTGCTAGTTGGCAATTGCATGCCACACATTCGGGTGGGGGGGGGGGGGGAATCTTCCATCCTAAGCCAATAATATGAAAAACCGGTAATGTCAAAACGCAGAAATTATGGGTTATTGGCCCCAAGCTCAAGCTAATATTCCATTGTACAACCTGCTCCAGTATCTTTGACAGAAATGGGTCCAGTCTGCCAAAACTGTCATCTAAAACTAGGGTAATCAATGAAAGAAAGAGCTCCGTCCAAGTTAAAATCTCGGTTTTCTCTGAATATGAAATTTGTGACTGAGCCTGTTTTTTCTTCTGGTATGAATGCACAGATGATGAAGCTGTTACATTGCTAAATTGAAAGGTAATCCAAATTTAAGATGGGTTGTTATATTGAATAAGGCAAAATTTAATTTCTAGATAGAGTCGCTTAGAAAAGTCAAGTTTTGCGGAGGTGAATTTGTTATGAGATTTAATCTGTCATAAAATTTAATTGTTACCAGATGTTTTTACAATGTGTGGGAGTTTTTTTTTCTTTAATAGTATATAAGTAACCTTTCTGGCGGTCATGCCAAAGTTTTCTGTTACGCCCCTTATTTGCACATTGCATCAAGGAGGAAGTAAATAATTTAAAGGCCAGGTATGGAAATCTCCAAGAGAAATCTAATGCATAAATGATAAACCAACTTCCTTCTACTACTACTATTTCCTGTTGCACCCACTGGTGCTTAGGGCAGCAACAAAGGATCTCCAGCCCTGTCTGTCCTGGGCCATCTTTGCGAGAGTTCCCCATGAGTGATTGAAGGATTTCATCTCTGCCTCGATTGTTCTCCGCCAGGTTGCCTTGGGTCTGCCTCGCTTGCGCCGTCCCTCCGGTGTCCACTGAAGTGCTGTTTTGGTTATAGAATTTGCTTCCTTTCGCAGCACGTGTCCAAGCCATCTCCATCGTCTCTTCGTGATGATGTTGGCTATTTCTTCTTGCTTGCATCGCCTTAGTAGTTCCTGATTAGAAATCTTGTTTGGCCAAAAGATGCGGAGAATCCTACGAAGACATGTGGTGTGGAAGGAAGACAACTTGGCGAGGTCACCTTCTGTCATTCGCCAACACTCTGATCCATACAGGAGTGTGGATAGGACACAGCTTTGGTACAGTCTGATCTTGGTGTTGATGCCGTATTGTGTCGATTTCCAGATGTTGCTCATACTTTGAAAGACAGCCCTTGCATTTCCCAGCCTACTTTGGATGTCCTCCTTTGTGCCACCCTCTGGTCTGATAATGCTACCAAGGTATTTAAATTTGTCCGTCGTGGTGAGGTTCTTGTCATCTACTTGCACTGGTGCTGGAGTGTCTACATTTAGGGTCATAATCTCTGTCTTCTTCTGGCTAATCCGAAGGCCTACTTTGCATCCAAAAATTATGTAGTCTCTGCGTCTTATCTTGCATGTGTTGGTGACTATGTGACAATAGCGCAAGGTCATCCGCAAAGTCCAAATCCTCTAGGTTGTCGAAGAGTGTCCATCTGATGCCTCTTGGTGCATCCTCTGTAGTTTTCCGCATAATCCAGTCGATTACGAGGTTAAACAAAATTGTTGACATCACACATCCTTGCCGTACACCAGTTTTCACTTCAAAGGATGCATCACTGTTTCCGACACTGCAACTGAAGTTCTTGTAAAAGCTTTTGATGAGTTCAACAAGCTTGCTGGGAATCCCATAGTGCCGAAGAATGCGCCATATACTCTCTCTGTGGATGCTGTCGAAGGCCTTTTCGAAGTCAACGAAGTTCACATAGAGCTGCCTTTGCCATTCTGAACACTGTTCTATGATGTTTCGGAGTGTGAAGATCTGGTCAATGCATCCTTTCCCCTTTCGGAATCCGGCCTGTTCCTTTCTCAGTGTCTTGTCCACAGCATCTGACATACGTTGCACAATGATCTTGGCAAGGATTTTGCTGGGTATAGAAAGGAGAGTGATACCACGCCAGTTGTTGCAATCGCTGAGTGCTCCTTTCTTGGGTATTTTCACTATTCTGCCTTCGTTCCAGCTCTTTGGTACTGCTTCTGTTTCCCAGATAGCTGTGAACAGTGGCTGAAGGATGGTGGCTGACTGATCCGGATCTGCTTTGAACAGTTCTGCGGTCAAGTTGTCTTTTCCTGGGGCTTTGCTGTTTTTTAGGCTCTTTATTGCTGCCACTATCTCTTCCTTCTTTGGTGGATCTATGTTGATGTCAAGGTCTTCAGCAGCATCTTGTATTATTATTCTATCTTCAGGTGGTGGCCGGTTTAGTAATTCCTGAAAGTGCTCTGTCCAGCGTGTATCCTGTTCTCGTTCTGTAGTCAGTAGTTTCCCATTCTTGTCTTTGATTGGAACACTTGGTCTTCCACCGTACTTGCCACAAATGCGCTTAGTGATCTTGTGGAGCTTACCCTGTTCTCCTCTTGCTGCTGCCTCCTCCGCATCTGCCGCTAGCTGTTCCATGGCTTCTCGTTTATCTTTCTTTACTAGTCTCTTCACTTTCTTATTTAACTCTGTGTAGCTATGTTGGTACCTCTCTTTCAGCCTTTCCGATTTCACTTGTAGGAGTTTCTTTTTCATGACTTTCCTCTCCTCGATCACATCCCATGTTCTTTGTTGGATCCACTCCTTGCTTTTCCCTTTCTCATTAAATCCAAGGCAGGCTACACTGCTCTCTGTGTACACTGTAGTTACTCTTTTCCACTCTGAATCGATTCCTCTTTCATTAGGGTTGTTCTTATCAGACTCTCGTAGAGCCTGGAATCGGTTCTTGACTTGTATGTTGAAGGCATTTCTAACACTTGCATCTCTCAGTTTCTGAATATTAAGGTGTCTTTGCTTTGATGTCTTGATTCCGGTCTTGTTCAGTTTAATTTTGATAAGTGCTGCCACTAGATGGTGGTCGCTGGCTACGTCAGCTCCTCTTTTCACTTTCACATCTAGAAGGGATCGTCTCCACATACCGTTGATCATCAAATGGTCTATTTGGTTCTTGTCTCTTCCATTTGGAGAATTCCATGTGAGTTTGTGAATTTCTCTGTGTGTGAAAAGGGTCCCTCCGATGACTAAGTTGTTCAAGGCACAAAAATCCACAAGCCTTTCTCCATTGTCATTCCTTGTTCCAGTTCCATGTTTACCCATTACTCTTTCATAATTTATATCATCTTTACCTACCTTAGCATTGAGGTCTCCCATGACAATGATGAGATCATGCCGTGGCGTCATGTCCATTTCCCCCTGGAGTTGTTCATAAAAGTCGTCTTTGTCTGTGTTGTCGTTTTCGTTGGTTGGTGCATAACATTGGATGACAGTGATGTTTGTGTGTCGTCCTTTCATCCTCATCCTCATCAGTCTGCTATTGACTGGTTTCCACTCCAACAAGCATTTGTCCAGTCCTTTCTTTAGGATGATGGCTACTCCTTCATGATGTTGGTCATCCTCTCTTCCAGAGTAGAGAACGGTTTCTCCAGTGGATGTTTTGATCCTTCCAGATCCAGTCCATCTGCTCTCACTTACACCCAGGATGTGTAGGTTGTAGCGCCTCATCTCTGATGTTACTTGTGCTAACTTACCCGATTCATACATTGTTCTAACATTCCAGTATCCAATCCTGGTCTTGGTTTTGGCGGTGTTCAGTTCCTCCTTCATCCTGCTAGCAGTTTCCTTTCGGCTTTCACTACTTACATTCATACGAGTCGCGAGGTACTCAGAAGGTCCATCACATCCAGAACGTTGGTTTTTCCATGTTGCTGTTTCCGTAACGATTTTTGTTTCTCCAAGTAAGGTCACCCCAACAAGGATTTCAGGGTAGGGTTTTCCTTCAACACTTTTGTAATTTTTTTTTGAGAGATTGCAAAGATTAACACCAGTCTTACTTCCTGGTTGAATGGTTCTTTTTCTGTCCGCCCTTTCTCCTTTGTCAGTGATGTGAATTTATTTTGGGGAGGGTGTGTGTGACAAACTTGAGATTTTACCTCATGGGCTTTCCCTGTATGCCCAATGTTAGCAGTACTTTCCCAATGCACAAGTATCATGAAAAGGTCTGTGTCCTCATAAATAGGTTATCTTGCACGCTGGAGATAGTTAAATTCATTTTCCATTTGGAGGCTGGACAGTGTCACATTTGGATGGTCTCACATTCGTTGGTTAATTGCCTATTTTCTGTCTTGGAACTTAGGAGTTTTGGCCTTTTTCATTCCCTACCATCCTTTTTGGAGCTGCAACTTAACTTGTTGGACTGTACAAATTTTGAAATTGTCTCTCTTTGCTCATTGTGGCCAAAGCCACAAATAGCCTATCATCACTGTCAGATTCATGATCTGTAATCTTTTCCCATTCATTAAGGGATGTTATACTTTTACTTGTGTTTAATAATGTTGATGAAATGGCGAGAATGAGAAAGATGAGCTCAAAGCTGAATAGCAGTGATGGAAACTGAAAACTGCTGAGCCTACAGATCGGGGCTGGAGTAAGGCCTTTAGAGGCTCTAAGTGCACAAAAGATTTTTGTGCCCCCATTTACCTTATGTGTCATTCAATTTAAAAAAAAGAAGTTTTTTTTAATGCGCCAGCAAATACTTTAATTTTTTCATTTATTGTTGTGGCCCTCTTTGTGGACCCTGATTCAGCTGCACCATTTGCAG
This sequence comes from Onchidella celtica, assembly GCA_963931925.1. Lineage (NCBI taxonomy): Eukaryota > Metazoa > Mollusca > Gastropoda > Systellommatophora > Onchidiidae > Onchidella > Onchidella celtica. The sequence continues at coordinate 45,686,220 of OZ007570.1, forward strand.
TTTTGCACCATATGGTCCATAGTAAATCCAGCAGTGAAAATTGTCTGTGGTGCCCTCCCTTCCCTTGATGCCTAAGCACATGCTTATTTTGCTGAATGATTAATCCAGCCCTGCATACAGGTAGATAAAATACGTTACTGCTACATCCTGTGCTTATGGCATAATAATATTATGCATGATAGAGGCAATACACAGATCCAGGCTTATAATGTATGCTAAGCGTGAAGTGTGCTGATTTTCCAGGAAAGTGGCGGGGAGAACGAAGAGAGATGGTCGTGGCCTTTGTTTTTATGGCTGTTTTACTTCAGAGTTGTTGAAGTTCTTTCTGTGGTTTGTTGAGGTCCTGTCAGGGGAGTTGCTTAAGTGGGGGTGATCATAGAGTTAATAAGGTTTGTTACTGCATTCAGGATCATGAAGTGAGGAGGCGGGGGCACAAGTGCTGTTTTCCTGCTTTAAGATGTTCAGCCGATCATGTGAGGCAGTCAGTCACTTGTGAATATGTGTCATGTTAAGAACTGGCTGAATTCATCATTAGGTCATTATTATTGTCTTGGCGACACATGAACTTGCTGACTTGTGTGGATCTATGGCCCTTGATTGACATCCCATGGGGACCAAAACTGCATTTCATCGTTCTCCTTGACTCAAGCCTAACACTGTCATTAAACAAAAACTGATGCACCAATCTGTGTTTCCTATAATGAAAGCTAAAGAACTGACATCAAAAGATAAATATTTCTTCACCTCGCTAAACAGCTTTTTTTGCTTTTATTTGAAAACTGTGAAAAATGAGATATATACCATTGTGATAGCACAATGATGATAAGGAAAAGCCTTTAAGGATAACATTGTAATCTTCTCACTAGAAAGAGTCTCCATTTTCAGGTGCTGCATCAAAATTAGTCTCCCCCCCCCCCCCCCCCCCCCCGACTTTCAGTGAAGATAGTTCAAGATTTAATGAAAAGCAGATTACTGGTACTTCAAATTTATGACCATACATTCAAACTGCTTATCTAGAAAAGTTAGCTTTACTATAAGAAGGAGGAAAAAAAACAATATTAAATGAAGTGAGAGCAAACCACTATAGACAGTTTGATCACAGTGTATTCTTCTGTAGTTCTGTTGTGTTCATTGGCTAGATACTCGTACTGGTAATGAAGAATGGGGTCCTAATAAAATTAGTAAATTTCCCAGCTGAGGGACATGTGCCTTAGTCCGTGGACATCTTTTCTTTGGAATAATAGATTTTTAATTTCTTCTTCTTTTTTTTTTCCCTTGTCATTTACTTTCTTCCTAAAGGATATAAACACATGCCAACACCATGCTCATACCAGCTGTATTCCAGCTTGCAAATTATAAAATTTGGGAGTTGACGGTTCGTGCTTGAAACCATTGATGTACTTTCCTCTGAATTGCCATCTGAATAAAAGATATTTAATTATTTTTTTTAACCTATCAGTATCATTTACTTTCTCCTTCCAGGATATAAATAAACACATTCCAGAATCATGCTCACCTCAGTTGTGTTTCTGCTCGTGCTGAGTTCTGCATTGGCTGGACCAACCTACATGAAGTATTTTAGAATTGAACCCTCTCTCAACAAGCCTGAAGAAAAGCCAGAATTGAAAGCGCCTGCATATCCATCACTGAACCTGAATGCTGAACTGTTCCAGGGGTCAGCCCAGGGGGCTGTCTACAGGCTGTCGTATGCTGACTATCAGGAAACATGGGAGACATTCAAAGCTACCCATAGTAAGTTTATGAAGTTCATTACATATGTCTGTGTTGACCTGAATACCAATTAATGTTAAAATTGTCCTTGACAGTTCAAAATTAGGATGTTAATTCTAAGCTGATGATTCCGTTGGAGGAATTTGTTTTTTATTTTATTTGCATATTTATATACTTAATGTTTATTTATATATTTATTATAGATTTTTTGGCGTGCATATTTTTCTCATTTAACACTTAAACAAAACGGCAATTTCTTCACCGCCTCGGATCATATTAGCCACCCACAGCTGGTTCCTTTCTTTGTTTTTCTTATAGTTCCTGTATTATGGTGGTCTAGTGGGAGTTTATCATTATTATTATGCACAGTATATACTGACATATTTGTGGTATTTGAAAAATGTTAAACTCTAAAAAATGTACGATGCAGTTCTTTGCGGACGTCCTGGGTGAAGTATTTAGAAGTTAAGAACTTCCTGGAAAGATTTAATTCACCCTAGCCCTGCTCTGTTGGTAGATCTGCTTCGTTGTGCTACATGTATACTTGTTTAAATGTACATGTAAAAAAATTTTTTTTTAAAAATGTTCTCCCTGTCAGACAAAAAGTATGATACTGAAGAGGAGGAGAGAAAGAGATATGCCATCTTTATGGAAAATGTCAACTTTATCGAGTACCACAACTGGAAATACCACAATGGCCACACCACCTTCTACCTGGATACCAACCATTTCTCAGATCTGGTTTGTACCTTTAATATTATGCTGTTCCTTCTTTATATGGAGTGATTCAGAGGCATCCTTACTCTGCAATTGGGTCTCGGAAACCCCTTTGTTTACGCTGTGAAAAAAAGCTGATTGTCAAGATTTTCATCATTTTCAACTCATAACTTGGCAGGTGTATCAAAAGTATTTGATGAGAATAGTACTTATACATGATATTTTATCCACTTTCTGTAGATATTATTTCTTTTGCATACTAATTATTTATTGCGTTGGTCATGTCAGTTTAATGTACACTGTTATCACACTGATCAGTTCAAAGTTTTCTTCCTGATGTTGAAATTTATGTGATAGATATATTCTGCTTTTCATAACATTTTTTAAAATTTTGTTTGGTTAGTTTAAACGACACTTATATTACACCAGTCAATTTGTAATGTTGTTGTGTTTTCGATCATGAAATGTGATATCGGTATTCTCCACTTTACATGAAATTCTTTTTGGCATATTTTATATTGAGGTGTTATTTTGAGGCATAACTTATCATTCCTCAGAGCAACGAGGAGTTTCGTATGATGAATGGTTTCCGTGCCAACAAGACTCGCGTCCAAACCCCCCAGTGTAATGAATATCATCCCCATACCAAAGATGTGCCAGACAGTGAAGACTGGAGGAGCAAGGGCTATGTGACAGCCATCAAAAACCAGGTACTACTTTTTACAGGTTAAGTTAAGCCATCTGTTTGTGTGCTAAATAAAGCAGAATGCACGTGGGATACTGCTGGAAAAAAAAAGGGGGAAAATTAATTCATGTCACATATTATTTAATTTATACTGCACAGTGTAAAGGAGTGGGAGCTTTGTTTTTCTCAGGAATTTGTACATTTTTGTTTGTTACTAACTGCATCGGTGCAGTATTCTGTCCATCGTCTGCCTCGGCACAAAGTGCTGATCCAATTGAATGGTCCAACGGCTTGATTAATATGTTTTTATATTGTTTTCTTGTATTTCAGAAACAATGTGGATCCTGTTGGTCATTCAGCACAGTAAGTTTTGTTCAATTGTGCAGTTTTTGTGAAATTATACTACTGAAATTGCAAAAAAGATTTTTTTTTCGAGACTCCAGTGGTTTTGGGGTTTTCCATCCACTTTCATATCAATACCAGCACTGTTACGTGTCAGTTCTATTAATTACAGTTTGGAGTAGAAACATTCAGTTTCGTTTGCTGAAATAAGAATACTACTTTCATTACATTCAACCGAATAATTTTATTCATCTAAAATTTCATTTGATACCTCAGTTCTTTAGTGTAAAGAAAGTATGACCAATGTTGCCAGTCCACCAGTTTTTTTTTTTTTCTTCTTCTTATGTAAGTTACCTGTAAGAGTCGTTTTGGTCTTTCTTGGTATGTTAAAGCATCTATATTAAGGCTGGTTAATGATACTTAATAGGTGCAATAGAGAACTTTCGGAAAACTTTTCTTGTAGCTGGATATTATCAAAGGCCAATTTTTTTCATGTAAATACTACATAACGATACTCCAAAGGTAAATTAGAACTTTGCCATTTAGAGTGACAGTCATGGAAGTCCAGCAGCTGCTTCCTTTGAATTTGACTGAAGTTTTACTTTGAGTGTACTCCAAGTGCTTACTGTAAGACTGCACAAGGCAAATTTGCAGGGGTCTCAATAATTTGACTTAATTTAATAATAATGTGACTCTATAGGGCTTTAATTTAAACAGTAGTCAATTGCGGTCAAAGGAAATATAAGATAATTTGCACCTTTGTAAGCACAAGGACATATGCCCAGCTACTTATGAACTGCATTGCAGTAATGATGTTGGATGTTGGGGCTGGAGTTTCTTTTTGTTTGTTATATTAGAATTTCAGTTGGCCAAAAAAATCTCCTGCTATAGGCTTCAAAGTCTGGCAAGGAAAAGAAAACTAGAATGCCAGTTTATTTGTTTCAATAACTTTGGCCATCAAATAAAATTTATTAAATGATATAACCGGTAATTGCTGTCTCTTTGGCAATTATAAACAAGAATTATCTGCAATTTTTTAGCATGATTTATCTTAAGTTTCTTTGTTGTCCTAACTTGATAACTTTTGAATCACTTTTTCAGACTGGCTCTATGGAAGGCCAGTGGTATAAGAAAAAAGGCAAGCTTGTCGCTTTGTCTGAACAGCAATTGGTGGACTGTTCTGGTAACTTTGGTGATCAAGGATGCAATGGTGGTCTCATGGACTATGCTTTTGAGTACATCATTGATGCTGGTGGTCTGGAGACAGAGGAAAGCTACCCATATGAGGCTCAGGTTGGTAATTTATCAGTGACATTGTTGGCGCTTAAATGGAGATTGCCCTAGATCTTGTGTCTAAGGACAGACCTTGGTAATATGTATGATACAGTTCATGGTGCATTGGAAAGTTCAGGGACCCGTATGGGTTTTGCACATTGATGTAGATTTTCACACTGCAGTTCATTGTGATTGGCTTTGTTTTATTCTTTATTTGTAGTTCTTTTCATGTCTTTCATAATCGAAGTACAGCCCACATGTTAATTCAGATGAAGTTTGATGTGCAGCCTGTGCTTTTTATTTATTTGTTGCCTCGTCATACTTAGTCCTGATCAAGGAAAAGAAAAACACAAATTTTTGTTTGTTTTGTTTTGTTTTTAGTATTCAATTCCTGGTTCTAAAACTTCAGCACTTGAATCATGTTTTACCTTAAAAATAAGGCAGATCAGGAGTAATATTCCTGTTACAGATTCTCTTGTACTTGAAATTGAATTGGTTCATGTGACTGACTGTTTTACTGTACATTAATGCATTGCGATATTTTTTATTTGCATGTTAGAGGATGATGATTGATGGTAAGGTGACCTACGATGTAATTCTATGCGGGCAAGGATTTTTTAAACTTGTTGCATTTTTCATTCCAGGATGATACATGCCGTTTTGATAAGAGTGAAGTTGTTGCCAGCATTCGTGCATGTTCTGATGTTGTACCCAGGGAAAGTGAGGACGCTCTGAAAGTAGCTGTAGGCAACATTGGCCCAATTTCTATAGCTATTGATGCAAGTAGTCCAGAGTTCCAGTCTTATAGAGGAGGTATGAGCAATTGTTAGTTGTTTGTCAAGGGTTTATGAGGTTGAACTTGCCAACAGCTTCCTTATCCCTGCTATCAGTCTCGCTGAATTAAATGACTACTTCAAGCTATGAATTTCATTCATTAGTAATGAACTTGAAAATATAATGCCCAGGGAAAAGTGACCATGTCATTTCTTTTTTGAATCTAGAATCCTAAAGGTCTGAATAATTGTATGATTCCTGACTGATGGACCATCAGAATTTTATCCTTTTAGTGTAATTCACTATCATTTTGTATTATTCAATTTATTGGCTTATGAATTTCAGTTACTCATCATTCCTGGAAAATTCATTCAGATCATGGCTTTCCAAGAAATGTTGAATGAAACGTTGTGTTCATTCCTTTAATGGGCTTTTCACATTTTGTTATAGGTGTGTACAACAACCCAGATTGCAGTGAAACACAATTGGACCATGGTGTATTGGCAGTAGGTTATGGCAGCCAGGATGGTAAAGATTACTGGATCGTTAAAAATAGGTGAGAAACTTTAGTTCTTTAGTACAGAGACAATTTGGGGCCTGCGCCTAGTTCATAGGCGTTCTATTTGCTCTGGTAAATTTTTTTTTTCTTTCTCAAAATATTTTTTGGCATGTTATTGATTATAATACATTTGTTGTGCATACAATTTTTGATATTAGAGGTGGTATTTTAGGACAGAAGTGAGAAAAATACCAGAGTGGAACGTTTTAGGCAGTAAAGTTTTAGACGTTGCTCTTTTACAAAGATGGCTAACCAGCCCACTTGGCAAGGACCTGTTTACATCTAGCTTGTCTTTCTTTTTTTTTCTCTCTTGTATTGGTTTGTTGTTTTCCTATTTCTGATTCAAAATGATTGTTGTAGTGGTCTTTCTATTAAACTCGAATGTCCTTATTATTTGCATTTCCTTACCTTGTTACTTGTTGTTGAGCTTGGAAAGTACTGTATCGTCACTGAATTTATCTATGCACTCTCAGATTTTGGGGAAACGCTCCGTCGCCTATAAATAGACAGTACATGACCATAGCATGCTATATTTTAAACAATATTAGACATTTGAAGTGTGGGATTTTATCCATTTCTTGGGCCTTAAATGTGTGCAAGTCAATCATGAATCACTTCTTTGCGCCACCTGTAAAATTTCAGAATTCGAGTTTTGTAGTTGGGGACTTGCAGTAACAATATATGAAGATCATTTGGGATGATTTTATGAATGATTGATGCAGAATTATTTTGAACATGCAGGCATATTGCTGGTTTTTGTTGTTTTGTGTTAACTTCATTTTTTCCCTTTATCTTCTTTTTTTTTTTCAGTTGGAGTGAGTCTTGGGGTGACAAGGGATACATTTACATGTCTCGTAACAAGAACAACCAGTGTGGAATTGCCTCTCAAGCAAGCTTCCCAGTTGTCTAAAATGTTCTGATCCAACAGTTAACCAGCTGTTACACCATGGCCTTCCTGTGCTTTGAATCATATACCTGTACCAAAGTAAAGTCTTGATTTTTTCCGTTCCAGGTCAGATGAGATTAAAAAAAAAGAAGAAAGGTTTGAAGATCAAAATATAATCAGGGTGTGCCACAGACAAGAATTTAAAAATAAATATTATCACTGTGAAACTTCATTTTTCTGCAAAGCATAATATTTTGCAATCTCACAGAAATTCAAAATGTCTCAAGCTCATTGGCAGCTAAGAACAGATTGTTTTTTTTTCAGGTTCCACTTTTCAGTATAATTTTTTATCCCAACCATTTCATGTGCTTGAAAATTTACAGGATCACATATTACGTTGCAGACAAATGTTTGAAGTTGAGATTTTAAAAAAAAATTATCAAAAAGAGGATTGTTGCAAGAGAGCAAAACCTCATGGTAAATTGACAGCCCATTTATAATAATAAAATGTTACATCAGATCTGTGGCCATAAACCAATCTGTTGATTTTTATATGTTTACAAATCCTTGCGTTTAGACATAACAGTGTGATGTGTATGATTGTGACGTTTTGTTGCATTAAAATGATTTGTTCTATATTGGTATCCAGTATTGTGCTTGCTGTCATCTGGAAGCCAAAATTGCTTATAATCCACATTTTTATGTATGACAGTTTGATAGTGTTTTCATGGTCCAAGCATTCCATAGAGACAGTCTTCTTGTGGTTGGTGTGGCCTTTTTTTTTTACACAGAAATAAGTAAAACTGTTTTCAGGTTCTTTGAAAAATTGTTTGTCCCAGAATGATAGGGAAATGGTTGTTTTTCTTTGAAATTTAGAGGTAGCTTATGACAGTGGAGGTACAGACTGAATAAAAGAAAAAAAAAGTAATAATAATAATAAACATTTTTTGTGAAGGATGTATGGCCATCATCTTTGATGGTATTGGTATAGATAAGCAAAACAGGGTGCGATTTTGTTTTTTGTTTTTTTGACCAAGTTTGAAATAATTACTGAGGTCGCAGTGACCTTACTACATGTATGTGAATTTATGTATGTGATTCAAAAATGCTATATGCCTTTCCTTGTAATTGTGGTTATTGCACTTACCCATAAACATGCGCAGCTGTTTTTATATTTGTTACAAATGCAACTGGATTGTGGCAAAAATCTCAGTGTTTCAGCTTTATGTTTGTTGAAAAATGCTTTAGTACTTGTAGTACTTGGAGGCTTGAGTCTTTTCTTAGTTGTAGATCTGTTGTATCTCAATTTGTTGATATTTTGTTTTCTTCCAGGAGGTAATTTATGGTTGTTCATAATAGAATATATTTTGTTTTTTTTTAAACTTCTTTCATTGGATGAAGGTATGGATGAGCTTTGGTTTTATTGTTAGCATATCACTGTGGACTCACACGTATGGTAATAAGCCTGTCACATTCAAGTTAAGGATCTGACTGCTTGTATTGACTTCATTTCAAAGAGGATAATTCAGGCCTATGCTTCTGAATGTTGTGAATTAAATACAAATTTCCAAAGAAATTTTTGTTACCTTTCAGGTAATGATGAAATTGTCCACTGTTGAGCTATCACTGAAGTTAACATTACAAACTTTATTGGTGTTAAATGATTTGTTCAGCTGAAAACTTCAATTTTTTTGTCATACATGTATTTTACACCTTACTTAAACTTTTGGGTTTCAAGTTTTTCTCTCTCAAAGTTCATGCATGGTACTCTTTTCTAAATCTGAATGCATGTTAAAGATGACATTTATGAGTAAAAACTGAAAGTTCAAGTTGATTGCTATCACTCTGATGCTGTGTTGGATTGAGTACTTTCTGCATTCATATTTTTTTTCAAGAATCTTAAGTATTAAAATAAAAATAATATATTACCTGCATTGTTCCAGGTTGCTGTTGGTAAATGTTATATTTTAAACACCTATCAACAATGATGTAAAGTAATTTTGTTTTGAGAGACTTAATACTAATAATAGATCTCTTGTATTATCTTATAGTACATGTAGATGTGGAAATTAGAGTCTGGTCTAAATTAAGGAGCACACAGTTTATAAAGTTGTATGAACTTGTCACTAAGAATATGCAAGGTTTTGTAAATAAAAATTAAAATTCCAGCCAGACTTCTGTTTTCTTGTGTGAAAATTAGTTTGCTGAGTGAGTCTTGGCAGTGTGTGATTGTACTAACAAAGAACAGAGGTTCTGTAGTGGCCACAGGCCTATCATTATTGTGAGGGGGGGAAATAAATCTGCATGGAAAATTATTGTCAAAGTACAGCCATAATATATAGTCTTCACATGCAGAACAGCCCGTATTATGTCCTGGCTTACAAAACAATGCTCTCATCAGCATCTTGATTCACATATATTATATGCTACTATTAAACTAATATTCCCTGCACTGTTGACAACTGTTTCACATATGGACACTTCGTGCAAAAATATAAAAACCATTACCAACTATCTGAAATGTTATCTGGCTGCGGACTCGGAGCAATTCCATGTTTTTAGTGAATGCAACACCACAAGAATTAACTTCTTTTTTTTTTTCTAAACAAAATACAGACATGAAAAACTAAAGTTATTGAGACTGGAAAAATGTCATACCTCCAATTTTATGTGTCCTTTGCAACATATTTTGAAAGGAATTTAGGAGAAAACTGGATTCTAGGTCTTGTGGTTGTCCTGGAGTTCTCAGAGTTGTTTTACAACTCCCTCTTATATTTAGAGATTACTGGATACGTAGTTCTGTTCGAATACTGACTGCATTATGAAACAAGAAGATCTCTACAGCAATTATTAGTCCAGTTTCTTACAAGTAGTACTTTCTGTGAGGCTGGATGAAAATCTATAAAGCACTGTATTGATTTCTAAATCAGGTGTGAGATAAAAGCACCCACATTCTGTTCAGAAATAAAAAGAAGTGACTCCTGATGTTATTTTAATCTGTATCCAGAAAGCATGCATACACTCTATCTACCATTATAATTTTGCAACTCGGAGGCTATGCTGTCATTTTTAGAAAAAAAATGGCTAAACTCGCAGTCATGAAACTTTTGAATGTAAAAGAAAATGATGGGATAAGCTAGGTTTTTACGGAGCCAGTTTGTGGATAATTTGTTCTGAAAAGTATTTAGACAGAAAACAAAATATGGTGAGGCTGTGGATTTGCTTTGCAACTTTTTGGAATCCCATACTCCACCAAGCGCCATCAATCCATAAATAGCTCAATGGTGTTGTTTCAGTGGCTGAGTGCCACATTCCTGTGTAGCATTACCTTATCATGGTGCACAAAATAATATGAACGAAGGTGTCATGGAAGCATGTTTTTATAAGCCCATGCATAATCTACTTGTCATCACTGCTCTAGTCCAATGGCATACGTCATTTTTTACACTTTTGGGATATTAAGAAAAAACTGTTTACCTGTCATTTTGTGGCTTATGCCATCATCATTCTATGGGATTATTACATTTTCCTATAGGAGCATTTCCTATGGTAAATGTATTATCTGACAGCCCTCATGCTCAGCAATGCAATGAACCATCAATTGCCTTTTTGCGCAAGTCTGAGATAGGCCATTATTGTAGAGCAATGGTGTAGTAGAGAAATAAAATTGAACGAGGTAATGTACAAACATTTTTTAAGCAGATCTTGACTGACGAAGATTAGTCAAGTAAATAAGCCAAAGTTTATTTACAAAATTTTATTTATTGTTACAATGTTTTCATTCTTCACAACATAAAATTCCATTCATACAAAACTGAGAGGGTTTACCCATGTAAGACCACATCCTGAAATATAAAACTGATAAAAACATAAAAATGTAATCAGCAGTTATTTTGGCTCCATGAGCCGAGATTTATTATACAATGAGGATGACATTAATGCACTTGGTGAGTTACATGAGGAATAAATTATGGAAAGAGTACACAGCCCCCTCACTTGTTAATTTTCATATTGTTTCTTTCCTTTTTTTTGTCAAAAACTTTGATGTCTCTGATGTAGATCAGGTTTCATTTTCACTGAAATTGAACTTTATTTGGAGATCTTAATCCAGGCAGATAAATGGAGGAACTCTCTGAATACCCAAGTGATCCCTTTATTTATCTTGATACTGGGTCAGTGCTTTCTGTTTTCTCAACACATAATGTAGCTAATATTTCCAATGCTTCCATGAAAAAGAATTGACAAAACTAAATTTTTCTTACTGTATGTCTGATTAGTGAATATCAATTGTGCCTAAAGATACCACTAAGGGCCTGACTGAAGACAAAAGCTACCACAGACAGCACACAACCAGCAAATTAATAACACTGCCATGCCATTTTTCATATCACAGACCTGAAAACACAAAACCAAATCTCACAGATAAAAAATGTATAATGTAGTATAATATTGTCATTACCTGATTTAAAAAGAAACTTTTATTAAAAACATGCTCCCAGTAAGTATAAAAAAAATGTTCTTGAATGCATCAGCAATAATTTGATTCTGCACCCAAACTGGCAGGGCACTCACTCAGTGTGATACTGCTACAACTACACAATACTGGATTTGTTAATTCGATGTGCAACATGAAATTTGTATTGATTTAAATAATGTTTCAATATTAATTTGTCATATTTGACTATAATACTTTACATATGAATATGCTAATCACCAGCACTTTCAGCAAACATTTTTTACAAACCCAATACAATTGTCCTTGTTCTGGTTCTCATTTTTAAAACTAGTTTCATCTTGTAACATTGTCCCTTCTCAAGAGAGGAGTCAGAAATCCCACAACACAATTTATGAACATTTTCAACATTTACTATGTGAAAGCAAATTACGTATGGCTACCCTGTGAAAATAACATCACGAAACCATTTGCCATACCAAGTAAAATATTTTCAAAATGTCAGTTTCTGTATTGTGCACTGAAGAGAAATCTTTCCCATCAAACAAGGTGCCGTGACAGCTATTTCAAGAAAGCAAGAACATACCACTTTCCACACATGCGCTTAACCACATTACTGACATGGTTCACTTTTTTAGCAAAAATTGTTCATGTGAAGATATTAAACCCTAAAACAAATCTTGCAAGCATAAATGAACAACAAACATACGAAGACAAAAAGAATACTCAGTCTTCAATATCACATATCAAGCTTGACTATTTTGTTCTTCTGTATGTAAAACATTCCCTTATTCTGTCTTTTATTCCCTCATTTTATCTTTTACTGTGAACAGCAGAAACATTTTTATGTTATTGAAATATCACTGTAACATATTCAATTTTATACCCTTTCTCCTCGGAGTTCCCAGAAATGCAAATGAAATTATCTTTTAATCAATTTCAAATGGTCACTAAAAAAGAAAATTTAAAAAAACAAACCCAACACTTAACTGCTTTGCATAGGCTATTATTATTATTGTTTTTGTTTCTTTTTCTTTTATTTTCCCACATCTTTCTGGCAATGTTGTTCTCTGACTTCAGTCTTCAATGAGACATAACCTCAGTTCAGCATGCAGGATTCATAGGTTGGAACCATGTATTTGATATTTATAAAAGCATCTTCTCCGCCATATCGCTCGAATGCTTCCAATGTCTCCTGAATGAGGTCGCCTACATTTTCCCTTTTCTGTTGACTGTAGTCAATGCCATCACCAGAATTCACTGTTGGAGGAAAAATAAAATCCTTGCATAATCAATGTGGCTTTACATACTGTGATCGTTTTTGCGAAGAAAGATGACAACATTCAGTAATATGACAACAGAAATGCCAATGACTAAGATCATAAACCACTATGGCATCACATAAAACTAACTATAGATATCAATGTGAACGAAGTACTGCAATAACAGGAGCTAACTGAGAAAGATTCACAACACTGTCAATAATGTCCAGAAGATCTGACCACATGTGCTTCTTTATTGAGTCCCTTTTGGGACATTAACATAACTGCAATAAACAAAGATTAATAATCTTCTAGTGGCAAACATTGGACTTGCTTCTTGCTTTACACAATATTCAGTGTCTTTCTTTTAATGTTCAGGGTAGTGAAGTAAGAGCTGTCATTTTGTCACTATAGTATTCTACCCTCTCTGGACAAATCTAAGGTACATGTATTTATTAAAAAAAAAAAAATTCAATCCATAACTAAACTTACAGTTTTTGTTTTTGAAGATATTCATGACTGGAAGGATCTGCCTGTAATAGGGGACAAGTGCCTCCCCAACCATCTCTGCTGAGACCACCAAATGCTGCAATACTTTCAGCGTTGTGCATAACACTTTGTGGTTCCTTGTGTTCAAAGCATCTGAAATATCACAAAACTCATCATGAAAATTTCACCCTAAATTTATTTTCAGTAGAAAACCACATGAACTTTTCAGCAAAGCAGGCCTATTAGTGAAAAACAGAGTTTTTCGATTGTCATCATAATATGAACTAATTCGACTTGTATTTCGTGGAAGTTAGAGAATAACTGCAATGATACAATGTTCCCCAATTTTGAGAGAGAGAGAGAGACTGAGGTGTGTATGTGTGTGAGAAAGAAAGAAGAAAGAGAGATCGAGATCACCCAAATCAAGCGCAGGAACTTTTTAGCTTTTAAATGTGTTCATTACAACAGCTCCAAACTTACTTTTGATAGGGATGATCAGCTGAGGGATGACAGGCAAGATTTTTGAGCCACCATGTTCAAGCATGTCATGAACACCTTGCCTGGCAAAGAACTCGTAAGGATGTGTTGTTTCACAGAGACCATCGAAAAATAAAGGGAGGTAATGGTGATAATCTAATTTCTCAATTTCTACCTGCAAAACAGAAATTGTATAAAGTATGTCGACGGATAAGGTAAAATAGACAAAATCATGTCAGGTAACTAAAAGCTAGCCCTATAGGCAATATGTACATGTACAAATGAAACACATGCATTTGCACTGAAAGCATATTAAATGACTTTGTCAGCGACAGATTTGTTTCATTTTAATCTATATGAAGAATGTGTCTGTGATCTTTGTTCAAACCTTGCATATTTAAAGCATTATTCTTCTTCCCTTGTATTTCAGCAATTTTATTTGTTTCAATTCAGATCTTTAAGTCAGACATGGTTCAAAGGTTGGCAAGTTTTGATTCTACTACGTAGTAAATTATAGGCCTTCGAGGCATGGTCACATGTATGATATCTTGTCACCTTTCAAATTTACTCATTTTTGATGAAGGAATGTAACTGAGCTCATTCTTAAGGCTATTGATAAATTTACAGTTAAGGGTAACTGAGTTTATTTTTGAGGTAATTATATTCAGAAGTGATCAAGGAGTGTGACGGCATCTGTTACTGATCCTAAGGAGATAACTACACTCAACAATGATCTAAGGAGGTAATTATGCATTAACAGCTTGCCGGATCTCAATTTACCTTGCATCACCACCTCTTCCCCTTATCCAAGATGCTAGCGATCCTTCTAGCTACATCTTCAAAAGTCAAGCAGAGAGGAGTACCATATGAATTACACAACTTTAGTCGGGCACATATTACATGTTTTGAGTGTCAATTGCTGAGCCCTGCATTTACTATAAAAACGTCCACCTAGAGAACTAACTTGCCAGGGGGGCTGTGCCCCCCTGCGACCTCCTGCTCACAGACTCTCCTAAAGTTGCTTCCTTGTAGTATCCCTATCATGTAACTCCTATGGGGCTGCTCCCCAATCAGACTCTAAATAATGAATAAACAAGAAAATCAACGCACAAACCAGATTCAGGATTACCATGATCATTTCCAGTTTGTGAAAACAAATTAGAACAACACTTTCTTTTGTTGTTCTTCTTGTTTTTACGGATGCTAAAAATATGCACTGAAAGAGCCACAACAGTTTTAAGCTATGTCAAATAAGGTATACGGAATCACATTTAAAGTAGAACATGCCTTTTTGTGGTTTTGAACTGCTTTCTAAGGAAACTACAGGAATACATATGTTGTGAGCTACATTTCCTTTGAATGTAGAGTATGTGTAGTAAATAAAATGTAGTTTTTAAACATGCAAGCCTTATGCTAGATATTAGTAATAATGTGAGGAATTCCATAAAGTCTTCCCCTTGCAGATGGAACTAACCGGTTTGTTTTTTCAACCTACATTCCCAAATGTATTTTCAACTGTCAGAATGAGAGAATATTATACGAAACGTAGTGGTGTGAACATTGGTCTCACCTTCCATGCAATTTTATTGCCTTTTGTGTCATGCTCCAAGGCTATGGGAAAGTCACCACGTTCATAAAATTTCTTGAAAGATGTGCCTCCTGTTTCTCTCTGCCTGAAAGCTCCTGCACATGGGGGTTCCGGTTTCTGGTTGAAGAAAAGTAAGCAGACATATCTCATTATTGTAAATCTAATGTCATAAGGCTACTGAATGACACAATGATGCCTTTACATGTGCTTCAATAAAAAAAATGTCCTTCCCCCATAACAATCTCCAGCCAAAGGTAAAAAACAACGACATATGAGTAAAATGATCAAGCGACAAAACCATAGGACAGTTTGAGCTCCATATGTACACATGGTTTCATTGGGAGCATGAGAGTAGACGAAAACACCTATGTAACTTAAAATTTATTGTTATATTACAGTGACAGGTATCTTCTCATGTGGCACAAGAGCCATACATAATCTTGACCTTTTTATATACATATCATCACGATATGCAAAATCATATGACTGAATCGGGTTCTCCATTTCTGAACTTGTTTATCCTTTCTAATACAATTAGCTTGAGCTATTATATACACATGGGCAATACCTAAAGTAATCAAGGTCAGTTCACATTACTACTTGAACCTGCGAAAACAAATCCAACAAATAATACTTTTTACAAAAAGATAAACCCAATTCAACTAATTAAAACACATAAAATTTTCCCACACAATCGGAAATACAAATTAGTTTAAATAGCTGCTTCTCTACATTTCTTCTGTACATTTATTTGTTTGCAGTAGGGGGAACATAGGAGAATCACTGCAACAAATTTTTTATAAATGGTGGGAAAACTGTATCTGACAAATAAAATGCATTTTTTACTTTGAAACAAAAACCCAATAGCTACCTAAATGTGAAACGCTATCCCCTTCCTCCCTCCTCCTCCTCCCCCACCCCAATTAAAAAAAGTGTCCCAAGCGATCATATCCTATATTCTATAAATATACAAAAATTCAAATTCAATCATTTATTTAGAAAAGCAATAGAAAAAGGATTGAAAAGGATTATGTTAAAAAATATTTTATGTACAATAGTCATAGGCCTACAGTCTTCTATAGATCTCTAGCACTGGCCTCTGTCTATCAAGATTCCACACGATCATGCTTGTTTCAAGTCTGGTGAATTTCGCCAGTTTTACGTGCCCAAGTTTTCATGCTTGCTTAACAATCTAGCAGCAGAGGCTTGTTTGAGAGTTGCAGAAATTTGAATTTGTGGTGGCTTTGAGACGCACTGTAGATCTAGTTAAAAAGCAAAACAAAAGAAAAGAATGTAGAGAGCATTGTTCTGCTCTTGCTGGGACGATGTGCCTGAGAACAAATACAAAAAGCGGTTCATCTTTGCTGAAAAACAAACCTGAAGATATCCAGCACGAACAAAATCCATCAACTTCAAGAACGGCTGTCAACTCAAGTTTTGCGCAACGAAACCTGGCGCAACAAGAACACTTTTATGAAAGTCCTTCACTCACCGTGATATTGTTTTTATCATAAATAGTCGCTTGAGGAGTAAACGGGACAGTGTCCCTCAAGCACACATATTTTCCTGGCAGTTTTACCTTCTTGATGCAGGTTTGTTGTTGTTGCCTAGCTTTCATCATCTTGAGGAGTTGCAGATCTATTTACGCGATCGAACACGAAACCAATCTCCCTCAGGGCCTTATTCCTGCCGTGAAGCTCCAATCTATCAGTTCTCAGCCAAAGATGGAGCACCGTGAAGCACTGGTTGCCATGCGACTTTCTCTGAGGCCCGTATGTTGGTATTTACGTGACCTCGTCACCCTACCAACGAACCGGATGCGAATTACCTCGCAATACCAAAAATCCCTCTACCGGATGTATTCTAGTGAAGACTGTAACGATTATTTACAGTGCACTCCCTTGGCTGTTTTGTCTATTGTTAGTCGACATCTAATATATTATGATCCTATTTGTAGTCTTCCAGCTATGACAAAATAATTATGGAAGCATGGAATACATGATGAAAGAAAACTATTAAATATTTTTTTTCCCATTTGCCGCATTATTAGGAAAATTATACCTTTTTGTGGAATACAAAAATTGTGCATTTTCTGGGTGGGAATTAAGAGGCTTTCTTGGCTCCATTCCTGCCATCATATTTTGCTCCATTGATCTGCTTAATTTTGTTGTTTTTTCTTTTGGGGGCTATACTCTGGGTCTAAGGCTTCTTGGTACATGTGCTTGCTTTTTTTTTTTTTAAAAATAGAAATACCAGGTGAGTATAGGTGCAAGTTCTAGCGCAGCAAGCTGTGGATGGGTCTAAGGAACTGTACCCGTTCTTATCGCCAAATGCTGCATAAAATATTTATCTATTGCAGACTTGGTCTGCTTTTTTTGCCTCTTCTTCATGCGACTATTATTTGAACAGTATTTTAAAGTGGATCTGAGGTTTCCCGATATATGACTTTATGTTTGTACATATAAATTGATATACTGACAAGCCGTTTGAGATTAAATCCTACTGTCAACAACATACTTTCCCACTCATTTTGTGAATGACATGTTTGATAGGCATTTGACAGCTATACTTAACAATTTTGATTCTATTCACTGAGTGATACACGTTTTTTAGTTTTATTTGAAATTTGCATAAATTGTTTGAGCAAACAATCAGCATACTTATTTCATTATAAAGTTGTACTTGAGTTTAGTACATATACATGTATATATGGCAAGATGCTAAAACCAAGTGAAGAGAATCTTAAAGGGTTGTAGAAATGAAAACCTATCTAAAATAACAGATATACTATGGTTCTATCTTCTAATTGCTGGTCTCTTTGCACCTTGTTAACCTGTTATCTGAGTCAAAGCCACTCACTTCAGATGCTGATTGGTATACCAACTGAGTAATTTTTCTTGTATTTTGCATTTTGTATACTTTTTTAATCTCATTTGGGAAATTTGCCTCTGTGTCATTGCAGTCCAGTTACAACTGGAGCAGGCATGTCATCACCACAGTGCAGCGCTGGTCGGCGGGTTTGTTTTTGTTATTGTGGGGGGGGGGGGGATGAGGGAGGAGGGGAGGGAGTGGTAGGGATGGTTTTATTTAATTTTGCCTGGGCAGCCGCCTATTCGCCCTACTCTTTTGATTCCCAACTGCCAAAGTATCTTTAACATGCGCAACGTGCACACAGGCCCTCCGAGATTTTCATCCTTATCCGTTTATCCGAGAAGACTAGGTGCTCCATCCTACCTCCCATAGGATCAGGGACAGGAAAATATGAGCAAAAATACCCAAATTCCAACATGCCTGCATCGACCGGGATTTGAACCCAGTACCATCGGCATGAGAGGCGAGCACTTTGCCTCTAGATCACAGTGTTCTGTTGTTAGGTAACTTGCTGAAGACTGCATGAATACTGAATACCGTTTCTTAGATATAATTTTGACAAAGCATATCCTTCAAAGCCATCACTGCAGTAAACTTATCAGGCTTTTTCATTTTGAGATTCAGGCCATATTGTACTCTTCACAGGACAATTTCTGCAACCGTTTGCTTTCTCTTTCTTTTCTCTCTATGATGTAGGTTACACTCCCCCCCCCCCCCCCCCCCCACCTTTTTGTTTTCCCTCCAAAAGCTTAGATCATCTGGAAATTTGTATTCATCCATCATTAAATAATGTTTGAATTTAACCACTGAAATTAAACATGTGGTGCTGAAGCACAGAATTTGTATATATATGACTGGCAGCCACTCAGAATGAGACGCTTGTCGCTGGGCTTGAACCAGAGAAATCGGGAGTTGAACATGTTTGGGGGTTCAAATATTGATTTTTTTTTTTATTGCAGAAATGGAAAGTTTATCCATTTCTGAACTAGAAAACGTTAATTATATGAGCAGATTTTAAGTATATAAAGTGATTAAAATCAGAATTTTCTGAGGTAGGTATCTAGCTGTTTTGTGTTGAGCCCGATCTTTACTTGCAATTTTCTCGGGATTTCCACCATTGTTCCGGGCTCACCCCCCACCTCTTTAAACTGCAATATCTCTGGCTAGAATTTCACCAAATGAAAGTGCATGGAATAAGCTTTCACAAGATACCAATAACTTTATTATGATAAAAATCGACAAGTGACTCATTTTGACTGGCTGCACGACATATACATACCAGTAGCTATGCAATGCAGTTGTGGCTGTCAAATGTAATAACTAATTCTCTATACTGGCATTAGTGATATGCATTGGTATGTGTGCATTAACTGGACATGTCCCACCTCAACCTATATATTTATGAACATATTCAACTTATGTCCCAGCAACAATGTTTATCATATTAAACCACCATTATATCCATTGCCTACTTATTGTTGATGTGAGAAAACTGCAGCAATTATGCTTTGTTAAGGAATTAAATTTTCAATCGAATAACATCACAGCACAGAACACCAGCGCACAATGAAGTAAAAAGTAAGTTTTTATATCAGGAAACATAACTTGTGATGCATATTATTTAAATGTCTAATCACCAGGGTAACAAACACAATTATAAAAACCTGAACAGACCTCAATACCGGTAAGTAAATAGTAACATAGTAAAGCTTTCACATTCAACAAACAAAAAGACAGTGAAAATTGCTGTGATATGTAATGCAAAATCTGGATAATATTCTTATTTTAAAAATAACTTAGGCCTATATAGGACAGCGCAAAAGGCATAAATATAGAAAGAACAAAACAATGTAAAGCAGGCAAACATCACCGGTCAATTGCAACATTGTTTTTTTTAATACAAGATGAAATGAAAATTGAAAATAATTCGTAGGTTGGTGAAAATATCTTGACATCAATGGTTGCAATAAAACAAGCAAGACCACAGCTACTAATTGATATCACATAATAATGGAGCTTGGGCCCAACTTTGCGGCTGCAAAGGCTTTTTTTACTACGCAACGTAGAGAAATGAAACTTGGCACATGTATGTAAAATTTATTAAGCCTGTACGTGTCAAGCTCATTTTTTCCCGAAACTCTTTACTTTTCCCAGAAATTCAGTTATAATTATCAGTTATCAATTCATGATTGCGAATACGACGTGATAATGTACTTCCGTCAATTTCGTCATTTCGCCTCTTACCGGAAATGTAAACTAGAGTTCACGATCCAGCCAGAAAACTTTGATAGTGATACCGAGTATAGTGTTATACAGATGAGGTGAGTGCCATTCATTCATACCAAGAAAACTGTGCGTAAATATTTAGATCATTTTTTACGAACACATGAGCCCATGAAAAATGCTTGGTGTGCACTACTGTGCACTGTGTACTACTGTAATACTATCCTATCTATCTATTGATCGCCGATTTTATATGGATGACCCAAAGTGTCTCGACATCAATGTCTTTGTGCTGATTCCTTTTGGTCTGGAGTGGTGAGCTCAGTTACTAGTCTATATAATAAAGCTACAACAAAACTCCTAATAGTCCTATGGACTCTGAAACTACACAACGCATTGACCTGAAATTTGGCACAAAGAATTATGGGATAGCGAACATTGTTCCTATCGCTATACACAAACAAAACCGTTTGTTATTTCTGAGTTAATCGGTAAATGCGGTTATAATTAAAGACTAAATTCAAGAGAGCGATTGATCCGAAATTTAAGATCATTGATGTATGTTTCTAATAATAGCCCACTTCCACCTACATAATTTTCCACTTCCGTTGTCGAAATTTGATTGTGTTGTGATCACTACCATGCCGTCATGCCTCCTAAAAGACGTAGCATCGGGAGATACACAACCAGGTACGTTAGACAGCGCAGACAACAAGAACAACACAGGCGGCACAGCAGACCTCATATTATTATGAATTTAGTGTTCATTTCTTTTACACCAAATCCAGCAGTGAAACACACTGACCCGTGCGCAAATTATTGCAATTTCATGAATGCTGATGAGGCGCATACGGCGCCAGCGAACGAAGGGAGTGCAGTAAGACTTATCTAAACAAACAAAGAACAACAAACAAAATAAACATAAAGGAACGGGCAAAGTTATGCACATCCACTATAATCACCCAAAACTGAAATGAACAGACATAATTATTCTTCCCGGGCAGGGCCGGGTAACTCAGCTAGTAGCGTATAAAAATTTGCAATGAAACAAGCAACAAAATTTTATTCTCAGACAAAAGCGCCATAAGGTAGTCTGAATGACTGAAATTACTATGATGAGTGACTTACTGAAAAACGAAAGTGTATCTCAATTTATTCTTTCATTTTTTGGTTTGGTCTTCATTGACGTTTTAAATTCCTTTCTGGCACAAGAAGGTTATTCAGAGATATGAGGTCTGGGCCCAAGTCAAACCGCAGATGAGTGAGTGCCTTAAAACCACCTTGAGAGATTAATTAGGTTGAACCCTAAGCAGATATCTTGCATCTGGGCCAAGTCCTCTGTCTCCTAGGCCACTAGAATGGTCAAACCAAAAATGGCTAAAACAAAACTAGATGTTTTTTCCCTCTTTATCTTTGTTAAAAAACTAGCACTAAACCGAAATAACCCTATAGTTTAACCGAAAAGAAAACTGCTGGATTCAGTGGCCAGTCCACTGTAATTTGCCATAGGTCGAGTCGAGTCACTGTATCATCCCCCACCACCAAAAAAAACATTAATTTGTCCTTTCTGATAGGTGATAGTGATTTGGGCTGCCTCTCTCAAAACTGGCGTTTTTCAAGCCTCCTATCACTAAACTGAAACTCTCTCTAAACCGAAAACAAACCCTTGGCCCCACCGATTTAATCGTTGTCTACTGTATATATTACAAAAATCAAATTTTGTCAGCATCAATCATAATACTGACTCCACATCTGGACTTTTCCACTTGATATTTATGAAACACATTTTTGCAAGAAACGTAGAACAAGTACTCTGATTACTAACAGAAAATGTTCCTCTTCCCAAGGTGAATTGTAAGATACACTGAAGCTGCATTTTTGAATATTTATTGTCAACAAATGTGTTTAAATCTCAGAATGACTGATGCTACCCAGATGTCTACCATCTGTGCACACGGTACACCACAATATACGACATGCAAGCTAAAGAGGTAAGTCCTGCTAATCTATGTGAAAATTTGATTTTCAAAATCAAGCTGTCCTTTGATAATTTAAATTGCTCATCACACTTTTTGAGATATCATGGTCTTACTTGGTGATGCATGTCTTAAGTACCAATAACAATGTCATAGCTGACTTTGCACCTATTCAACTGAAGGCTTTGCAGAACCAATTCTGATCAAGAATGATCACTCTTGTATACAACACCCTCTGCTCAGCTTCAACTCATAGGACATTTGCAATGAACTTCTCAACACCTTATAAGATCTCTCAAGCTTAATTACAATGCAAGCAAGCTTCATGAGGATAATAAAGTAAAAATTTAATATGTGACCCGGAAATAAAAAATACGGGAGCATGCTTCAAATCCCTGGCCCACGACCACTTATGGGCCATACACTTTCCACCTTTCCATTACGCCATCCTATGAGCCAGTCATGCATGTTGGCAGTTGGGTCGCAATGACCTGGAATCAGCCACACTTGATCTCCGACCTAGCAAATGACAAGACAAAGAGTGCAGGTTCACTAAAGCTAAGGGGTTAATAAATGTCTCATTAAATTATATCAGCATTCATTCATGTTTTATTCACTTTTGCATCCTTCTGGTATAAGGCTAATAAAATTGGAAAATTGAAAAAAAAACAAAGAAAATGACATGAGATCCGTTTGTGATGTCTTAACTGCAACCTCCAATCTTCATACTTACTTGCTATTGCCACACTGCAAGCTATGGATACTCACGTTGATAATGGCATGGAAAAACAAACAATTCTTTTGTCTATAGATACAAAATAAATGTTTCCAGTCCTTACACAGCAAATAATGATCTCTGGTACAAATAAGAATTACCAAATGATGTCAAAACCCATGACTGCAACCTTGTCACTGCTTTACGCTACATTATTTGCCCTGAAGCATGATCTGAGAAACACAAAGCTATACAGAACTCAGCCTTTCTTGCCACTTGTTCCGAAACAAAAAATATTATAACCTGGTCACATTTACAAGGCGGCTTGCGGGTATGAAATGGTTAATCTGGGTAGAAATATCGATATATAGATTTTAACGCGAATTCGTAGTTCAATCTTTCTACTTAAAAAAAATATAGGTTGCACGAATGGAAAATGCTCTGAAAGCAAATGACTTAGGCATTTTGAAAGATGAAAATGTCACATAATTCACTTGAAAACGTTTACACATGCATCAGATTGTAAAACTGAACGCTTGTGTTTACATTGGAAGTAATATTGTCGTTAGCCGGTAGTATCCCTCTGCACCTGCGCGAACAGAAATTTCCACGTAAAATCAGTCACTGCGCATGCTCGCATATTAGTTTCCAAGTGGAAAAACGTGTTTATCTCATCAACCAATCACAGCTTGACGTTTCAAAATAACAACATGTGGTTTAGCGGTGATTGGTTGCAAACCTATTGAATGAATGAGGTCATGAGAAAATTCTTAATAAATGTGAGATAACGAGCTTTCAGGCAATACCAACTATGACTATGTTTCTTTTCAAGTAGCCAATGTTGCTAAGGCTCACACTATTCGCTTTCTGCTAAATGTAGGGTGTTTTTTTTTTCTCAATTCAGATGAAGGGGTTGGGTCATTTGAGGGTAGATTATAGGTATTTATATGCATTTTCCAGTCATGCAACCTATATTTTTGAAAAGTAGAAAGACTGAACTATGAATTCACGTTAAAATCTCAGTACCAATATTTTCACTCAGATTGACCATTTTTATGCCTGTGAGCCCCATTAAGCAATGGAGACACTCAGATTACTTACCTTAAGATCACCACTTGGAATGATAACTCCATGTTCATCTCCACCATCTATGAAAGTCAAATTCTCATGGTCACATATCTGTGAAGATTGTAGGCAACACATTCATAATCAATATGTTAATATGTTATTTATAATTTTATAAATTTGCGACACTTACACAATGTTTCTAAAGGCACTCGTCTGTAATTGAGAGTACAGTCCCTTGTGCAGACAACCGGAATAAACAGGACACCTTGAAATCTGTTCTACACTCTCGTTCATCTACATGTCTGATTAACATGGTGGCAGTCAGTTAAGTACATTCACTGAATGAATGATTGAACCCAACTTCCCGAGTTCGAACTCATCGCGGAATGAAATTGAGCGAATGTGGAACTGAAATGAACTTTCCTGGACGCCACACGCCCAAACACAAAAAAGCAATCGAAGGGAGACAACTCAAGAATACATTCAAGAACCCTCAAGCAAACCACTCTTACCCACCTTGGCGTGACCTAGTCCAAGTTAAAACCTCAAACTAATTGCAACATAGCATGTGTTGTCATTCATGAAGATCCAGTAAATGTGCAACAACAAAATTGTATCACCTCGAACTAATCGCAACAGAATGCAATTGACACAACTCGCAATGAACAATCCACCACTACAAGTTTGAAAACGTAGCAACAAAACTGAAACATACTCACAGTCACACAGTGGGCCCTGTTACTGTTAGTGCCACTGTTTCTCAAATCTCTTGGTCAATCGGCCCCGCTAGTGCCCTGTTGATCAAATCTAATAATCAGTCGGCCCTGTTAGTGTCACTGTTATCAGTTCGTCATCATTCACTAAATTTGGAGTGAAACAACCATCATGGCTGAGGCAAATTTTCGTCTGCCTCCGTCCTTAGAAATCAATGAAGGCAATGTTGCCGAGAATTTTCATAAATGGAAACGCCATTTAGACATTTACATGACAGCTTCGGGTGTTTCTGAAAAGGATGACATAAGGAAAGCTGCAACTATCCTTCATATTGCTGGTCCTATGGCTGTTGAAGTCGTCGACCAACTTCCTTTTGAGAAAGAAGAAGACAGGCAAAATCCTGGGAAAATCCTCCAAAAGTTAGAAGAACACTGTAACCCCAAAACAAATGAAGTACTACAGTCATATCGTTTCTGGAACACTCCCATCAGTGTTCCATTTGATTCATTTGTAACAGAATTGAGAGCTCGAGCAAACTCATGCAATTTCAAAGACAAAGACAGGATATTGAGAGACAAAATAGTTTTTACTGTTGAGAAAAAGTTGCAGGAACGCCTCTTAAGAGAAGTAGAGTTAGACCTCAACAAGACAATTCAAATTTGTCGAGCAGTGGAGCAATCAACATTACATGTCCAGGAAATGAACACAACCTCTCAAGAAAGGAAGATTGAGGCTGTTAGCCAGCCACCGAGACAGTCATCATCAAAGCAAAAACCAATCATGTTGGCAAACTGCAGATATTGTGGCAAAAGCCACCCTAGACAAAAGGAACTATGCCCAGCGTGGGGAAAAACGTACTCAG
This sequence comes from Onchidella celtica, assembly GCA_963931925.1. NCBI lineage: Eukaryota > Metazoa > Mollusca > Gastropoda > Systellommatophora > Onchidiidae > Onchidella > Onchidella celtica. Next base: position 45,711,887 of record OZ007570.1, read on the forward strand.
CCTGCAAAGGAAGAAATCATTTTCGAGCAAAATGTATGAAAACAAATCTGTGCCTTTCAGAAACCTGTGCAAGTACAGAAACAATGGAGACACAAGAAGAAGAGTCTACTAGTACAGCATGGCTTTTTGCAGTAGACAATGATAAATCAAAGAACAACAGGATAACAGCTCTATTCAAGATTAACAACCACAACATTCGTTTCCTTGTCGACACCGGAGCAGATGTGAACATAATCTGCAAGAAATTTGTAAAAAAAGAACAAATTGAGAAGACAGACCATACTCTGGTCATGTGGAACAACACAAAATTGTTGCCAGTGGGCAAAGCAGAACTAGAAGTTGAAAACACCAGAACAGGACAAAAGAAGAAACTAGAGTTCACTGTGGTAGAAAACAATCTTATGTGTTTGTTGGGTACAAAAGCTTGTGAAGAATTCAAGATACTTTCTGTGCACAGAGATAGATTTATCAATGTTACCGAATCACACCCACCTCAACAAACCAGTAGAAAATTGCAAACCAAAGACAAACCAAAGTTGGGAAGCCTGGGCTATGCCAAACTACATGTAGACCAAGATGCCAAACCTGTCGCCCTGACATGCAGAAACGTGCCTTTTGCTTTAAAGGACAAAGTCAAAGAAGAGCTAAATCAATTAGTGGAAAGAAGCATTCTCATTCCAGTGGAAGAACCCAGTGCTTGGGTCAATCAGATGGTAGTGGTTGAAAAAGCAGACAAGAAACTCAGAATTTGCATTGACCCACAACCTTTAAATAAGGCGCTCAAAAGAGAACATTACAAACTACCAACTTTAGAGGACACTCTGCCTCTTTTTGAAAATGCAAAAGTTTTCTCAAAGCTAGATGTAAAAGATGCATTCTGGCATGTGTGTCTAGATTATGAGTCCAGCATGCTCACTACAATGATCACCCCGTTTGGACGTTTCAGGTGGGCACGGCTTCCTTTTTGATTAAATGTTTCCACAGAAATATTTCAAAAGAAACTGATGCAAGCACTGGAAGGCTTGCCTGGCTGCATAAATGTTGCTGATGACATAGTCATTGTTGGCAGAGGATCAACACAAGAAGTGGCCAATGTCGATCATGATGAAAATTTACACAGGTTGAGAGAGAGGTGCTCTGAGAAAAACATTGTGCTTAACGAAGGCAAATCCCACATCAAGCAAGGGGAAATCACTTTCATGGGACACCGCATTGGTGTAGATGGAATCAAACCAGACCCCCAGAAAGTATCTTCAATCACACATATGGCACCCCCAAAAGATGCTCAGGAAGTACGCAGATTCTGCGGCATGATTCAATACCTAGCAAGATTCCTGCCCAACCTATCCGAGAAACTGGCACCAATAAGAAATTTGGTGAAGAAAAATACTGACTTTCATTGGAGCAGAGAGTGTCAAGATGCGTTCAATGAAGTCAAAGAACTGATAGTTGATACACCTGTGCTGAAATATTTTGACTCTAAACAAGAACTGCAAGTTCAAGTGGACAGTAGCAAATCCGGTCTTGGCTGTGTATTAATGCAAAATGGACAGCCAATCGAATTCGCCTCAAGAGCGCTCACCACCTCAGAACAAAGGTGGGCACAAATTGAAAAAGAAATGTTGGCTGTGGTATTTGGACTGGAACGTTTCAACCAATATACTTATGGAAGAGAAGTAACAATAATAAATGACCACAAACCATTGCTATCCATCATTGACAAACCACTGAATCAAGCTCCGCCACGACTTCAACGGTTGCTTATGAGGAGCAACAAATATCATTTCAAATTTCAATGGCTTCAAGGAGAAAAGCTCATCCTCGCAGATTTCCTCTCATGACACTACCTCAAAAATGACACTGAGGAAGCGGATGTAAATGATGACATAGCCACAATCTCTTTCATAACAGTGCCCATTTCTGACCTCATGCTAGATAGATTTGCTGAAGAGAGCAAGCGAGATAGAACATTGCAAAGACTGAAAACAGCCATCATTGAAGGATGGCCTGAGTCAAAAAGTGAAGTTCCTTCCGAAATACTCCCACATTTCCAAATAAAGGACTGTCTGTCAGTAGAAAATGATCTAATTCTCAAAGGCAAACAAATAATTGTCCCTTTTACTTTGAGACATGAAATGAAAACCAGACTTCATGCAGCTCACCTGGCATATGATAGTATGGTAAGAAGGGCAAGAGATGCAATTTATTGGCCTAACATGAACTCTGAAATCAAGCAAATGGCCGAAAACTGTGAAAGCTGCCAAGCAATTAAACCTTCGAACTGCAAGGAAAACCTACAACAGCATGGAGAAGGAAGTGAACCATGGACCAAAATTGCCACAGATTTGTTTGAAATCAAAGGGCGAGTATACCAAGTAGTCACAGACTATTTCTCCAATTTCATCGAGGTAGACTGCCTGCCCACCACAACAACTTCCATGATAGTCACAAAATTGAAAGGCCATTTTGCCAGATATGGAATACCAAAATGTGTTGTTACGGATTCTGGACCGCAATATTCCTCTCGTGAGTTCAGTAATTTCGCACAAAGATGGGGTTTTCAACACATCAAATCCGACCCTGGACATCATCAAGCTAATGGGAAGGCAGAGGCATCAGTAAAAATCATAAAGAAAATGATGTGGAAGGCTGTAGAAGAAGGAGCAGATCAGTATGAGGCATTGCTGGAACTTCGCAACACACCACGTCAAGGTTTCACAATGAGCCCTGCAAGAATCCTAATGGGAAGAAACATTAGGACAATGATACCCTCAATAGCAGAGAACAAAGAAAAGAACAGAAGAAACCCAGACGTTGTCGAAGAACTACAGAAGCATAAAATGACAATCAAGAAATGTTTCAATAAAAGAGCTCACGAGCTACCACCCATTTGCACAAACTCCCCAGTGTACTACCAAAACCCTGAAAGGAAAAAGTGGGAAAGTGGTATAATAACGGCAGCTCCAAAAGACAGTTCCAAATCATACCAGATCACTGGAGAAAATGGAGGACACTTTGTGAGAAACAGTACACATCAGACACAAGAGAACGCCATTCTCACCCCAAGTACCAACAGAGGTGTACACAGAACCGAACCCAGACCGAACATCAAATGATACTCCCTCAGTGACACAGACACCATCGGAAAATAACCCAATGGCAATGGAACCTAGAAGGTCAACCAGGGAGTGCTTCAGACCAAATTGGATGAAAGACTTTGTTCGCTAAAACTATAACAGTTTCCACCTGCAATGACAAATTTACTTTTGTTCTGTGTTAGTGTTAATTTAAATTACATTGTTGTTTGTTTTTTTTATACTAATCTCATCAAAGTACGATGTGAACGACTCTTCATTTCAACACTCATTACATATTACACATAATTCACAGAATTATTTATCCTGAGAAAAGAGGATGTTAATATGTTATTTATAATTTTATAAATTTGCGACACTTACACAATGTTTAGGCACTCGTCTGTAATTGAGAGTACAGTCCCTTGTGCAGAAAACCGGAATAAACAGGACACCTACATGTCTGATTAACACAATACTTCATATATTTCAGGGCTTACCAATATGTGATACCAGTTATGACCAAACCCCTATATAAGAATAAGCTTCAAAATTTTTACACAGGTTACATCTGATATTCAGATCTTAACACAACCATTGATTGGTGCCTAACTGATAATGCACCAATACTGAAGTATCTATATTATAAATATCATAATGCACCAATACTGAAGTATCTATATTATAAATATCATTTATTTCACTGTTATAGCTGTCATGACTGTCTTTCAAGGTTGTTCACCTCGAATAGGAAAAAGATTGGTGTATACCCAGCAAAAAATACTCCACTGAAGTATAAGCCAGCTGAACATTTTTTTCACGGATTCACAATTTTTATCATTTGGACTTGGAAAATATGGGCAAACCTGTCTTTACAGCATCAGTCTAAGGAGAGGCAGAGAGAGAGAGAGAGAGAGAGTGAAAAAAAGAGAGAGAGAGAGTGAAAAATATATAGAGAGAGAGAGAGAGAGTGAAAGAAAGAGAGAAAGAATGAGAGAGAGAGAGAAAGAAAGGGAGAAAGAGAAAGATAGAGAGAAAGAAAGTGGAGAGAGAAAGAATGAGAGAGAGAGAAAGAAAGAGAGAAAGAGAAAGATAGAGAGAAAGAAAGTGGAGAGAGAAAGAAAGAGAGAGAAAGAAAGAAAGAGAGAGTGAGAGAGAGTGCTGGAGACAGAGACAGGGATAAAGAAAGAGAGAGTGAGGGAGGAGGAGGGATAGGGAGAGGTGAAGACAGAGTGGGGTAGGGCCAAAGCAGGAGTGTCCCGTGCAATAACAGATACCTCAGCAAGTTTTGTATAAAGTTCCCGAAGAACAAACAAACAAGGATATGAATAGAATGAACAAATGCCATGCCTTTAAATTTTCAAAATTATAAGTAATGCATGATTTAACTGTCATATGAATTAAGATTGACGAGCACGTAAATTTATTTAGTATATTTCTGTGATTTATACATGATGACAGGAGACAAAGATAATTGCATACTTTCATGCCACTCATATAGAAATTGATGCTAAACATCTTATTAATGACAGCAATTCCTGGTATTACAAATTTGTTTCAAGCACATGAGATATTCATTTCTCAAATTCCGTTGCATAATGGATCAATATATTATTAAATCTTTGACAGCATAACTAGGATATTACAGCAAAAGATACATTACCATTGGAACACCTGAATCATAGCTGAGTGCTTTCATCCCTGCATCTACAATTGCTCGATTGATAGGCTGAAAGACAGAAGACAATTGATGAATGTTGTTGGTAACATTACAATTTAATACATTAATTTTGGAATTTGTAGTATACATTTAAATTTTTAAAGACTGGCTACAGAGGATTGGATCAGCAAATGTACTTTTTATCTAACCTGATAGCCATATATAAAGAATACTTGAAAAGATAAATGTGGGATAAAAGCAAGTTTTAATTTACCCATGATCTGGTGTAGGAAATCATCTATCTCAATGTGTTATCAGTCTCCAGCTGGCATGGATAATGTCTCTAATGATAAATGCACTGTGAGAGTAAACGTCTCCAAGTCTAAATATTGTAATAGAACATAATCCAGTGTTGTGCACTCTATCCTTGTAATTTAGTGCAATAGATTACTTAATATTCTGTAACAGACTGTAGCATCTGCAAGCTATCCCTTGCCCTCCCCCGTTTTCTTGTTACACTGGTGAGCATGTGTTCATTTCTTCTTGACAACCGCTAGAGCGTACTGTACTCCGTGACCTGACCTTCTTTCCTAGTGAGTAGTTTTTTCCTCGCCCGCTTGTTGTCAGGTGTTTTGACTCGTTCAGTAAATATTAGTATGTTCCCGAATATTCGATAACGTTGTGGAAACGAATGTTTACGCCAGATTTGGCCTTGAGTGATGTAACCTGATGACGTATTGATGCGTGATTGGTTAGTTTGTGCGAGGGCAAAGGTAACGTTTATTTCGGGAACTTTCTGTAGGAATGTTTATATATATAGACCTGTGTGAGTGGTTGGGGGGGTGAGTAAGTGAGTTTCCTTTTGTGTGGCGTAGATATTTAGTTTCGCTGGTGTCTTCCTACTAATTTATTGTTCACTATACAGTTATTAAACTTTAGTATTATTTAATCCATCGTCGGATCTCGTGTTTATTTATTCTACAGCTGTAATAGTTTCGTTTTCTAAAGGGTTGTAGTTAGATCAACTAACTCCCCCCTACTATAACGTGCTAGAACAACCTCAGCTGTTACATATTGGGGGCTCGTCCGGGATCCGACCATATTCGAGCGGACCAGATCAAAATTATTAGATTTATTTACATAGTTTACTGTAGGAATATCATCGACAAGCTATCTACAACATGTCGGAGGTTATTGGAAGGCTTAGCCAGGAAGCGGACGCCATGGAGCTCACTGGGCAGGAGAGACGGGACTACCTCCGTGAAGACCTGGAAAGAGAAAGACAGCTGGAGGCTCAACGACAGGAGAAGGAGGCTGAACGACAGCTGGAAAGGGAAAAGATGAACCACGAGTTGGAGATAGAGAGGATGCGCCAGCAACGTGGAGGCAACGACTCAGCGCAGAAGACCGACGACCACGCCAGTTCTAAGAGACCCAAGCTACCTGCATTTCAGGACAAGAAGGACGATCTGGATAGCTGGTTGCTGCGGTTTGAGAGGTTTGCTGAGACAGCTGAATGGCCCAGATCCACCTGGACGACATCACTGTCTGCCCTGCTGACCGGGAGAGCTTTGGAGTGCTTCTGCAGACTACCGATCGACGAAGCCAAGGACTACGACAAGGTCAAGGAAGCGTTGCAGAAGAGGTATAACCTGTCAGAGGACGGATACAGACTCATGTTCAGACAAGGTAAGCCTGAAGATGGAGAAGATGTTGGAATGTTTTTGACCAGGATCAAGACCTATCTAGAGAGGTGGATAAAGCTGTCGAAGACGGAGGAGACCTATGAAGGAGTGAGAGATCTGTTCGTCAGAGAGCAATTCATGGATGCCTGCCCACCAGACCTTCCAACCCATGTGAGGGAGAGGAAACCAAAGACGCTACAGGACATCGCAGATTCAGCGGAGGCGTACCTGGTAGCGAGGAACCGGACGCTCAGCGGGAGCGCCAGACTGCAGAGCCAGCCAGTGCGACAGAGGCCCAACGGAGACAGAAGCCCACAGGTCCGCCATAGGTGCCAGAGGCCGGGACACAAGGCGACGGAGTGTCGTGCAAAGTTAAACGACAAAGGTGAGTTGAAATGTTACCTTTGTGGAAAGCCAGGCCACGTTCGGAGGATGTGTCCAGCCCAGAAGGATATGGGACGAGGAAAGCCGAACAAGGCGGCGGCGGCCGTAGTGATAGCGGCGGACGAGTCGTCGGGACAGGATGCGACGACAGCTGACACCAGCATCAACGTTCAAGCGGTAATGAAGGACGGGAAGCTACAGTTAGCGGTGCCTGTTACGTGCGGAGGATGCAGTGACGGAAGGACCGTGGAGAAGCTGAAGTTACCAGTGATGAAGGGCTTGATTGGAAATCGAGCGGTAGATGTCCTAAGAGATACCGGCTGTGAAGGTGTAGTGGTGCGGCGAGCACTGGTGGACGACGGACAGCTCACCGGTGGGAAGAAACTTATCGCGAGGATCGATAACTCCTTGCTAGCGGCGGAGGAAGCCGTTATCGACGTGAAGACGCCTTACCTGACGGGCAAAGTGACGGCGCTGTGTCTCCCGGAGACCATCTGCGACCTAGTAGTCGGGAACGTGGACGGAGCGAAGGATCCGTACGACCCTGATACTGAGGTGATGGTAGGAGCGGTGACCACGAGGGCCCAGGAGAAGAGGAAGGACCGGTCTACGTCGCTGAAGGTGCCGAGGGCAGAACGGCACGCGGGAGTGGATAGAGAGGAACTTATCCGACTCCAAGAAGAAGACGAAGTCATTAGGAAGTTAGAGCAGAAGAAGATCCCAACCAATAGAGGCAATAAATCTGTTCATTTTGAGAAACATGGAGGAGTACTGTACCGGATCTACAAGGACCTGAGACAGGCAACGGTTATAAGGCAAGTGGTACTACCCGAGAAACTGAGAGAGTATGTACTGAGTGTAGCCCACGACTCGATCATCGGAGGATACCTCGGCGTGAAGAAAACCAAAGACAGAGTTATGAGCAATTTTTATTGGCCTGGAATTGAAGGTGACGTCGCGAGATACTGCCGCTCATGCGACATATGCCAGAGGACGGTGAACAAAGGAGCGACCCCAAAGGTGCACCTGCAGAGTATGCCAGTAGTGGACGTACCATTTAGGCAAGTGGCCGTGGACTTAGTAGGACCTATCGACCCCCCAAGTGAAGGTGGACATCGGTATATCCTGGTGTATATAGACTACGCTACTCGTTACCCCGAAGCCACACCCTTGAAGAAGATCGACGCAGAAACGGTAGCAGAAGCCGTAGTGAACATCTACAGCCGTTTGGGTGTGCCCGAAGAGATCTTGTCGGACCAAGGGACCCAGTTTATGTCAGATGTCATGAAGGAAACGAATAGACTACTGGGAATTCGACAGTCGACCACTACAGTCTACCACCCTATGTGCAACGGGTTGGTGGAGCGATTTAACGGCACACTGAAGAAGACCTTAAGGCGACTGTGCGCAGAGCAACCCAAGCAGTGGCACAGATACATCAACCCGCTGCTCTTCGCATATCGTGAAGTTCCTCAAGAGTCGACCAAGTTTGCCCCATTCGAGTTGCTGTATGGGAGAACTGTGAGAGGACCAATGCACATCTTACGACAACTATGGACCAAGTACGTAGAGGAGCCGGAAACGAAGACCAGTTACCAGTACGTCATGGAACTACATGAGAGGCTGGAGGACACATGGAAGTTAGCGACGGAAGAACTCTCCAAGGCTCAAGGTAGACAGAAGACCTACTACGACCGGAAGGCGCGAGAGAGGAAGTTCCGCCCCGGAGATGAAGTGTTGGTGCTACTGCCGACGAACACTAACAAGCTCCTAGTCCAATGGAAGGGACCATATAAGGTAGTCTCAGTTGTCGGTGTTAACGACTATAGAGTCAAGATGGGTGCAAAAGAAAAGACCTTGCACGCCAACCTCCTCAAGAGATACATTCCAAGGACGTCAAAAGCAGCAGCAGTGGTAATGGAATCGAGACCTATTGTGACCGAGATGTGTGGGATGGACAACAGTAGGAGAGATACCACGCCTGGACATGTCAACGCCATAAAGGACGGCGGTGGTGATAGTGCTGAGACTGTACTGGTAGAGGACGACCTGATAGACAAGAGTCAACCCGTGGAGTCAGCTGGCATGACAATCATCGAGGACTGCGACCTGGAAGGCGCCAACGGTGGAACGACGGAGGACCTTGCCGACCAAGGAAGCTGGAACCAGAATGAAGGCTACAGAGATGTCCAGTATGGAACGCAACTGACATCGGAACAACGTCAAGAACTCTGCAATGTGGTGAAGAATTACCAGCACGTCTTCACTAATCTTCCTGGATGCTGCCAGTTGGGTGAACATCGCATCGACCTGACGACAGAAGTACCAGTTCGTCAACGACCATAGCCGGTGCCCTACGCTATGCGCGACTCATTGAAGGAGGAGCTTAGCACCATGGAACGGCTGGGCATCATTCGAAGGAGCTCATCAGCTTTTGCTTCACCTGTTGTTGTCGTCAAGAAGAAGAACGGATCCAACCGAGTCTGCATCGACTACAGGAGGTTAAACAAGATCACAGTATTCGACCCTCATCCGACAGCAGCGCCATCAGAAGTGTTTCAGAGTCTCTCGAGAGGAAAATTATTCTCTCGGATTGACCTGAGCAAGGGATACTGGCAAGTGAAAGTTCGAGAGCAAGACATTCCCAAGACGGCGTTCGTCACCATGGGCGAACACTATGAATTCACTCGGATGCCTTTTGGGATGATGAACTCAGGAGCCACACTGAACAGGATCGTAAAGCCATTGATCCGTGGAATGAACAATGTGACAGCATATGTGGACGACCTGCTGATTCATACAGAGACATTCGACGAGCATGTGAAGACTCTCAAGGACTTACTGCAGAGGATGGACCAAGCTGGATTAACTGCAAGACCATCGAAGTGTCTGATTGGAACGTCTGAAGTAGACTTTGTTGGACACTTAGTGGGAGAAGGTATGATTGGCCTGTTAGAAGAGAATGTATGTAAGGTACGAGACGCACCCAGACCCACCACTAAGAAGGAAGTGAGAGCATTCTTGGGATTAGTGGGATATTGCCATGAATTTATTCCTAACTTTTCAGCGATTGCATCACCATTGTCTGATTTGCTTAGAAAGGGTCAGCCCAATATAGTTCAGTGGGATGAAACGCAGGAGAAAGCGTACACCTCTTTGAAGAATGTCATTATCTCCAAACCCGTGTTATGTTTGCCAGATTTTTCCAAAGAGTTTGTCTTAGCAACTGATGCATCAGATCGCGGATTAGGCGCTAGTCTTGTGCAGGAACACGAGGGAAAGTTGTACCCTGTGGCATATGCTAGTCGTAAGCTATTGCCTCGTGAGACAAAATATTCGGTCTCAGAGCGCGAATGTTTAGCTATTGTTTGGGCTGTAAAAAAGTTTACTTTGTATTTGTATGGAAAGGAGTTTGTGCTCCAAACTGACCATCGGTCATTAGAGTTTTGAACTCTGCCAAGTTTGACAGTCCAAAGTTATTACGATGGAGTTTATTTTTACAGTCTTATCGATTCAGGATTCACTACGTAAAAGGCAGAGAAAATGTCTGTGCCGATTTCCTGAGCAGGGTATTTTAAAGTAGTACACTATCAGTGAAATGCATTGTAACCCATACTTTTGCCTACTAGATGAATTTCTAGGACGGTAGTATTGTACTGTAATTGGGGACATAGTTCATCTGTAACTGAATATTGAATTGATGGCTGATAGAGAGTCATGATGTGTTAGTCACATTTTGATTTTATGCTATGTCATATTAGTTACCAATGGAACTTGGTGTAATTTTTGGAAAATGTAACCCAAATGGGGACTGCGAGCAAGCAGTGTTTGTGTTATGTTGCAATGTTGTAACTTGTTTTGACCTAATATGATGAAGAAAGACCCTAACCAGTGGTCGGTATGTATTGGTATTTTTGCCATTGTACGTATGAGTTATACATTTTGGAGATAACCATGTTATGTACAACAAGTTATATGCTATGATTCGTGCACGAAGCATTATGTAAACGATGGGCCATCGTTTCACCGTATATGATTTGTAATAATATCATTGACCATTGTTTCACCACAGTGGTGGCGTTGTGTTTTTTGACTAGTAGGCCTACTGTTTACTATTGGGAAGCAATGACGGTATTGTATTAGTTATGGTATTAGTGATGCAAAGGATATTGCATTGTATTGTATTTGCGATGAAATTTGGGAAGGCACTGAAATTGTTAATAATTGTAATAGAATTAGCAACTACCTTTGTGAGATTGGGAGTACTGTAAGATTGTTATTTCAAGATATTGCAGACGCTGAATAATGTTTTGGAGTTGAAAAATATTCAACTTAAATTGGGGAGTTGTGTAGCATCTGCAAGCTATCCCTTGCCCTCCCCCGTTTTCTTGTTACACTGGTGAGCATGTGTTCATTTCTTCTTGACAACCGCTAGAGAGTACTGTACTCCGTGACCTGACCTTCTTTCCTAGTGAGTAGTTTTTTCCTCGCCCGCTTGTTGTCAGGTGTTTTGACTCGTTCAGTAAATATTAGTATGTTCCCGAATATTCGATAACGTTGTGGAAACGAATGTTTACGCCAGATTTAGCCTTGAGTGATGTAACCTGATGACGTATTGATGCGTGATTGGTTAGTTTGTGCGAGGGCAAAGGTAACGTTTATTTCGGGAACTTTCTGTAGGAATGTTTATATATATAGACCTGTGTGAGTGGTTGGGGGGGTGAGTAAGTGAGTTTCCTTTTGTGTGGCGTAGATATTTAGTTTCGCTGGTGTCTTCCTACTAATTTATTGTTCACTATACAGTTATTAAACTTTAGTATTATTTAATCCATCGTCGGATCTCGTGTTTATTTATTCTACAGCTGTAATAGTTTCGTTTTCTAAAGGGTTGTAGTTAGATCAACTAACTCCCCCCTACTATAACGTGCTAGAACAACCTCAGCTGTTACACAGACTACCACATTTTAGGCTGGCTGTTATGTTTTTCACGCATATGCCTGACAGCTTATAAGTACCACCGCCTCACTACAAAGCCAGGCTGCCCTCTGATATAAGGATAATGGAGATAATCTAATCATCAGAATACACACCTGGCCCTCCAATCCTTTTAAGTAGCTCCATGATCTGACAATGCCCTTATTTGGTAAAGCTGTCATATCAACAGTGATCTGCGGGTAAAAAAAAAAAATAATGATAATAATAGTGACAAAAATACACGAATCAACACATTTTACAGATTTTACTTTTGGCATTTGACTGAATAATCCATGTGGTGGTGAGTTCTATTTACTCGTCTATTAAATCAGTGCTGAGCAATATTTGTCAGCGATCATACGGACAAATGAATGGGGCCACAGAGGTCCATTATCTGTTGAACATAGATTGACAATTTATGATACATTCTACTTGGTTTTGAGTATGAGTGATCAATTTTCCTTACCCCTCTGCAGACACTTTGCACTGTGCTCAGAACAAACAGCGACTGCTCAAACTCGGAGACAAACTGTTCTTTTTCATCCAGATTCCTTCTGTAATCTGCATCCATGAGCACATATGAACCTTGCATATAGTTAAGACAATCCCTTGACATTGGAAAGAAGTTATATCATATCATAATTCAGTGCCATTCATTTGTTTCTGGCACCTGGCACATTCGTTGTAGTTCTGAATAAGTTAAGTGTTACGGTGCAATACTCCAGTAAAAAAAATGATAACAAGTAGCCTACCTTATCACATAACAAAAATACCTTTGTAACAATATGAGTTTACCAAGTTGAATGAATTCCCTTCAAAGATGTTTCCAGCCACTGGCAAACCATTACCCAAAGTATGTTTCTCATTTTCTTCATTGATTTACAATGCAGCTGGGCTCAGTTATGTATTGTTCTTCTTCTCATTTACAGTTGTCTGATTTATTTATTAACTGACTAAACACACTTTTCTTTAAATCTTTCTATGTACAATTTGGCAACTTGAAAGCCATGTTCTCATTGTTTGGGAAAATGGCTGTAAATATAACTTTCGAAGATGAGAAGTTATGGAATAAACTAGTTTTTTATAGAGCCAATTTGTGGATAAATTGTTCTGAAAGATAATTAGACAGACAATAAAATACTACTGTGAGGCTACAAATTTCCTACACAAGTTTTTAAGAATCCCACTCCCCACTAAGCACCATCGAACTATGAATAGCTCAACGGCACTGAAAGAAGGAGGGGGCTGCATGTGTTTCCCCAAAAAAAGTCAGCTATAAAAGAAATCTTGAAAACTAATTCATTGCAGAAAACATAACAATGAATGATACTTTCCAATTTTTTATTTTTTCTAAACAGATAGTGACCAGTACAACCTTCGTAGTGTATAGCTTAGATTTGAGTTTTCATCGAAGGGGTAACCATGCATGCTTCTGATACATTATTTGTGTGAATTATTGAAAGTCTTGTCACTTAATTTCAAGGATATGGGTTGAATTTCCGTGAAAATTCCACTGGCAGCTTCATGATGGAAAGTGCCTGTTCCACCACCAGTAATGTAGTTACAATTAATACCATTGTCTTTGAGTAACTGTGGATAGAGGTACAAGCTCAGGTTTGAACCATATAATACTGGAGAAAATGAAACAGCATGGTAATTACCTGAAATTATCCAAATTTTAATCAGTGTATCAAACATAAAAATATTATATTTGTAACATCATTTATCAAATTATAAGTTATTTAATTATCAGTCTATTTTCATTGCAGTGGGTCACTTTCACCAGGTCAGGGAATACACATACAATCAGGTTCACATCAATACATATATTTTGTAATTTAGAATGCGATTATGTGGCACCCTTTAACTACCAATTTATCTGATAAACCCGCAAAAACTCTCTGGGTCACCGCAGAGCTAGGCATGAAGGTTAAAATGTACGGTTTTGCAATATACATTTTCTTTTCTTTTCGCCACATTTTAACCCTTAATCATCACTGTGCAGATTATGAAACGATAATGATCAAGGGATATTATCTAGCTATTCATACTGGAATAGAAAAAGAAGGTCAGATGCTCACCTGAAGTGCTACCTTGCATTTTGCCACTGTTGAAGCTACCTCTGCTTTTCTTTCATTTCCAGATCGCACATGCTGAGATATTCTGAAAATGTTTGAAGTACACTGTACAGTCTTGGCATAATCATATCAGCTGGAATTCTTGTAAACTGCATCAAAATTTGAAGTTTTCTTTGGGTTCAGATGCGTTTTTTTTTTCTTTTTTTTTTCTCTCAGTTGTGGGTGGAATTTCCTGAGCTGTCAACAAATCTTCCAAAGAAATCTTTGTACCCTGCCATGAATATTTGCTTAGTAAGATTAGCAAATTAACTTCACAAGTAGGCAAAGGAATTGACTGTAAGTAAGTGGCCACTAACGCAAGCAAATTTCTTACACTTGTTACATTCTTAAAATCTGAAGCCCAGGAATTTGTGTATTTTTTACATCCCCTTTACTGATTGATAAAACTGGTATGGCCTACATAAAAATTGCTGAAGATCTCCTTCAACTTCAACCACGCTGCTTTCCACCTGGATCACAACTAATGCATCTAATATATATTTCTTTCCAGAATGCAGGATGTATATAACTTGAATTTCAGTTTAGAAACATGCGTGATATAATTTTTAATTATAATACACTGGCTCAACGCTGTCACTAAGATTCACTTTACTGTCTGTCTCAGCACAACGGCTGGATCTGAATTAAATGTATGCTGGTTCAGCAGGATGTTTTTCCATCTACAGTGGACCATCATGTTTAACGACACTGCAAATAATGAGACCTTTGCCAATAGCGAGAACATTTTAAATCCCCGTTTTTTTCTACTATATGAGCTATATAATAAAATACTCAAATAACGGCAATCAATAATCAAAGCACCTGCTATAGCGAGAGAATTAATTTTGAGTGCGTACGGCAAATGGTGGGGTCAGCCGCAGAACAATGTATTGAGAGTCAGTCCAGTCAGGTATGCATCGTTCTTTGTTGTTACTACAAGTCCACCTTGCGAGTTGTGGCTCCACCTGGCCATCTCTTGCTTAGGCCTAGCATGCTTTCTCTCCCTATTGACCACATGCTGTGACAGCACACCACACGCACCCAGCTCAAAGAGATGACTCATCACTCACTGAGGCAAACCGTGGGGCAGGCCATGAAGACTACAACCGTGTAGCTTTGTCAGACATGTGCAATCTCTGGTCACTACCGGTGATGTGCCATAATTATTACATGAGCATGGTCTTTGATCATAATTGATCCCCGCGCAGCGTATGCTCTTTGTCTACACCGGGCTTCATGCATACACTCCCTGTGTCACAAACACGTGGCCTGTCTGTTCCCATACTTTGAATGATACAGCATGGGAAACCAGCGGCAACAAATGTTCTCGTCTGCCACTAAATTTTGCAGCCGACTCTCTTGTAATTTGATCGAAACATGGCTACCATTAGAAAAAAACAGTACCGACATCAAGGTCGAGATCTGTCGTCTGTTTGATATTATGTACGCTGGTGTACAGGACATGCCAACAAGGGAGGTAACCATTAAAATATCCTATTTCTCATGTTCACCTCCCTTGTTAGCATGTCCTGTACATAGTGGGGTATTTTAACCCCTTGCCTTGCCTTTTGTACTATTTCCTGGAATAGCGAGACTCCAGTATAATGAGATATTTTTGATGGAACATGAAGTCTCGCTATAACGAAGTTCCACTGTATCTGTATTTACCAAATCCACAGACATTATCAGTCTCTCCAGCGTTTACCCGAACAACTCTTAAAACATCTAGTGATATCATAGTGAAGACAATTTTATAAGGTCTTTAGTATGCTGTTTCATTCTCCTTGCAAAGGCCTTGGGGCATAGTAACAAATGCCAATGCTTTGCATAATAGCAACTGCCAATGTTCTCACCCATTATAACAGTGCAGTCCTTTGAAATTGACATTTGGCAGAGACTGAATCTTTTTGGCCAGAACAGCAACGTCTTCGGGCTCCACTCCACATCTGCGCAAATAAAACGACAAGGATTTACCAGCTATTATGTATTAAAACAATCACCAAAATTTGCTGTTGATATCGATATACTATTTGTTTCAAATGAACCCCCAGTTGTTTTGCTATGATACTATGGAACGCTGTTCATATCTTCCGCAGTAGGAAAAATAAATCAGTGAGTTATATGCTAAAAAAAAGTGTTTTTAGTAGTACCAAAGCACAAACATGAGAATAGTGAGAATGAAAGAACCATATATATGCCAATGATGATAATGTCATGGAGATGCTAAATAAGCCCACTACATGCGCACAGATTCTCAATGAATTGAAATTATAACATTTTGACAAATGTCTCAAGATAACTAAATCACAATCAGCTACTTGAGGCTATTGAGAGTTTATAAAAACCGCAACTAAATCATGGACTTTGTATTTAAATGACATTTCCCTTTAGTTTCTGATGATATGGCTGATTTCAGCATAAGGACTTAGTCAATGTAAATTTGCTGTTAATTTTCCTTATATCTTTCAGACATTCCAACATTCAAACTAAGTAGCAATGAGAGGAAACCTTTGCAAAATATCATAGAATCCGAGGAATTATATAATTAAATGCATCTCCCATACCAAAATAAAATTCATCAGTTTCATTGTACGGTGTTAGCCTGTGAAGCTTGCTCTTAAATGAGACGATGTTTTAGATCTGACCAATGTTAATATTCATACATGCCAAAGGTTTGTACAATGTTTTCCTCAAATTATGATTTAGTGATAACCATAGGGTATGAATGATGTAGTTTTTCCTAATATTAATACCTTTTGTGCTAAAATATTGCACTTGTACAGCAAAACTCTTGTGTCACCCTCAATATACAATTGCATCCACATTTGCATACAAAAACTCTTATTATTTGTCTGTTCGCTGAATTCTGCATTCATACTAACTTTTTGTGCAAGTTCTTTTCCATCTGAAATGGTGCCATAAAATAATCCAACGATGTATATGGCCAAAAAGTATATTTCTTAACTTTCTTTGATTCATAATTTTCAAGTAGAGCATACAGTTTTGCATTTTGCCATTGACCTTCGCCAGTTTTAAGTGTGTCTTGCCTGATATGGGTTGAATTGTATTCACATGATTAGGCCTACTGTGTGCCATAATTAAAGAACATGTGTGAAATATCCAAGTGTGCTTGCCTCTACCACTCCCACCCCTCTTCCAAGTAACAACGAAACTTACAATAACAACAAGAGCTGTGAACAAACAACTACAATGGTGAGTCCAAAATCCACAAAGACTTTCAGTGCATTTAAATTATAGATCACTCAGTCAGTAGCCACCTTCAGAGCTACATTATGGAAAGTGAGATCAAAAGCGAAAATGAAAGACAAATAAATTGAGATAATAGAGACAGGAGCCTGTATATTTCACACTAAACGCAAGGAAAATGTGGGCAACTCTTATCTAATCTAGCAAAGATGGCAGAAAGAGAGGAATGGGGAGAGAGATTGGGAGAGAGAGTACAGGGAAGTACAAAGAAGAGTATGGGAAGTGGAGAGGGTCACTGCAGGCGGTGATAGATAGGGAATGGAAGGAAAGTGAGAGAGGGATGTGGAGAGAGAGGGAGGGTGAAATCTATTTATCCCTGGCAAGCTTCTAGATTTCCTCAAAAATTTGTAAAAACAAGAAAACTACAGTGACAAAGAGCTGAACTAACTAGTCATTAGCAGTAGGAATTGAAAGTGAGATTTTGGCAAATATAGGAAAATTAGCACTACTGGCATTATGAATACTGAAACCGCAAAAGCTCACTTCCAAACATTTTTTGGGGAAGATGATATTGGGCAAGCAGCTGATCACATGATTCCTACCTGTATCCACCTACATTTACTTCAATAACCAATGTAAAGTTGATGCCAAATTCACCAGCAGCCTTGCTCAAATCCTCCACATTACGTTCACTGTCCACACATACTGCCAGTTTTATTTGTTTGGCAAGACTAGCCAAACGTAGCTGCTTTCTTGGGCCAAAGACCTAAAGCAATTCAGTTCAACATTTGACTTTTCGCAGAACTGAGGAAAACTGATTATTTTATGCACCTTCTGGGAATCCAGGTTTTAAAAAGTGCATGAAAAGTTGTTTTGATAACATTTGCAAAATGGAAATCACTTTTTGAAATTTTGCAGAATGTAATAATTAAGTTTCTGTAAATAATTATGTGATGCTTGGAACACATTCAGGTTTCATCAAAGTATTAGAATGTGCTATGGGAAAGAAAACTAAGTTTTTGCTTCTTTTTTCTTGTCCTGAGGTCCTTTAGATGCTTTTTTTTAGAAACATGACATTTCAAATATCAAACATGTGACTGGAAATTTGAACAAAAGACATTTTCTTGGTATGGTTTCTTGTGTTATTTGATATTTAAAGTATCATACTGTAATGAACCTAGAGGTTGAACATGTAAGCACCTTAAACTTTGGGACTAAGTGACCAAAAATTATGAAACTGTATGTTCAATGCCTCAATTTTGGACGGTAAATTGGGCACATCCATTTTGGACTAAATTCGGTCATCAATATTATTTATTTAAAATTATTTCGAGCCGCAATGAAAAAGACGCATTCAGTAGAGTAGATCTGAGATGTACGACCTGAAATTTGTTGTGACTGCGTGTGACCACAATTCCACACATGGCACTGTAGCCAGTTTTTCTAGTTAGTAGCTCAGAGTGGGACATGATCAGGTGTTTTATAGTTCTTGCCGCTCAGAGAACTGCACAAAGGTCAATCAATTGAAGAAATAGTTAAAATGGTACCTGATTTGAGAGTAAAATGTCTTCGATTCCACCAGCAGCCATTGCCTCCGCTTCTGTGACTGTTTGACAACAAACTCCAACAGCTCCATTCTTAATCTGAATTTAACAAATGAAAGGCATAGACCTTAAGTCATAGGAGAACACGTATACCACAAGCAATTTTTTTTCAATGGGTACCTTCCAAGTTATATGGGGAAAGAAAAACCAACAACAAAAAAAAGTGAATTCACCTAAGCAATACATCACATGCATTGTAGATGTAACAATGTTAACACAATGTTAAACAAACTAAAAAATGATCTGCACTCAAGGTGCAACTAATTCGGCTTTGTGGTCAAAGAATTATTTATAAAATTTATTTTCCTATGGTACTGACACAATATATACAAGAAAAGAATCCAGAGTACATAATTCAAAGATGAAAGGAACTGAGTGAAATAAAACCATTTCTGAAATTTGGGATTTCCAGTCCTTAGCATGGTGTCGGGCTCAAACCAGCCAAGTCCGAAAATTTCATATTTCTTTTTATAGTACCAATTTATGAAGATTGGAACCCCGCATCATCTGTAAAAATAGCTCTTACCATAATTCAGTAGAAACATTCAAAACAGACATGTGATCAAACCAGCTAGGTACATTTTCCTTTTGTGTTATCCGCAACTTTTTGCTCCTCCTGTAAAATTTGCTTAATCTAGACTTGGCTGGTTTGCGCCCGACACCATCGATATACCCATGTTGGCTTTAAAAGGGGTCACTGCTATTGCCCTTAGATCCATTGTATCAAGACTTGATATAACGTGAAAAATTTCTCTTTTATGTCACTCACATGACATATCAATTAAGTAATTTGAAGCTGTTATAATATAAGCAAGAAATGATTTCTCTTAAGCTGCAAGCAAGTAAATACAAGTATTACAAATATGCTACAATGAAGATTTGTCCTTTTAAGTTCAGGAATAACATCATATCCATACCTGTAACCTTGCAAGAGCTGGACACTTGTGAGCCTTTGAATGTGGCCGCAGGGCAACATTAGGATAAGCACGAAGGATTTCTGTCATTGTTTTCAGATTTGCTTCCATTTTTGGAAGGCAGAGCATAAGAGCTGGAGTTTCTATCTCCTTTGTGGCATCACCCACATGACAAGGTGGCTGTGTTCAATGAAAAATCATCATCAACAACAACAACAAAAAAACCCATTCAGCTTAGAATATGAGCCCAGGCGTAAATGTTGTGACACTGCACACCTCCATCTTCACGAATTGATATATAATATATTATTATATTCTTATGAAAATAATAGTCTGTAAAAAAAAATATTCATGCAGACAAACTGACTACAACAGACAAAGAGGAGCAAACAATAAAAGAACAATGACCAAAAGAAGAAAAGGCTACTGGGTAAAACAACACTTAGTGCTAAAGATGTAACGAGAAAATTACACGAGACTCAGACTATCAACTCAGCAACTGTCTACTTCAGTTATGACTTATTTTTGTGATTGTTCTACAGTTTCTACAGCAATACAGAAGATGCAGATTCTGATGAGCCTCATATGAAAAAAACAACAAATAATTTAATGGACAAAAAAAAATTGGGAGTGGAATTTTAAACTATAAAATGTTTTATTTTTTCATAATTATTCACCTTTCCTGCAAACATTTGGACTGTTTCACGATGAAGATGAAGGTTAAAAGGAATCTGAAGCTACTTCTCCTGTGTAATAAACAGAAAGATAACAGTCAACATCATGGAGATGGAATAAAAATTCCTTTGGAAAACTGCAAATATAATGCTGGTTCGTCCATGCCTTGGGGAAAAAGCAAAATTTACCTCTTTGCATAGCCTGTGAGTAGGTACTAGGTAGATATCTAAGTGAAATTGAAATGATACACATGAACTGCAAAAAAAAAAAAAGACATTCATTATGTCCTTGTTTGCTTGGGCTTAGAGCACAGTGGAATTTGGTGGTGGGGTTAAATGAAGCAAAATGGTTTATCTCAAAGGATTTATTTCTCTTCACGTCTATGAAACAAAATAAACACGAATTGAGTGATGCAGAAAAGTTTGCCCAAGGATGCAAGAAAAAATATATAACCAAGAAGCATTTTAATGATGGTAACTGCTAGTAGAAAAAGGATAACAAACTTTAAAGTGCAGCTGAGAATCCCAGCTACAGTATTTACATGAAGGGAGAGTCAAACGGCATTATGGTGAAAAATAAAAGACAAATAAGAGATCACTTAAAATTAAAAGCCCTCACAAGAAAAAAGTATGTGAGTGTCTTGTTTTATGTCTCTGATCTGGAGGCTGCACAGACTGACAATTATAACTGTCTATTCTGATGATACCTGAATTTTGTGCTTCATCACAAAACATTTTATTGGGCATGTGTAAGGAAGAGCTGAAAAGCAAGCATCTAGTTCTGCTATTGCCCCCAAACACGTAGGCTACAACAACCACAAAAAGCTATATCTAGATCTACTAAAGTTACTATTATTTTGTTCGTGTAAGTTAAAAAAAAATAGTTTACCATGCATGCAGTTTCTGTCGCCTCGATGAAAGTATAATTATGCACCACTGGAGGAATATAGGCCTATACCACTTCAACGTCTACACGGCACTGTCTAAAAAGAAAATTAAAAGCAAACGTAAAAAAGAATTTAAGACTTTTCTCTGGCCATTACAACTTCCACAAGTTAAACCGTAATCCCGACCAGAGTACACTGAACATGATTATGAATATTGTCTGTGATAAAGGAAACATTACGGTAATTTCCTAGTTATAATTATTACCGTCCTCAATCAAATAAATTTATCAAGGCCTTGTTGGTGTCCGACGTCCAATGGAGGAATATCGTAATTGTTGGTATTGGCATTAGACAGCCAGCCAAAATCGCCAAATATGAAAGGACGGCATCAGTTTTTTATAGTTCGTTCACAGAGGCGTGATCACGGTTTAGTTTAATTTTCTCAGCTATTACGAAATACAGCGTCCTGAATTTTTGCATGCAGTCTTACATTTATCATGATCCTACAAATCTTGAATTTGAAATCTATGCGCGGCACCGTTCTTTCAAAGCGGCGAATTCCTTTGATCTTTTCTCTGTTTTCAATTGAATAGGCCCCAAATTTACAGATGTTTACAGTATACGTATGTTCCAACATGATAAGTCCCTTAATCTCGCCTTCGTGTAGCTGATTTAAATTCCTAACCATAGTAACCATTTGTGGTGTATTGCAGTGGCGTAGCGTCACGTTACGGACTTGAGGTTTGCTTTACACGTAAATGCATTTATTGTCCCTTTCCTGTAAGATAAAGCTACTATACAGATTCATTACTTATCTTTTGAAAACAATTACCTTCTTGTTATGCTAAACGGTAACATATCCTATGACAGAAAAAGTTTGTAAAGTAGCTATGCTTTCCAATCTGTAATAAGTTGTGAGAAATATAAATATCGATATGTGACCACGGTGGTACCCTTTCCCCTCTGAGTCCCTGTCATTGCAAGAGCATGGCCTTGTGGGTAAAATGATCAGGTTGCGGGCTTGGGACAGCCTTAGGCCCATTAGAAAGGTTAGCCCTAAAAAGGTTTCTTTTTTTTTTGTTTCAAAACAGGCAAGAACTTGTCGATGTTTTTAATGTTTTGTCATCTCAGTCGCTTTCTGAGTAGGATGTCTCCATTGGATTGATGACGATATTCGGTTGAATAAAATGAAGGCCTTCGTTTTACCAGTATTTTTCCTCCAGCCGCAATACATGGTCCTCGCACTTGGAGAAAAAGTTCAATGCTGCATGAATTAGATTTTGGATGTCTGACAGTTTGAAGATCTTGTTCTCCAATGTTCCGCATCGTATTGATTTTGATGCTTAAATCCATGATGAAAAGAATTCTGAAATTGAAAGATCTCTGATAACGCCTCCGACCTCTGCGTTGGCCTACCAGTGAACAGTCACGAGAGTTCGTTTTTAAACTCACTTTAATCCCGTGCTGTACCACATTTTAGTGGGGCTCAAAACGATGTATTAAATTATTACAGTAAACCACCTGAATGTTTATCCTTGTCGGTGCTCTCTTTATTTATATACCGCAAATAAACAAACTCGAAAACTACTTTAATAATTCGGGGGAAAAAAATCTGGGTTAGGGTCATCACAAATCTAAGACTTCATGCCGAATTACATTCAAGTATCGTCGCCGGTTGCAATACTACGAGCAGTGTTCTGCGATCATGCCTCGGTGAACGGACTATAGAAGCAATTTGGCAGTGGAAACTGATTGACATTAATGTACTGGTTCAGACTTAACCGGATGCCCCTGTCAATTTTCAGTTTCAAGGTCACGGTTGAAGGTCAAAGGTCAAAATGTCAAATTTCATAGAAGTCTTATTATAATTCCTTCAATTTGGTCAATTCTATATGAATTTATAGTCATTTTGAATTACATGTTCATGGTAAGCGTTAAAAATGATTTTTAAGATTGGTTTTTATTGAGCTTATTATATGGAAATATACATTTTTCTGTAACGCACACTGTGAAACATCCGTGTCTGAAGTCCCAGGCAAAATGACAGAATGAATTAATGTCGCCAAGATGCGCACACAATGCCAAGAGGAACGCCTAGTTATACAAACTGCATGTATGACAATAATCATCCACACAGATGTACATGTAGATGTACTGTATATACTGTAATAGACGTCTTTTCATGAAAAAAGAATGGCCTTATTCAGGAATAATTTTTCTTTCAAAGTACCGGTACCTTAAAATTCTGAAACTTTGCATGTGACATGATACAGTGTGGTCTTAATAGAATAGTGAATTTTAGTACTAGTTTTCGAACATGCCCAAGTTGGCCATTTAATTTTACTGGCTACAAATTGGGTATCTAGTTCTGTCTTTCTGATTGAAAGTGTGGGAAATTATAATACAGCATAGGTCTACATTGTTCAGTTTGGGTGCGCAGCAGTGTTCACCGCGTTTGGGTGGAGATGATATTCGTGTTTAAACTCGTGCAATTTTGGGAATATATTTATTTACTAGCTAAGATACCCGACGTTGCTTGCGCTGCTTCACCCTTAAGAGTTTTTGTTGGGAGAGAAGAAGAATGTGTCACAAATCCCAGACTGGGAGATGTAATAATTATAACAAGACAACAATCACGAACGAACAAGTATAACACTTAACAGAACAACCCATCAGACTCACACATTTATTAAACATAAGATAAAGATAGAAATGCAATGACATACATTATATTACTTAATTAAACTGCCGTCCACGGCCTTCTCCCGTAAGCACACTTCCTCGGGTCCACAACCCGGTAATTACTTCTAAAGACACTTCGGCCTCAGCCCTCCACTCAGGGTCTTAATGACACACTAGTATTCTTTCACACCACAGTCTCTCAATGGCGCCTCCCTATGGCAATAACACCTTAGCCTCCTATAGCACCTCACGTGGCCCTAGCACGTTAATACTTCAATTCACATGAGTATCTCAATCGCACAATAATACATCCATGTCACAGTAGTACATCTTAATAGCACATTACAATCATATATACTGCCACGACTCATGTGCTGCGACTGTCCTACACGACAGCGTCCCTCCTGGCCTATGTGTGGCCTTCGGCCCTATGCTGGCCTATCCCCTGTGCTCACCGTAGGCGGCGCTTCGGCCCGACCCCGGCACCTACAAAAATAACATTACATTGGTATAATACCATACCATTTCTAATCACTTCACCCCTCATTACAACTCATGAAGCGTACACACAATAGTTCACATTTCACTCACCAAACATCTTACGGTAACACCTCCACCGTATTATACCCTACTCACTCTCGCTACAAATCCATGAAGCTAACTTCCATCTATCGCTCATGGCGCACATTGCTATATACAGTATCAAGGACTTCCACATTCCTCACATATACTTATTTACATCATGGTCGTAGACGAATATAATACATCAATCATAATTATCAATCATCGTTCCACCTACCAGTCATCACTGGAAACACTGTCACAATCTCCCGACTGTTCTCACTCACGTCCGTCCCCTGGGACCTTCTAACTTGCAGTGATAGTAGTACAGCGCTCTCGCCTCATGCAGACCCGCCCCACTCACAACATGCACGCTTTTCATTACCCGTGGGCCGTGGGTTAACTTTACTCTACCCCCTTCCCCCGTAACTACTGATCCCAGCTCACCTGCTCGTGACAGAATGCATCTGAAATGCAAGAACTGGAAGAAAAAGGCAAACCAAACAAATATATTTTGTTTCTGATAATGTCAAATAAAATGCAAAATTTTCAGAATACAATAGGCCTTATCATGGACATCATCTTTTCAACAAAATGGTTTGGACAGTCTTAAAAGAATTCATAGCCTACTTGGTCTCATTGTGAAATCAGAATCCGCCTTTCTGTGTCTGTTTTCCCCACATTTACCTCTCCTCCTCACGATCAATTGAAAATCACTGCATTTCGTCCACATGAGATCGTGCCGCAATACATTCAGATCTGTGGGTTATAGGCCTACGTAGGCCTGTTGTTGCATCAGCCAAACACAACAGTGATTGGACTTTCCCATTTTTTCTTTATATTAATAAGAAATAATCTAGATTTAGATGAAGTATATATATAATATATATAATTCTGATCTTACATGGAATAAATATAAATGTTATGATGTATATCTAATATAATTATAGGCTTATCCCCCCCCCCCAAAAACAACAACAACAACAACAACAACAACAACCCAACAAACTTGGTTAAGCGGGCGTTGTAAGTGAAATGTCTGCAGTCAGCTGGTCTGTCTGACTGACAGGTTTTGTTCACAACAAGTTAGCGAGTCCCCCTATCCAAGTTTCTTAATGAATGGTTTGAGGTCTTAATTTTTGTTTTAGGAGGATATCACTGCAGCTGCTGATGGCATTTACTTCTTATATTTCTTTCAAGTGCAACTATAACATTTCAATCTTCGCCCATTGTTGAAGTAACGATATGCATGGCTAATCAATATTTAAATTCAGAAATCTCATTATTATTATTCTAGATCAAGTTCATAAGTATGGAATAACATAGGCCCTAATGGTCCTGTCTCCGCTTCCCCTCCCCCTTTGAAAGGTTGATCATTTTTATGACCTATCTACGGTTTGTTGAAGATCACGTGATTTTTTAGTCATGTGACATACAAATACAATAACACGGTTAACACCACGGCAGATTGCACCCCGGTGGGCATAACCTAGATCTAGTTTGATTATCTGGAGTCAGCAGGCGTAAAACCGGCAATCCCAGATTAGGCTAGAAACAGCAGTTCAACAGAGAGATTGTGTTCCTAAAAACTGAGCCGAATTTCAAGATATCTCGAGCTGATGAATTTCACAGCATGGCGTACTCCCAACTGAAACATCCGAGTCACTCACTTGTATTGCTACTGTCACTATTAATTGGAAATGTCGTGACAGTTGATGTCGTTCGCATGTCGGTGCAAAGTGAATATGAAGGTAGGTCTCGGACATGATATTTTAAAAGAAGTGCAGTTGGCTATCCTGTCTTCTTCCATTTTGAAAATTGTTCGGAGGAGTTCCGTGTGAGTCACACTAGAAGGACCCGAACCTCAGAACATAAAATTATATGTGCCCAACTAAAGTTGTGTAATAATATAATGGTAAATAGCCTAACGGTAAATATTCCATCTGAATGATTTTATATTAATCAATTTGTGGGACAAATATCCAGAAATAATCCTCATTAAACGGTGATTGATTAGGCAATTGTGCAAGCTTCAGTACTGCTTGCATGCATAATTTGCTTTTGTGTCCAGGGATATTATGCCTGTCGATAGGAGTACTGCCAGTACCATACAGTGAAAGTATTGATGTTGTCAAAAACTGCAAGAAAATGGAGCCACTACAAGTCCCACCAGTAATTAACTTCCTGTAACAATTTGTATTTTCTTAACGGAGTGTTTATCCGTCGAAATTGTCGGATAAAATTTTCCCTAGGATTTTTTTTTATCCATCAACATAAATTCTGTATTTGCAAGTCATATCCCCTGTTTCTAACCCTTTGTGCGTCCTCCTCCCTTGTTCCGTACATCCTGACGCGATCGACGTTCGTATTGGGCGAGAGTTGATAACAATAGGCCTATTGAAATTGGAGAGACTTGGAATTTTATTGATTTAATGGATACATGGCATGCGAAGATTCAGGTCTAATCCGTTGATATGGGTTTCTTGGTTTGGTGATGCCTATTTAGTAAAACTTTCCTCGCACTTGTTCAGGGTTCTCAATAGCAGAGTTGTCAGCATCTCTACCCATCAGGCTGTGGTTCGATTCTCAGCACGGCAGGTTTTTTTGTTTTTTTTAATGTCTTTTTATTAAGCATCAATCTTTTTTTTTTTTTAATCCAATAACAATAAGGGAAGAAATCCAGTTTTGTCGGGTTTTTTTTCTACACCTGTCAATCAGGGGACAGTGGTCCGATTCTCAGCCGGGTAGATTTTTTTTTTTTTTTTTTTTTAATCAGTAATCAATCTGTTTGGTAATTTTTTTTGTAATCCAACAACATTAGGAATAAATCCAGTTTGCTTGTGTGTTTGTTGTTGTTTGTCATTGGTCAACACCAATACCTGCGGATAAGCCCGAGCTTTATCTGCTAATACTGTTGGCGGCCCAAGATCTGCCAATAGTGTTGCTGGATAAACCCAAGTATCTGCTGATAATATTGATGGATAAAGCTGGGCAGTATCCGCCGATAATGTTGACGGATAAAGCTGGGCAGTATCCGTCGATAATGTTGACGGATAAGGGCAGCCTTTTCTTAATTGTTTGCATTTTGACAAATATGGTATAAATTGCATGTCTGAAGTGAAATCGAGATAAATTCAGAATAGTACAAATTGTCTGTTCAGCCATTTTAGTAGTGTTCTCAATATTATTAATATTTTGTATTGATGTCAAAAAGTAGAGTACAGACATTGTCAGGGTAGTGTAATGTGGAGTCTTTTTTTGATCTTTTCACCAGAAATATTTGTAAATGAGCAGTTGCAGCAATATGAATCTAAAGATACAGTGGGCTTTTCGATTGCCAAGCATTTTCAGAACAACATGGTTCTCCAAAGGGCACCTGCAAGAGCCAATATTTATGGATTCTCACCAGATATTGGCCAGAAAGTCATTATGCAGGTACCGTGTATAATATTATTTTCCATTTCCATTTCCATTTAAGCAGTTGAGAACTTTAAGAGAATAAGAGTTAATCCAGTGAGATTTTCTGAAATGAATCTACATTATGATATTTGTCTACTTTATTGAAATATGTAAGTTGAAAAATACTTTGAATTATTGCAAAGTTGGTTTGGATTAAGTGAAAAACAGAATTATGTACTCTAGGTTGATAGAATCAGAACTTTAAAACTTGTAAGGTTTAGAAACAGCTCACAATTTTTCCTTAATCATACATAATATTTCAGAGAGTTTTGAAGACAAAGTGGTGATTCTGTAAAAAAAATGATTAAGGGTTTATAAAAAAAAGATTTAATATATGTGTTAAATGAGGTGAAGGGTGACGTTAAGCTTCACATATTGTCATTTGAATATGTTTCATAGAAACAGGATATTTATGCACAATATATTCAGATATTAATGTTCATATGTTCTCCACATCAGTGCCTTTCCATATGTGTAGCCGCCTGACGAAATGAGGCACATCTCGGCACCACCTGATTTGAGAAATAAATTGTTAAAAGGCGTCACAGGGTCAATTTGATTGATTTTGAGTTTTCAGTGTTTTTGAAAAGTTTAACCTCTTTACTATTCTTTTTCCAAATGACAATGCTCGTTGAGAACGGTAAATGCCTCAAAATTGACTTTTAATGGAGTCACCATCAATAATATTGTATTGCTAAGCTGAAACTTTAAAAACGCGTTTTTCTCAAAACTAGTGTCTTTGAGAGGCCATATCTTCTCAGCTAATTAAGTTACAGCAATAATATTTATACCGTATGAAAGTGCTTTGAATAACCTACTTGGTGATATTAATATCTCCATACCACCAAAATGCGAGAAATGACCTCATTTTGTCAGACACATATGAACAAATACAAAATGAAATTAATTTCTAATTCTCTTCTAAAATTACAGAATGAGTAGTAATAAGTATATTGTGTAGTTGTAGAAAAAAAAATCTTCTCTATGTATTGCGAGAGATTTACTCAATATTCCACATTGAGAAATACACATGATGTCTGTAGTGTAGAAAAAATACATCAACAGCACAGATATTAGGGGTGAAACAGCAAGGCTGGTGTATACGCCAGACTGGTGGCTCGACGCACCTAAATTATACATCACACTAACACACTAGGTGCTGCCCTCATTGCTGTGGTGTGTTTCACCCCTTATTCAGCCATAAACTAAATAGCACTTTGTAATACTATAGTTCCATATCAGCTTCACAAGCAACATGCAAATTCCCTTTTTCTACAACCCAATTCTGACAGGATATAGAATCCTCTTCTGTAACCCTTATATTTTCTCCATTGATCTGTCTCTCAGCCCACAGTGAAATATTACAAGTCACAATGTAACTTCTTTCCGTGCATAATTCTGTCAGCACTTTTTCTGTAACTAATTTTGAATGTGCCGAAACTGTTCCAGGAATAGTCATGCTCACAACAACTGAGGGACAACCAAACGGAAGGCACAAATACAAAGGCCTAAAGTGCGCTTATCTCCCGAAACAAAGACCAGTCCCTCAGCATTCTCTACAAAATAAGAGAAATAAAACCTATGGTATTGTGAGATCACATTTTCTCACTTGTAATAGTTCAAAATTATCTTTTTTTACTTTTCAAGATTTTTACTGGGAGACCAACATGGTTTAGCATTTTAAATTTCTTGCAAGTACATTGTAATATCTCTGACTGCTGTAGTAATCTTAAACTGTTTTGTAGATGTCAGCCCCAGACAAACCTCATTACTATGAGACCAATGTAGTGCAAGGGCCAGCCCCCGGTGTTGGTGTATGGAACTTCTTGTTGGATCCAATGGAGGCCAATGTCACTGTCGGTATCGTTATTGAATCGGAAGCCGGAGGTGCATCCCTGAGAAATGTCATATTTGGTGATGTTTGGCTCTGTTCTGGGCAGTCTAATATGCAGTTCACAGTCATTCAGGTACTTCAAATGGAGGGCTGCTTGACAAACTATCGTGTCTTGTCTTTTTAAAAGAATTGAGATATTTGACCTGTTTGTAGCCCCTGACAGTCTGCAGGTTGGGGGTTTAATTCTGAAAACTAATGGTTGAATAATGTTTTTCTTTAATTAGTTAGTCTGACAAAGAAAGTCATTCCGCTTTTTTGCCTCTACTGAAAAAATTGTAAGAACTAGGATATGATAGTTCACTGTGCAGCCCCTGAAATGTAATGATAGTGTAATTGTTTAGTCAGTTTCTTTTAGGGCCAGCTAAAATGGGTAAGTATAGTTATGCACTGTATGAGAACTGAGTAGCAACAGAAAAAGAGCATAAATTGCCACATTTCACCTTTTGATTTTGGCATGCACTTTTTAAGTTGAAATTGGGTAGCTTTAATCAAGTGGCCAAACTGCCACATGTGGCTACTGTTGCCAGATGATTATTATTAAATGAATTTGAAATGTGATGAATTTGTATCGAAAAGGCAGTAAATATATGTTTCGTTTGACAAACTAGATTAAAAACAAAAAGCCCTAAATATAAAACAAAGAAATCTATATACACCAAAATGCATCATCAAAAATTGCTATGATTAGCACAGAAGATAGATATGTGGAATGATGATACGGTGCAAGTTTATTTCTCTCTTACCGTTTATAGATGCTGGGTGCTAAGGAAGAGATTGACGATGCCAGTAATTATCCAAATATTCGACTGATGACAGTGGCGGATGACCAGTCAGCCACTCCATTGTATGATTTGAATCAAGTGCAACAGGCCTGGACTGCACCAGATGAAAGTCAGTGGGGTCATGTTGCCCTCTGTTTTCTCCTTTCAAATTGCTGATATTGTAACTTTTCCTTCCTGTGTGAACCATAGCCTCCTTTTTTCCATTTTAGAAAGGATTTTTTGACTAGGAGGGCATGCTGACCCCATAAGTTATTTTTGCATGGTAAACAAATCAGAAGCTGGCATTACGATTTTCATTTAAATTATTCTGGGTATTGAAGATTTGTGTCACTAAATATCTAAATGTAACTAACTTAAAAAAAAAGTTAAAAAAACAAAGCAGTAGTGTTAATACAATTGCCATCTTTGTAAGGAAATGATGCTGGGGAAGGGGATGTGCAAGAAATTGGATTGGACAAAAAAAAAAAAAAATCCGGCCAGGATTTGATAATCATTTTGCCGTTGCATTTTGTTTGTACAGGTTCTGTTGGAGGTCCTGCTTGGCAGTACTTCTCAGCTGTGTGTTGGTTGT
Organism: Onchidella celtica; assembly: GCA_963931925.1. Taxonomy (NCBI): domain Eukaryota; kingdom Metazoa; phylum Mollusca; class Gastropoda; order Systellommatophora; family Onchidiidae; genus Onchidella; species Onchidella celtica. The sequence continues at coordinate 45,743,016 of OZ007570.1, forward strand.
ATGGCAAAGCCATTCATAAAGCTCTCGGTGTTCCTATTGGCATGGTGGCTACTGACTGGGGCGGCACCCCTGTGGAAGCTTGGTCCTCCCCGCAAGCTCTAGCCAAATGTGGGGTCACTGATGATGAAGTCAGAACAATGCCAACTTCATATTTAAGGTGACTAGGAATTTTTGGACATTTCATAGCCAGTGTTCAGCTACATCATATCCAATACTGAAAGTTCATGTTTAAGGTGGGGATACAAAAATATAACAGAAAATGTATGAATGTCTGGTTAAGTTAACTACTCTTTGCTATAGGCAGGTTGTTTATCCATTTGTGTATGTCAGGTTTGAATGCTTTAAAACTCAGAACTTCACCTAACATTTTTACCGTCGTATTGAGCAACAGACCTCGATGTTGTACAAGTCGGTGTATAGTTTTCATAGTGTTTTAACACTTTCCTCTTTTCTAAGGAGTGCTCCTTACTCCTCTGTTATACCCAAGGTCTATCTCTGAGTTCATGCTGAGATCCTGAGCAAAACTCTGTTTCTAGACATCCATGTTTTACTAAAAATCCATTTTTTTTCACATGAAACAGATTCATTTGTCATAAAATAGTGTTAAAGGTGAAGCAAAATGGATGAAAATTGCTTGGTTTTGTCAACTTAAATTTGTCAGCTACTTTCGGTAGTTGTCTGTCCAGATTAATTTGTCAACCTCAGTGGCTGTTCCACTAAATCTAGAGATCTACCATTGCTGTCCATACCTATACCAGCGGGATCATTATCCCCACCCTTTTCATTCTATGAGACTTCTGCTTCAATTTCGGATTCATTTTCTTTCTCCTCACTAAATTAACATCATCAACGAATGTTTGTAAATATACACAATGACCTTCACTGTAGCCATTTTCTGACCAAAAATCATGCACAACTTTGACTTTTGATATCTCAGTAACCACCTGGTGTACGAACATCCGGTTTTTATTAAACAAATTCAGTGCTATTTGGCTGCAAATGGTAATCGTGCCCAATCATGTTGCGCATGCGATGTAAAGAACATATCATTTGAGGACTTATTATGTCACAGTAGAGCAGAATCTACAAAGGCACATTGACTCACATTGGAGCGGAATTGATAAGGGTGCATTCAGTTGCATTGGAGAGAAAAGAGTTAAGCATATGATATCATTATGAATTTGTGATAGAAAGCTTTATGTCAGTCATGTGTGTAATAATTTTAAAAAAGAAAAACTGCAAAGTGATGCCATTTCAGTCACCGCTCTTTAAAATTTTAAATATAACACAATACTTTTGTGTATTTCTCATCACATTAGCTATTTGGACAAACTGTCACCTGAAGAGAGGTTTAAGTTGGGAGGCCCCCAAAATAATACAGTGTTATGGAATGCTATGATCAATCCATTGCTGGGGATGACAATTTATGGAGCAATTTGGTATCAAGGTAAGATATATAATATATGATTATATCAACTTGAGGCACTACTTGAGCACAGTTATGGAAGACCATATTCAGAATTTTCTAATGCTGTAAACTGTAAAACATCCACTGAAAACTGCAACGTTAAAACAGGTCACTATTGATCCAAAATAATATATACAAATAATGTAAAAAAATTCAAAGAACATGTATATAACAGAAAAAGAAAAAAATTATATATATCATATGGCAGACATTTTATGCATATATATTATTAATGCTGTTGTTTTCTTTTGATGTACTCAACATTATGTCCCTCCTCTTTCACCAAAAGTCATGTGGGGTCCTTTCAGTCTTTGGCAGTTTCATTAGCTGCATTTTCAAGTTCCAGTCCATATGAGTATAATCTTACTATGAAAAAATATAGTGGTGGGAGTAATACATTGTGGTGTAATTTTGGCCCCTTTTTTTGCTTGACGCTACAGCCTAAATGACAGTTTCAAGAATTATGAAATTAATTTTCTTAAATGTCAACTAATCCAGCCCAATTGCTTTTGTGTCGACCGATTGTGCTGATTCAAGTTTCAGGTATTTTTAAATAAAAAGTTTTAAAAATGTAAAATACAGTGATCTTTGTTTTGGCTCCCTGAATTAGCCCACCGCACCCGAAATGATATTAATACATATTCAATTCCCTGCACACTATTTCCCTATCAGAAATGAGTGCATAGTGGTGCGCATGAAATCTGTACAAGACGGTAGAATAAGCTTTATAGACCAGAAGAGAGATAGAACAGTGGGTTCACAGGTTTATCCCAGCTAATGCTGTGTACGTCATCTAGTTACAAAAAAAAAAAAAAAAGAAGGTAATGTTTTGAAAGGTAGACACTGATATTCATTGCATTGTATTTGGTGCCAGTTCAAATCATAAATTAACTATTCAGAAAGTTTGATTAACAACTGGTTATTTTCACTCTCCTGAACCAGGGGAAAATGATGCTCATGGAACAATGATGAACCGTTACAACTGCACTTTCCCCAGCATGATCAATGATTGGAGACTAAATTTCAACAAAGCTTCAAATGGGCAAACAAATGCCATGTTCCCATTTGGTTTTGTGCAGGTGAAGTGTAATTTCATTTCCCCAGTGGGAATTTTATCTGTTGTGGATTTATTCTCACTCTGCAGGTTTGTCTGCAGTAACTACAGTGTTTAGAAGCTGAGTTTACAGTGGTAATGTCAATAGCACATCTAGTTCCAGGAAAATTCATTAACCTTCACTGTATGTCGCCAAAAACTATGCATGGCGTATGTTGTAGTGTCTAATCGACACTCCGCTTCTAAAGAACAATTTATTAGGATACCCTCTTTAACTCTCACCCCACGCACTACCCGTAAAGCCCGCTGCCCGGTCAGTGACCTTACGGAGAATTTTATCTGGGGTCACTGACCCTTGCCGCTATGCGATGACCACACACGCTGTCCACGTGGTTCGGTTTTTATTGATTGGTATAAAAACATTCGCTGCTATGCCTTATCAAACTTGATAATGAATTAACCAGCAAAACCTTAGTCTTTCAATCTCTAACCAATGATCTGACTTATGATTCCAAACTGACAGCTGTAGTTTTCGTGAGAACGAAGCATGATAACTAGCCACGCCCTCCCAAGCCCTACACAAATGGTTTCATCCTGATTGACACATCATATTATAATGGAGCTAGCGCCAAAACATTGTGGCACCTAAGGCTCAAAAACTAAGAAACGGACACAAACCAAATTTGCCATGTTGATTTGGACAAAAAAAAGGGTGTGAGTGACACTTTTTGTTTTTCAAAATAATCTTTGGTTTGATTGCAAATTGACTTAAAACACAAAATAATAAAAGCAAAAAATGGATTTTTCGATAGGCCATTCCAGTACGAACTGTTTCCTGTTTGATACGTTTCCTGTAATCACTAACAACCTGAAAGCAACAGTATCAGTACTCGAGTATTCATATTTTTCGTTGCCTTTCTGTCTGTTCATTAAAAAAATGTATTATCATTTGTGTCATTAATAAAAAAAAAATTGAACTCTCTCATATCTGAACAATTGTCGGAGTCACTGGGAAAACATAAAACTGAAGCTAAAAGACCTATAACCTGCGAACTATAAATACTCAGATATTTTTTTTTGTATCAGTTTTAAATTCGGACAAATACGATTATTGACACATTACTATCAGCTGGAACAAAGACAACAATGGAAGCGCGGCGATTACAGTTGCAAAAATTAGCAAAAGTGAAGTTTTTCAGTTGGAAAAGCAAAATGCAGACGTTATAGATTTAATAAATATCTAGATCTAGATAGTTTCGTGTGTGCAGTTTAACCTCAGTAAGAAGCTCAGATCTAGAGAGTAGATTTAAAGCTCTGCAAATTTTCTTCCACGTGTGTGTAGTTTAACCTCAGTAAGAAGCTCAGATCTAGAGAGTAGATTTAAAGCTCTGCAAATTTTGTTCCACGTGTGTGTAGTTTAACCTCAGTAAGAAGCTCAGATCTAGAGAGTAGATTTAAAGCTCTGCAAATTTTGTTCCACGTGTGTGTAGTTTAACCTCAGTAAGAAGCTCAGATCTAGAGTAGAGAGTAGATTTAAAGCTCTGCAAATTTTCTTCCACGAGTTTACCTTTCTTTCTAGCAAATAAAGTACATTGACATTGTGAAAATTAATCGTCTTGGAATGTCCTGAAATAAAATTTGCCTCATCATGCCCCGCTCAAAAAAACGTTCATCGTTAACTAGCAGAACTACTCGACAGTTACGAAAGAGAGAGCAAACTAGAATTGTCAGAGATGTAGGAAATAATGACATTGAGAATGAAACAACTGTAGAAGTAGATCTAGAAGATGCGGATAGAATAGGAGTGGCAACTCAAGCTCATGATGAAACACCGTTACAACCTATCATTAATCAAGCCATTCTGGATGGAGACGATGATGATACAAATCAAATTCAAAGAGAACCTGCTAGAGCACGACCAAGAAAAAAAGATTATGTTGGGTGTGGACGACAAGTAGACAGCGAAAATTTTGATGAGAACATTCATCGTGTAATAGAACAACACAACGATGGGCAAATGGCTGTCATCTGTGAACATTGTCGTGCGTTACGATGGTCGTCAGAGCGCTCTTCTTTTTGCTGCGGAAATGGAAAAGTTGTGATTGAATTTCCTCCACCACCACCACCAGTTTTGATGACGTATCATAATGTCAACAAGAGAGAATTTATGACAGTGTAGATTCGGTGGAAGAGAATGAACATCAGTATCCATTAGAATTCATCAACAAACTTTGTCCATCGGGGCTTCCTCCTCATCGTCTATCTCTCAAACGCCACTGTATTGGGATGCTGCTTCATAACCTGGACCCTCACAACGGTCATTGCAATGGAACTCGATATGTTGTAGATCAACTCCATGCTCACGTCATTGATGCCACCATTGCATCTGGGCCACATGCTGGGAAAAGAATATTTATTCTGCGCATTCCTCTGATACCATCGGGAAAAAAAAATTCCATTTCAAATGAAGAGAAAACAGTTTCCAATTCGTGTTGCATTTTCTATAACTGCTAACAAAGCACAAGGGCAAACATTACAAAGAGTTGGTGTGGCCTTGAACACACCCTTTTTTAGCCATGGGCAATTATACGTCGCTCTGAGTAGAGTTGGAACAAAAGAAAATCTGAGAGTGCATGCACAACAATTTCCTGATCATCCCGGAGTATATACAGACAACATTGTTTACAGTGAGATTCTCCGCAACTGATGTGGTAAGTGGTTTGTACCTTTTATTATATGGCGCTAGCTCCTTTATAATATGATTCCAACATGGCTATTTACATCAGATCATTTCTTCACTCCACTATACCTTTTTTTTCATCTTCTCAAAAACAAAAAAACAACAACCAAAAAACCCCACTACATTTTGTACTTAACTCACGTCATTTTCAGGAGATATTTGTGCGGCTTATTATACACTAACATTTTTTTTTCAGTTCATATATTTGCGTCTTCTTTTTTTTTTTTCGTTATATGTGGTATTTCGTTATAGCTTTTTAGGTACTCTACTAACAAGTTTTTGTCACCGTGTCCGTTCGTAGAACGGGTATACTTGCTAGTATTAATAAACGAATGTGAGCATTTGGGGCAAAGATTATTTCAGAGCTTGTTTCTGATTGGTTCTTAGATACAGACAACTCCACATGGTGGTCAGCTTGTGAGAAAATGCGATAATATTGCAAATTTGTTGAGCAACAGTTCGCGTGTCGATGTTACATCTTTTGAAAGTGTGGGGAGAGCCTTTGAAAGCTTAGTCTTTGTGATTCCGACCAGTGGTTCAATGGTTAACATGTCCATGCCACAATGCTTTTGATTTAGAAGAGATACAGTGAACAATAAGACGGTGGTTACTTCTCAAAAAAGTCAGTGACCCGACGCGTGAAAATACGGCTTGCGCGTGGCGCGGTCAGCTTGACCTTGCCGACTTTTGCTGCCCGTGCCGTGTGAGTGCTTGTGAAACATGGGCGGCAACAGGGTGAGGGTTAAAAGTATGGCGTCTGTTGGCCCCCATAACGTATGAGTTGGGATATAACAATAAAATCCTTTTTGGGAGTATGGTGTATCTGAAACCCCAGTATGAATGATCAAGGGTATGGCAATAAAGTCCTCTTTAAAAGCATGATGTTTGTGAAACCCCAGGACGTACAGGTAGGAATAGTAGAAATGCACATGCAGTAGTGAGCACGTATGTGCATATTTTAAAGTTTTAAGGCTATGGGAAGATGGGTAACGACATCGTTGAGAATATTTGGAATTTCAAGACTAAAATTCTCAGAAATAAGATACTGCAAATGATTTTAATTGCTCCTGAGTCCATTGGACCCAACCATTCTATTTGAACTGAAAAATTGTCTCAGACAACATTTTTCATGACAATTTTTGGAACATCTTTACTGTTCACAAAGTTATGGTTAGATTAGGAGTACAGGTCTGCACCTACTAGATAATGCAGATCAAGACAAAAACTAGGACAGATACATCATTTATGTAGCTTAGATTTTCATTTCACTTCCTCTGCATTTCAGTTCAATTCTGCACATTCCATCATTTCTGATGAATGCAGTATGTTTACTATACATATACAGGCATGTAGAAATGTTTCTTGGAGTGTTTGTCTAGGCCTAATTATTTTATTTTTCTAGTACAGTTTACGAAATGGTAAAGTGAAAAATTTGGCTAAAAGAAAAAGTTGTATGTAGCAAAGCCTTGCGTTTTATTTTTTACTATTCTTTAAAGCCTCGCTGCGACGCCACATTTTTTGTGTGGTTCTTATATTTTGTCAGTTTAGCCTAAATGGGTTCACCACAGATAAATTAAACATCTATGGCTTTTCCTTTACGTTGCAGCTTGCGCCTAATAAACCAGATCCTAAGGTAACTGTCGGATTTCCCGACATCAGATGGCATCAGACAGCAGACTGGGGATACGTGCCGAATCGAGATATGCCCAATGTCTTTATGGCAGTGGCTTTGGATTTACCAGATTTTCATTCCTCATATGGATCGTAAGTTTTATGAGGCATGGTTGAACAGTAATAAACATTAATACTGTTTCCTTGTAATCTTGAGTTTGAGCAAACAGGGCCAGTTAACCTTGAATCCAAAAGTTTTGCAAAGTGTCAGTGTACAAATTGTCTAAATTCAGATGTAATAAAACGTAATAACCATACATTTCTGGCTCTTCAGCATAAAATTGTGTTATATTTTGATGAAAAATGAAATCTTTGTAATTGTAATATATCAGTACTGAGTACAAACTCAACAGAAAATTTGAGAGGAAAAATTTCATCACTACAAACTTAACTAAATGTATTTTTATTTTGTCATCTTCCACTACAGCATTCATCCCCAAGACAAGAAAGATGTGGGCTACAGATTAGGCCTGAGTGGATTGGCAGTAGCATATGGAAAGCCAGAAACTTTTCAGGGGCCATTCCCTCAGAAAGGAGTTCTCACTGATGATAGCCTAGTGGTTCTGTATGAAAATAGCCCATTGGAAGTTCGAGATACTGAGGGTTTTGAGGTGTGCAAAAATATGATTTCTTGTCATTATGCCTGAGCAGAATGGACTAACTACAGAAGGAATTTGCCTTATTTCATGAATGCTAGTTAAGCTTCAGGAAAGTTGAAGGGAAGGTTATAAATATTACAGACTTTCATAATAATAATAATAATAATAATATATACATTTATATAGCGCCAGGACTAAAACATTAAAAGCTCTAGGCGCTGTACACAGTAAAAAATCATAAAAGCACATTCAAATAAACTTACACACACACAGACAAACTAGTTTTATACATCCATAGCAAGCTATAAAATTCAGTTTTTAAAAAGAAATGTTTTTAACCTGTTTTTAAATATGTTTAGAGAGGCAGAATTTCGAACCTCTTGTGGTAAAGAATTCCACACACAGGGACCAAAACAACTAAAAGCTCTATCTCCATAATTTGATGTTTTACACCTGGGAACAACCAGTTTGTTTTCTGTAGTAGATCTTAAAAATCTATCAGACTTATGTTTTTTCAAAAGTTCCGAAAGATAGGAGGGAGCTGAACCTTCAAGACATTTGTAAACCAAAACTGCAGCTTTAAATTTTATTCTGTTTTCAATAGTAAGCCAGTGAAGTTGGTCAATAAGGCTTGAGGCAGATTCTCTTTTTGATTTTCTAAAAATCAGTCTAGCTGCATTATTCTGAATTATCTGAAGGCGTTTTATTTTGTTGCTCGGAATTCCAAAGAGCAGAGAGTTACAATAATCAAGCTTTGAAAACATAAGTGAAGTGAAAAGTATTCGAGTTGCCTCTTGGGATATGAATGGACGAATAGAGCTGATGTTTTTTAATTGAAACATTAATGATCGACATAATGAACTTATTTGATTTTCCATGCTGAGATCTGATTCTAAAATTGTGCCTAAGTTTTTAACTTTATTCACGTTTGCTACAGTGCTTTCACCAAGATTTAATTTTACATTTTTAATTGCAGTAATTTGTCTTTTCTTTCCAATAATCATAACTTCTGTTTTGTCTTCATTTAGCTTTAGTTTGTTTTGGTTCATCCATTCTTTTGTGTCCATAATACACTTTTCACTATCTTTTATAACATTGTCAACATGACCTAAAGTCGTACCAGGGTGATATAGTCGGACATCATCAGCATACTGATGGTAATAAAAACCATGATCTTTAAAAATATTAGACAGGGGCCCAATGTACATAATAAAGAGAGTGGGACCTAAAACTGAGCCTTGTGGAACACCATATGGCAGTATGTATTCTTTTGATTTTATGTTATCTGTTACAACAATTTGTTTTCGGTCACATAGATAGGACCTGAACCATTTCAGAGCTATACCAGAGATCCCATAGGTTGCTTTTAATCTGCAAAGAATAATTTCATGATCTATAGTGTCGAAGGCAGCTGATAGATCAAGAATGTTTAAACACGAAACCAAGCCCTTGTCCAGTAATCCAAACAAATCATTAACAATCCTCAATAAAGCAGTTTCAGTGCTACAATTTGCACGATATGCTGACTGGAATGATTCACAGAGAGCGTTATTGTTTAGATGACCAAGTAGTTGTTTTAAAATTACTTTCTCTAAAATCTTTGATAAAAATTGAAGATTAGATACTGGTCTATAGTTTTTCAAGTTTTCAGAGTCAAGATTAACTTTCTTAAGCAAAGGTTTAACGAGTGCAACTTTATAGGTCTCTGGCACAGCACCTGTACATAAAGAAGTGTTAATAATTTTTGTGATGGATGGTAAAAGATCAGGTAAGCATTTTTTTAACAAGTCTGTGGGCATGGGATCTAGTTCACATTGCTTAGTAGCAGCAGAACAAATTATGTCATTGATTTCATCACTGGTAACTTCACTGAAACAAGAAAGATTATTCCCAACAAATACAGAATTTTCACTAGTTATATCACAACTACTTAAATTGTCTCTAATTTTTTCTATTTTGTCCATGAAGAAGTCCCCAAATGCATTAGGCAGATGTTCCTTTTCTATTGAAGTTGGCAGGTTGATCCTTTTCTGTTTGCCCAACAAATCATTGGACAAATTGAAAAATTGTTTTGAATTTTGAATTTCACAAAACCTTGAGTTGTAATAGTCACATTTAGCTTTTCGAATGGTGTCATTCACAAGTTTCTTATGGTGAATGTATATTTCTTTGTCAATTTGTAACTTTGTTTTTTTCCATTTCCTTTCTGCTCGTCGCCTGGCCTGTTTTGCTGCTTTTGTTTCCAACGTGAACCATGGTGATGGTGTCCTGTCGGTCACAGTCCTTGATGTTTCCGGAGCATGACTGTTTAAGACGCTTTGGATTTTTTCTGTCAGAACTTCAGCATTGATGTCTTCTGAGACAGCCAACGTTGTTCTCAAATCTAATTTGAAATTTTCTAAGTTAATTTTCTTCACGTCTCTGCATTTTACATTCTTTTTCTTTGGCAAGGTTTTCTTGTAAGGAATGTCGAAATATAGAAAATGGTGGTCAGATATTAGTTTGTTGGTATTTACCACCGCTGATGCAAAAGTAAATTTGGACGAAGTAACAATCCAATCAAGAATATGGCCAAATTTGTGTGTGCTGGATTCAACATGTTGTGTCATTTGATGTTCATGAAATAAACGTTTCATAAAATTTACATCAGCAGATGTTTTGGAGTCGTAATGCAAGTTAAAATCACCCATGAAGACAAGTTCCTGCTTTTCGATGTTGTTTAAAATCAAAATTTCTTCAAATTGTGTCAAAAAATCTGATGTTTTGAGATTGTTTTTCTTGTTAGGTGGTGGTCTATATAGCAGGACAAATTTTATTTTCTTGTGAGGTAATGACAAAGTCATAATCGCAGACTCAAATGAAGTAACAGTATTAGGATTCTCACCAAAGTTCAAGGCCGAAGAGAGAGTATTTTTGTAGACAATACCAATGCCACCTCCATTTTTGTTCTTTCTAGGAAATGATTTATAAGAATAACTCGGTGGAGTGAGTTTAGAAATTACATGCTCATGACCGTGTTCATGGATCCAGGTTTCTGTGATAATCATGATGTCAATGTCATAGTCACCAATGATGCCACACAAGTCTGTTGTCTTATTACATGCTGACTGTGCATTAGTATACCCAATACGAATGTTTTTTCCACAGGTCACATCTCTAAATTTGTTTCTTGTGTCAATTGGAATCAAGTTGTTTTTATTTATTCCACTTTGATGGAAGCCTTTAACTGTATTGTTTATTTTTCTCTCACTCAGTACAGATTTTATTCTTCTTCTGGTCCCACCTCTTGCTCCCCTCTTTCTGTGTTTCTGTTTACAGATGTGTAGATTTTTCAGTAGTTGGAAAACCTGCTTGGGCAGTTTGTTGATGTTGTTGTTATTTCTACACTGGAGCAATTGTTCTCTTGTGTAAACAAAGCTGGTCATATTTACACTAGTGTGTTCACAATAGTCTGACTCTCTACTGTCAGTAACTGGGTCACTCATGTTGTTATGCTGAGTGTTGGTGTTAAAATCAGCACAGTGAAGCCTAAAAATGGCCACAAGATAAGATAAAACATAGAATAAAATCACTTCATGTTGAAACATCTTGAAATAAATTAGATCCTCAGAATCACTGAAACAAGAGGAACTCTTTGGTGCAAACTTCAAAGTCTAATAAATATAAAATCCTTCTAAAAATTTGAAAACACAGCGGAGCTGAAATCCTGCTGCCTGTGGCGCTGAACACAACTCACATATTTCATATGGGGGAAATTTGTGCCAAGATTAATAGAAATGTTTTTTGCAGTTAATTGGTTTGAACTTGCTTTCTTGGCAGAGAAAACCATATGTGAATGATATTTTTTTGTTTCTGGAATGACATTCTAATGACCAGCATTGCTATCAAAGAAACTGGATACAAAAAGATAGCACAGTCCCCTTTTTGCACCTACTTAAAAAACAGAAGTGTCGTGGGCCCTGCCCACTCTTAGGGGGCCAACAGCACTAGGCTGGGGCCCCCGAGAAACAAAGGACCTCAACGAGGCCCCGCCCACTCTTGGCATGCTGAGCCGGCACTTTGTACACTGTGTTTACATAGAAAATAAGACACAACATCAGTGGGTTTTGCTTCTAAGGCAGTTTCAAAGTCAAGTTATGTATGCAGTATGGTGCATGTAATTGCAATGACTATCTTCATAAAACAAAGCACATAAAAAGGGTTCGTGGGGGAAAGAGAGATTTTTTCATTTGCTTCTGTCCTACCTTATTCTAAAAATATACTTAGTAAAACTACCTCTATCTTCGGTATGATGGTAGGGTGAAAAACACAATTTTGTTACATTGCTACCCACATTGAAAAGAAGAAAATGGCCAGAGGTTTCCCATAGTGAATTAAGAATATAATTTCAAAGTAAGTGACTTCTATCGAAATTTTTGGTGATGGCTGAACGATGAACAAAACTCAGTATTTTCTCTACTTGGCTTTGTAAAATGAGCTGTAGTTTATGTCTCTCATGCATTCGCCACAAGGTGGTGGTGACAAACTCGTGAATGCAAAATGCTAGAGCTATCCCATCTTATCCAATCTGGTATCTTTGGTTGTTATTGTTATGCTGTTCACCAGTGTTTGTATAGAATTTTGCCACTTGGTGTCATTCATCTGGCACTCTCTACTTGATGATATTTATGACAAGAACAAAGATCCCCAACATGAGAATTTAACCCATATCTGATTATGATGTGCCTCTTACTCAGAATAGCAATATGCAGTAGTTTAAGATTGGATTGTCTGTCGTGTGTAAATGAGCAAAATGCCTGATCAGGAGAGATATTAGCATCATGCAAAATCCTTTCCAGAGACATTTTGGTAATTTATGTTGGAAAAAAGTTGAGAGGATTGTGTTCTGTCTTGTTAGTTTATCAACTTTGGGTCACTTTGCTTCACCTCTTATATGATAGATATTTTTTGCATGATCTGTATATCCTTTTAAGTTGGTACAGTCGAATCCATTTAAAGTAAACTTTCTTAAAATGAAAATTCGGGCTAAATGAACACATGTTTTGGTTTGTTCCCTCTTTAACATAAGTGATAAAAACTGGATTAATTGAGCTAATCAGAATCAATTTGCTTAAAATGAACTTTGCAATGCTGAGAGTAGTAGTTTACAATACCACAGGAGTGTGAGCTCGATGGAAATGAACTCACTAAAACAAGCACACCAAATTAAAAAGCAAACAACTCAAGCATGGAGGAATTCCATTACGTCCATGTAGATATAAAAATAAGGCAGATAATCAATGATACTAAACCAGTTAATCATTAATGACTAACATGCTTTTCGCGGAATTGGTTAAAGTGAACAGATGTATATCTCTGTTACCTTGCAATTCATTTTCAGTAGGCTCCATTGACAGCATTGTTTTGTATGCATTTTAACCTTCATCTTATTGACTATTTCAGTTGCTGTGTGGAAGTGATGCCAGCACAGGTGAATGGATTCCCACAAGCATTGTTGCCAACAATGCAACGACTGTGACATTGTTTTCAAAAGTTTGCAGTCAAGAGCAAACCATTCAAGGTTTACGTTATGCTTGGAGAGAATCTCCTTGTGACTTTATGAAATGTGCAGTTTATGGAACTAAAAACAACTTGCCTGGTCCACCTTTTATTGGTTATACATCAGGGGACAAAAAGAATGTTGGTTTTGAAATGACAGGTCGGACTCTCATCTAGATACACTGATCAATCTGCCACTTTGTTTTCTGAAACTGGTCTGTTTTCATATTTCTCATAAAATTGCTCATATAAATTGAAAATGATCAACCTTTCTAGGTATGTGAATTTTTGTTGTATTTCTCCAGTATGCGCCTTGTATTCTGTAAGGAGATACTTTGTCTTTGCTTGGAGTAATAGACAGAAAGCAAAGCAGTCCATAAATTTACTTAAATGTAATCTTGACATTGGAAAAATGCAACAGATTGTGTTATCTTTTGCATTATTCATTTCGTTGATTGGAATATTTCTATGTCTGCTAAGACCAGTGCTCTATATATTTATATCAGAATGTTTTTCTACAGTAAATGTTATTTATTGTGATCCGTTGATATGTTTAATGAATTCCAGAGTTATTTTTCAGGTGACAGTTACCTTTCCAGCACTATATTCTGCTGGGTGATTGTTACCTTCACATTGAAACAAATATTCATTTAAAAAGAAAGAGACCTAGGTGTCAGGAGTTGCTTTGGCAATGATGTGGACAGTCATCTTTAATAGTTTGCTTGTCCCTGGATTTGGACTTAGGGTTGGACAAGTAGAATTTAATACAGGAAAGGTCACAGCATTTTCATTTTTTCTATGTGTTCGTCCAGCTGAATTATGCCATAGACAATGTATAGTGTGGCATAAAGATTTTGATGAGCTATGGTTATTCTGTACCAACATGGACATTTTGGTTTCTTAGTAATTTTTTCCCCATAAATCACTTTTTTTAGTTTTCCACATTCTGAGCTGTGATCATGATAAAGATATGCGGTGCTGAGAAGGTGATTGTGCTGGATCACAGTTCTTATTCTCTGCAGTGAAGAAGGAAATTTATAGAGAGTGATCTCAATTTTTATTTACACTAACAGTGTACATACATGTATTTTTTTCATTGTGAGAGATGATTGCTTCTGTCCTGCCACAAATGAAATGAGGATTTCTGTTTGAATGAATGAATGCATGCAGTGTGTTTTATCTAAACAATCACTTAATAGAACTCACTCAGGTCACTTGAATCTGTGCCAAAAGATGTGGGCCAGGCCCAAAACTGTTGTCACTACCTAGTAAAAGGTTACTTTTTTTTTTTACTGTTGGAAAACTTGACATGTTGGCCATTGGCCAATAAAGTTTGAATCTGGCTTTCTTTGCCCTGAATATTCATACATGTACATGTGTATTTATTTTTTTTTTCTTTGTGCACCAATTGTTAAACATGATGATGGAAGTGACCACTGTAACTTGTAAGCCAGACATCAACTGATGTGCTCTTTGCATTTACTTTCTACATTACTGTGAAACATGAATTGAAAGTCATACCACAGGTATCTTTATTATGTATGAGAAGTTTACATTATTCTATCTCCCCAAGAAATTACATGGGCTGCGGCCACGATTTTTACTATTCACTGTGCTGCGGCTGTGATTTCTGCACTTTCTCACAAATTTTCATGAACTGGTGCAAAACTTAACAGTGAATTTACCGAAACACTTCTTCATAAAACAACATTTGTCATAAGCGATGACCCTTGCAATACTTTTTCATGTAAAAACCTTTCAAAACTTGATGCACTTTAGCAAAAATTTTCCTACAAGATGAACAGTGCATGGTGTAAATGGCATTATGACATGGTGGGAATGTTGTTTTTGTAGTATTTCTACTTTTCTATATGTGTGCTCTGTTGACAGCTGCTACTTTTTAATGCAAAGCAGATTTTACACCTTTTCTCTGCAAAATTTGTTGAGAAAAATTTCTGTGAGGACAGATTACTTAATCAGAGACATCCTTTATTCTTCTCTGTCTCTATTACATTCCAGCACATTATGTACTTTGTTATACTTTGTCTTACATTGACATACTTATTAGTGAGTATTATGCAGATAAATTATACACATGTACTTATTGATCATTACAGAATACATTTTCTCTTCTTATGATCTATTATTTTATTTTATATTACTTGATTAAAGGATAGGCATAATATTTGCCGTGAAATTTTGTGGGTTTATAGACGAAATGACAGGTTAATATGAAAATTAAAATATTTGTAAGGCTTTGGATTGTCTTACAATTAATGCAATATCAGAGTCAGTCTTCTTTCTTTTGAAAGTATGTTTGTAGCTATGGTTCCTATGAGCATCTAGCATGTTGCAGTACATGTATATGTTTTATTGTATGGCCAGAGTTACTGCTTTCAAGTTACATATCCATGGCAATCCTTACACACCACTCTTAGGTCTCGTCCTGTGCTCAACCAATTCATTCTGAATCATACCCATTCAGTCTCTGGGCATGAGATTTGAGAATGATACATTGAATTAAACCTCATTTATCTGGCTTTCTGCGTGAGTTATTTTCAAACACATGCGCTACATCGGCGCGATGCTCGGCGATCCTTTGTTATGAGTGGGTCAATTCAGTATGTGCAGCTCAGAGTGAAAACAGCAAGACTATGTCCTGTTCAAGCTTTAAAAACACACAGCTTAACACATTAAACAATAAAAAAGGAAGTATATTTTGTCAGAAAAAGGATTGATCTTTATTTTGATGCAGGATACATGGCGTTTCACATCAAATAAACAGCAATAATAGCCTAGCAATGTTGCCCTAAAATCATGTCAAAACGGAAATTTGCCCTTTAGCGGGGCAGTTTGGACTACCTATTGTATATGTACTGGAGAGGGTTGTGTGCAACACTGAGCATATCAAATGGTCTGAAGTCAAATTCCCCAAATTACTGTTTTCAGTGTGCCGTAAGAAGCAGGCGACATCCAATATAAGGGAAGTAATCAAAATTATAGAACGTTTGAATGATTAAGATGGGTTATAGCCTTTATTTGACAGCTGCACTGTAATTAGTGTAAAAATTATTATCCCCAATGATGCTTTGCTTAATATTTTTCCTTTTCATCGTTTCTTGTTAGAATATCTTACCCAACTTCATGGTTATTCATGAGTATGACCTGTCTGCCTATTGAAATTTTAATGATCCAATGCTAATATTAATTTTCATTAATGTGTGTATCATAATATCATCCATTGTAGGATAAAATACATTACATATTATTTTATTAATGAATTTAACGAGCAAATTTTATTTTGAGAAGATTGTCATAATACTCACATTTTTATATTCTATTTTATATTCTCTGTCTGGATTCTCTTTTTTTTTTCTTCTGGTTCCATTTTTTCTTTGTACCTTTTTTCTTCCTCACTTTTGTTTTGTTTTGTTCCTTTTTCTTCTCTCCTAGTAAGTATTCCATTTTTCCCCAGCTTTTTTTTTACAAGTCTTTTTTCTTTCTAGCTCTGCTTCTTTAGCTGCTTGTGATATGTTTAGCATATATACCAATTATGTCAGGTATTGAAAGGATCATTAAAAAGGTACCTTTGGAGGCAAAAGTAAAATATTTAACTGATTTCTTAATGAAGGTGTTTCCCTTCTTTTTATTGCAGAGACGGTGCTTATGTCCTTTCTGAAGACAGGATGATTCAAAAAGAATGAACCGATTTTATTGCTCATAAAATCAGTTCATTCTTTTTGAATCACCCTGTAGGCCTATACTATGTACATGTTCTTTTGCTGTCTCTAATGATTGTGCCTTCGTGGATCTTTTGTGGCTGTCGTTGTTGTTTCTACAACGTATTACTCTTGATTTGTATTTAAATGTGTAAATTACACCTCTTTCCTCTTCCCCATCCATTCTTCCCTTATACTCCTAGTATCTCCTCCTTCATTCCCTACTTTTTCTTTTTCTTCCTGATTTCATTCTTTTATCCTCTCTCTCTCTCTGTCTATCTATGTATCCATATATTTCAAAATTCTATTCTGTACTTTGATGGTATGATTGAGTATATAAGCTAGTGCTATGTGACAAAGAGCATCTATGTGTGTGAAACTGAGAGTGTGTATGGATGAGAGTGCATCTTTTAGTATGAGATTTGGAAAATGTATACATGAATCATTTGATGCAACGTACAGAGCATTGAGTAATAGTTTTATTAGAAATGCGCTATAGAAATTCTATTTATTATTATTATTATTATTATTTGCTGAGTGTGAGGCCAGTCCATTCACTGATGTTATCCTCCCATCTCTTTCTCTGTCTTCCTCTCCTTCTGCCTCCGCGCACTGTTCCTTGTAGAATATAAAAGGTGAATAAGAAAGAATTTCAAGCTTTGTAATTATTTACTAGGTGTGAACCGAGACCATACCATCTCATGACCAAGGACGGAAAACTCGGAGGGCCCATGTGCAGTTGGTGCATGTTAAAGATACCTTGGCAGTTGGAAATCGAGAAGAGCAGGCCGAACAGGCCGCTGTCCGGACAAAATTAAATAAAATTTATACCTATATATAATATGCAAAAGAATCGTCTAAACTTGTAATGTGTAATAATGCATATTTAATTTATATGCTCTAGATTACTGTGTAACCACTAGGGTGAAGTACTGAAAAAAAAATAAGCAAACTGGTATTGGTAACCTGCATAAAATTTGTGTTTTGTAGATGCTCCTATGAATTAAAATGCAGGCTTAATATTTAATTTATGCCAATGATTGGATCATTAATCTTCATTGATAAGGAAGCCCATGTGCCTGTCCTTAAATTTTAATAACGTATAAATACATATGTATATGTAAATCCCATTGCTAAGAGTAGTTAATGTAAAATTTCACACAAGAAGATCTTTCCTCTAAATACAAGTAGCTCCCACTCTCATTTGTGGTCTTTTATTTCCAACGATTGGATACATTGTATTTCAATAGTTGTTTATTCCTGGCGGGCAGAGATGTTCCTCAAGTGTCTGGGCTTTTTTTCTTTTTTTCATTCTTAGTGATTTTATGTTTACAATACATGTAATATGTAACACTCTAAATACATGTAGTAATGAGCCAGAACGCAGCACTAAATTGTAATACTATCTCTAGATAAATTTCACAAACATGCACTCAAAATCACGCCCTCCTAATTTTGCATTATTACACAGAAATAACAAGGACGTGAATATTAGTGTTAAACTGTCTAGTTTATTCATACAGTTGTGAATAAAATTAACTGAAATATTTATGTTAAGTCTTGAACATCCCTACATGATGAGGTCAGGAGAAGATCCAACGGTGCAAATTCATTTCATCAGCTGAAATAAAATGATTATCCACTGTCTGCATTGGCAGAGCTCTGTGACCCAAACTGGGAAAGAGAAGCAGAAGTAAATTAAGTCGACGAACAAAAAATGAACATGTACCACAAAACACAATAATGAAGAAAATAAAAAAGAAAAAACAGTTTTAATAAATCATTTTTTATATTCACACTGATTTGTGACTGATGCTTCTGCATGTTGTTGCTGATGTAAGATCTTAAGTGGAGTAAGTGAGAATTACATTTTTTTTTCCTAATGAATGGATACGAAAAAGCACAAATGGAATTATGGATGGGCTCCTGCATGAGGAAAATCTTATGCAGGAACTTGAATGGACCATGACGTAATCTCACAGATGACGTAGCATATTGAAGAAATTAAATAAAACACTGTAAACGTATATTGATATGTACAGTATGTGAATCATGAATGATAAAGTACATGTGCAATACATTTAATAATCATATCAGAGAGAACAGCTTCATAAAAACAATGACAACAATAAAAGCAACTGAAACCTCCATATCGCTTCCCCTGTGACGAAACCGCATAAGTAATTTCGCACAACTGCAGATGATAACTCTGTATTTTGCCATATATTCTCTGGACTCCTTGGAGGATGTTTGTTTTTTTTTTTTTCCATTGAACTTTCATTACAATATTTCAAATGTTATTTTCAAACTTCAGAACTAAAAATGTACTCAAGATAAAGAATATATTTCATGTAAAAGAGTTCTTTGTTTTGTTATGTTTTTCTTCCATGTAGTTCTTTTGCACTTAGTGCGGTTTCATTATAGTGCCAGTATTTTGAAAATTCTCAGTTTGTCTGTGTTGTCACCGGATTGGCTTCACAACATATGAGACAAACCAAACTAAGCAGTTGACCCCTCCTGTAAATTTTTTAAACATTATCAGTTCCCTCATTGTGCCCAGTCCATAATATGGACTGTGCAGTCCACTGGTGCTAACACTCGTGTGATTCATTTGTGAAAGATCATCTAATACTAATAATATAAAATGTATTTGCTGTTTAGTGCTGACTTGTGGTGGGTGATCAGTTCTATCTCTAGCATTTTCCCCAGCCAGCAACCTTTAGTAAATCCAATGCGTAGGATTGATATCAAGTTGCTCATAGGAATGACATCTTTCCTACATACGTCTGCTAGCTATGGAATCATGCCACCAATTGGTCAGTAATCCTACCAACCCTACAGAAATCCCATACAAAATCTACATATGACTGACATAGACAAATTGTCAGGGTCTAAACCACAGATACCATTAATCCTGTCAAACAATGTACATGTACTATTCAGTACCTGTGACTTAATTCTTGGTCAGGCCATTTAGAGATATAAATACATGTATAATGCATTATAGTTGATCGCTGTCCTGAAAAATAGTACCTGTTTAATATTTGCTACAAGAACACAAAAATTCGAAAAATGTGCATGGATTGGTGTCATTATGCAAGCTTTTCAAATCTCCACTGTTTTAGACCTGGTCATGAAATTTACAATCTTGGTGATCTTTTTAATGACTCTGGCGGTTGACACTTTCACTAGCTTTATATCTGGAAAGGACACTAGCATCAGTGTAAATGACAAAACTGAAAATACTTTGCAACCAGCGCATTAACTTTTTTGACACAGAAAATCACAAATACATGTGTATGAATCATTTTCTATGAAACCCCTTATATGTGCGTGTAGGAACAACATCTCCATGGGAGTTTCATAGGTCTATAATTACTTACATTACTTACAGGCAGCAGGAAGGCTTGATGTGTTTGACTCAAAAGCATTGATACTGTCACATAACGAAGTAGATCTATTCATGAATTGCCACCACTTCGTTACCTCAGGAACTTTAAACGTCGGCAATGATATGAGAAAGATTTAGTAGACGTAGAATGAAGATTATAGTCTTTTCTTTGCACCAAATGTAGCCAACTGTGTAAACTGCTGTATCATGTATATAAATAAGTGAATGGATTGATGAATATGTAATGACAAACGAGTAAATTTAATGAATTCAATCTGAAATTGTTGAATGAATTATTGGATGCATGGATGGATGAATTAGAGCAGTGGATTAATGGAGAAATCAATGAATTAAAAATGAATTATGGATGGATGTCACTTTGAATGTTTGATGCTGAGGATGAATGCTCGTGTGTGGCAGGCGACTGAGTGAAAGTTGTAAAGACGAGAATGTTCGATGTTAGTACGACTTGATCTGGAGAAGGTAAAATCATTGGTTGATCTTCCCGTGACCATCAAAAATACACCTCGACGCCTGATGCTCTGACATTAATTGAGTTTCATACGTCACACAGGCCAGTCGAACATGTAAACTTGGTGGTCACCAGGGCGTAGCAAACCCACCCCTAAGCACCAGAAAAGGTGACGGCGAGGTTGCTATGGGTCTGGCGTCCCTGGTAACCGGGAATGAAAAAGGAATTGGCACGCTATTTTTCTGATTCATTTTCAGCGACCAACCTTCAACACTCCAGAATGTTTAATTCCCAGAACACAAACATTCCAGGAGGTAACGAAGTAAGCAAACTCATGAGTAATTTTAGCATCGCAGTGACAGTACCTGCTTCCAGTCGACCATAAAACACATCATGGCCATCCGGCTGCAAGCCAGCACACGTCAGGGTCCTTCGATTTGTGAGCTGCCCTCAACACAGCGTGGGAGACTTTTATATGTATGTACTGCCGTTACTAAAGTTTCTAAAGATAACCATTAGCTGCCTCGGCAGTTCGTAAGCCAACCAATGGTGGAGGGCTGGAGGCTAACCCACAGACAGGTTGACCCGTTTCCCTTCAAATAGAAAATGACGTCTAGTTTCTCAATTTAACACTTTGACTGCCACCCTGTAGATTAGCCACCTCGGTCAGAGAAGGCTGACTGGATATAGATAGGCCTACCTAAATGTTTTTTTTGGTTTTTTTTTTTGTAATGTCACATAAATATGGGGTCGGTTATAACCATAAAGTACGGGAATGGGGGGATGGATTGTTCATGTCTTAAGAAATGACCCGGGTTTCTGGGGAACACAGACTACGTATAAGGCTTCACATTTCGATAATTATTAGTAGGGCCTATGCCTATTGACTTCAAAAGCTTGGTTTTTGTGCAAATTAAGTTATTGGATTAAATCTTGTTTTAAACAAACCACTCAAACAAAGTGCCACTTAAAATGTTTGAAACCCCAAGGCCTTAATGTCTCGGACATTCACCACTGTAGCCTACTAGCCGTAGGCCGTAAAAAAAAAAAAAAAAAGAGGGGGGGGGTGAGGGGGTGTTAAATGACGAGACCAAGCGTATGCAAAACGAGCACTGAGGAAGACGGTAGAGGTTAAAAAGTGGTCAAAATCGTACCAATGCAATCGTTGTAGGCCTACTTTAAGAATGGCTCCTATATATCTGCACACACACACACACACACACACAGATAATCGCTCTCCCCTTCTTTTACACATTAAATCTACCTCTCAACAACAATACATGTACATGTAGGCTACGTCATAGTATCCTTGTTTGCCCATTTAAACAATTTTTTCGACACTTGAAAATAAATTACTTGCATGGCCAAGGACATTTTCATTACATGAACTTCGACAAGTTAAGATAAACAAGAAACATGCAATATCATCGGGAGATACACAGATGTTGTGTTACAAGAAAGGGTGGTGTAAACAAAGTGTTTGTCTTTTCTTTTTCTTTCCTTTTTTTCTTTTAGATTCTAAATAACACACCTACCAGTCAACTTTATGATTCTCAGTTTATTTTAGGTCTATAGTTTAAAGTTTCTGAAATGCAGAGCTGCTCGTGGACGACAGTGCGTGTATGCATACTTTGGTCTACTTCATTTTGTTGAAATATCATTCTCATGATCTGTATTTTTGGGGCCGATAGGAACTGAATGCAGAATGACAACACATTCTTGCTACTTAAAGTGCCAGTCACCTGGCATTGATGAGAGTATGGATCCCAAAACACCAGAATTTTTCCCATAGGCCCTATCTGGCCAAGATGTATATGCCTCTTACTAAGAATAGCAAAGTACATGTTGTTTAAATTGAATTATCTGTCAACCAAAGACCGAAAAATAGTTGTGCAAGAAAGCAACATCAGATGTGAGGCATTTTGTCACATGATGTGAAGAGAGCACATTTTGACCAATGGTGATACTGGACTTTGTGCCGCACTTTGCCTTCAGTTCTGTACCGGTATACCTACTGTATGGATACCCGACCCCATGGATTATGGCTACTGCATACATGAATATGATCGACCCATACGTGACGAAGACGTAAGCCTAGGTAGCCTTCGGGGCCGCATGAAACAAAAGTTGAGAATCTAAGAGTTAATTCTGTCCTGAGGTAAACTGGTTAACCAGGATCTCCCTGTCAGCCTGCACACAGCATTTTTTGGTTGGCTTACGAACTGTCAGATAGCAACTGGTTATTTTTAGAAACTTAGGTAACCGATAAAAACTATAGTATATAAGCCGCTGTCGTTATGTGTTTAGCAGCTCACAAATCGAAGGCCCAAGACGTGTGCTCGCCTGCAGCCGGATGGCCATGATGTGTTTTATGGTCGACTGGAAGCAGGTACTGTCACTTCGAAAGCAAAATTACTCATGAGTTGTCGCTTACTTCGTTACCTCCTGGAATGTTTGTGTTCTGGGAATTAAACACTCTGGAGTGATGAAGGCTGGTCGCTGAAAATGAATCAGATAAATAGCGTGCCAATTCCTTTTTCATTCCCGGTTACCAGGGATGCCAGACCCATAGCAACCTCGCCGTCACCTTTTCTGGTGCTTTGGGGTGGGTTTGGTACGCCTTGGTGACCACCAAGTTTACATATTCGACTGGCCTGTGTGACGTATGAAACTCAATCAATGTCACGGCGTCAGGCGTCGAGGTGTATCTTTGATGGTCACGGGAAGATCAACCAATGATTTTACCTTCTCCAGATCAAGTCGTACTAACATCGAGCATTTTCGCCGTTGCAAATTTCATTTAGTCACCCGCCGCACATGAACACTCGTTCTCGAAATCAAGCACACATGATCAACCCGACATCCACCCATACTTCAATTCATCCTATCCTTTATTCATTGATTCGTCCATTCACTAATCCACATACAGATCCTTTCATTCTCTAATTCATCCACTCACGCATGCAAAATTTCATTCAACAATTTACAGACTACTTATGAATTCATAATTCACTGATTTACAATCATCAATCCATTCACTTATTAGCGATCTACTTTTTTTTTTTTTTTACTTAGAAACATCGATTTCTCTTACAGCACATTGTCCTACTCTCTCCCTGAGCATTGCTGTTTTTATTCCTGAGGTAACAAAGTAGTGACAACTCATGAGTAGATCTACTTCGTTGTGTGACAGTATCAATGCTTTCAGGTCAAACACATCAAGCCTTCCTGCTCCCTGTGAGTAGGCCTATAAAAATGATGTAGAGATGTAGTGCCTACATGCACGTGAGGGTTTTCGTACACAAATTGATTTTACTTTAGTGAGTTAAAAAAATGTACTGCGCTGGCTGTAAAATTTAAATTAATTTTCAGTAGTGTCATCTACAATGATCATGATGCTTCCGTCTGTCAAAGTACCAAGCCAAGAAAGCTATCAACGGCCAGTGCCATTGAAAAGATTGCCCGGAGCATAGTTTTCAAGACTGCTTCTGCTTCATTTGTGATGTTGGAAAACTGCCGAACAGCTTGCTATGCATAACAACACCACTTCATGCATCTTGTTATAATTCTGTGTGCTTTTAGCAAATTAGCAGGTGCCTTTTTTTTTTTTTAAAGGAAAAATTCATGAAAATTCACTAGCGTTTGTAGTATATATAAAAGCCTGATCAAGTTGTCATAAGAACTGAATGGTACACTGTTTGATAACAACAATGTCTACAGGGCGAACGTGCCAGAGCAAATTTTTTATGACTGATCATAGCACCATAGTACCGGTATGTAAAAACCATCCATTATTATTATTATTATTATAGCACTACAACTTTAAATGCCAGCGAATGCACGGTAACTGGTAACCGCCATTTGGTAGACTATAAATTCTGAACAATAAATTAATTACACTGATTTTAAAAAAACGGGTGGGGGGGGGGGGGGAGTACAGAAAGTTTATTGCCTCACTGGGTTTGATGGAAAGTACAAAAACAACAAACCTAATCGTTTGTTCTTTTAACATAATACGGTACCGTAACATGGTAAAACACCATTTACGGTGTCTATCCATTGTGAGAATTACTGAGAATCGCGTCATCTTGCCGCCGTTGATCTCCGCACGGATGCCTGACATGTCCTGTGAGGAATTCGCGGCCGCAAAATTTGTCAAAACTGGTATATTTTCGCAAAATCTTGGCAAATTCGTGCAATAATCTTGTTTTTTGACATGTTTCGGCGGTTCGTAACAGTAATAATAAAAAGCAAACGAAAACCACATAGTCCCCTGTCAAACGGGACAGGCCTGGACTAACCGTTTTGTCTGATCAAAGCGATAGTACAGGTCGAGTGCAAGGCTCAAAAGCAAAATATATTCAGTATAGCACACATTACAAACACCAATCCTATCTACGTTGGCTCGTTGTTGTTTTTTCGGTCTTCTAGGCCTACATCTGGGTCTAATCGCGAAGCGTGTCTCGATGATCGGTCAGCCAGAGGGGACCACAAAATAATTATATTATTCTGTGGAGGGGTCGGGTGGAGTAGATCGATGTACAGTGTGTTAAACACGTGATTCGACATACCTATCAAATCATATGACCAAGCTGTGGACAAGTCAATTGTCAGCTACTAAATTACTGTGTATCTGGGAGTGGGAGGGCAATGACCCAAGTCGTTGCACGCAAGTCCTCGAATTGATAATGCAGTGCAGTGGTGCTCAACGGGGGCGATTTAGAGTCGGGGGGGGGGGGGATAGCGACGACAAAAGGGGTGAGGGGGGGGGGCAAAAGAGGAAAGGGGGCGAAAACGGGGGAGGGGGGGGGGCAAACAAACATTATTTCCTAACTAGGGATTACAGTTTCCACAATATCTTGATCATAATTTGGGTTCTGTATGGAATAGAACCACATTCTTTATGCCCACTGTTAGAAAAAAAAAATCAATCTGTCAGGTACATGATGTTCAAAGCCCTTGACCATTCAGTAAATTACTAGTATATCTAAATGATGCCAGGTTAAGGAGTGGGGCCTACTTTAGAGAGAAGGCCATACTGATGACCAACATAAATTCAGTGGCAACAGGCGGAGGACCCACCAATGATGGTTGGCATCAAGGCTGCATAGAGCTCATAAGAATAGAGATGCCCGGCCTTCTCCCTGCCATATTGGGAATGATGAAAAATTTGAGCGACTTCTATAGGCCTATATATAGATGTCCGCTGCATGTCAGTGAGTAACTGTCATCCACACATTTTGGAACTGTTTGAATCGGGGAGGAATTTTTTTCCTTTTCTTTCTTTTTTTTTTGGGGGGGGGGGGGGCACATTACATTAGGCATGCCAGCCTGGATAGAGAATACAGAAATTACCTGCATGTTAAAAAATTTTGCCAAGTTTAATGAAGTGAACTTTAACGGCAGGACGACCAATCTAGTCAAGGCAAATTATCTCCCCCCTTCTTTCTCTGTCCAGCTGGACTTTTGGAAAACAGGGGTGAATCGATCACTTCATTTCACGTTGGCAAAGTCATTTACAGGTGATTGCAAGACCTGTGAGATATAATGTGTCCCTGAGTGGGTTATGAATCCTAATGGTTACAATGCACCTATGATGCTAGATTTCCAGCACTGCATCGAGGGTCCACTCATTTTCAAACAAGAGGGCAACAAAGGTTTCCGGTAAAAACACCAGAACATCAGCGATTCTTCTCTCTGGAAAGATGGCCCCTCTCCCTCTGATGTCCTTTTCCCACATGTTTTTCTATTTTATAGGAAAGGGGTCAAATGCAGCGAAATGACATCGAAAAAACAACAACAGAGAAACAGGCTTCATAACGTATGAAAATGTTGACCTACGTTTGCTTTTCACAAACACCGACATTACATAGCTGACCACAGTACACCAAACATATGAAAGTTACAGACTTGTTAACGGTATGCGTGCACGGGTTTTATGAGCAGCACCAGCCAATTGTCGATGTCTTCGATGAAGGATATTTTCTATTTTTGTCTATATTATCTCAAAGATCAGTAAGTCAAGTGTCATTAAAAAGGGCTTTGAAAACCCTAACATAATTTATGTTTAGTCTGTGTACCTGTGGTTGCATGTAAAGGCAAGGTTGGGGAGGGGGGGGGGTGTGTAAGAACATTAATTGTATCCTTTTAAGATACTGTGAAATAAGTCATGAAACAAAGTAGTTACAGCTGATAAAACATATTGTGAGCATGTCTTTGGGTACGTAAAAAGAAGAGGGGTGGGGGAGGGGGGGGGGGTTGCGGCGAGCGGTTCAGCTTTCCCGTGACTCGCCTTGTACTTTGAAGCTTTGCAAATAAACCCATCTCTCTCTCTCTGCCCCCCCCCCCCTGCAGTTTTCGCTTTTCGGTGACGTAACCCTTCTGTGACCCATCTCAATTGTATCTTAACTCATGTCAGCCAGTTACAAGCTTGTCAGCATCGCTATTCTCGTCCGTCGGTGCCGCTATTAAATTTCTGACGCACGTCGGTGGCTGTAAACTACAAACCGACAAAAGCAGCGCTGCTCAATTTCCAACGCTGGTCACTGGTCCCGCAAAAGGATATTAGTGGTGCCGCTAATGCGCGTTAGCAGTCCCACCAATAAATTTTGTCCGTGGCACAGACTACCAAAGTTGCCGGTCCTTGGGATTTTGCCCAAGACTTTTGGATTTTGGGATCTTGGAATTTAAAAAAAAAAAAAAGATCTTTGGATTTTTCGGGCCTCTGTAGGCCTATATAATAATGGATGGCATTTATGTAGCGCATATCCATTTAAAATGCTCTAAGCACTTTACAGAAGCAACATGTCAACCACAGAGCAGAATAAATGGGGCTCAACACACTACACTGCTTCTTTCTCTCTCCCTGTCTCGCTCACTCTCTCTCTCTGCCTCTCTCTATCTCAGAGCGAATTATAACACAGCCTATTAGGCGCAGTTCACAACTCACATCACATATAATCACAACTCATATCACAACTCAAATAATATTTGAATATTTATTAATAATTAATAATAATATATATTTAATAATGAATAATAAATTTTGCTGTTGCTGGTGGGGGGATGATATGGATAAATTCTTAATCTATTAATGTCAGTTTTGCCCGGGCAGTATATGTCTGTTATAAGTCATCTAATAAAAAAAAAAACAACGAAGATCAAAAGAAAATACTGAAAAAAAGTTCCCCAGGCCTCATATCCCAAGCACTCATAGTAGTGTGTGTGTGAGCAATGTTCTTACTCGCTGGTGGTAATGTTGTGTGAGCAATGTGCGTGTGTGTGGTATGCGTTAAAGACCTGTAGGTCTTAGATATTGTATTTACTGTTGTACCACTAATGAATGCCGTGACAACAAATTTCCTGGAAACAGGATAATAAAGTCATATCTTATCTTATCTTATCTTATTTTACTGTCACAATACTTTTTGTGTAGTAAAAGGTAGATTAAGGGGCAGTCTGAGATGCCTGCACTTGAATGAAACGATTCCAATCCCGTTGTCCTATGATGTAGATGTGTGAATGAGAGCTGTTTATTATAGTGCGGTCTCTCTAATTGATCAGAAGCAGGCATTTAGTTAAATAATTACAAGTGATGACATGTACCACTGGTTCCCAACGGGAGGCGATTTTGATTTCCATGGGGAGCGAAATCAAAGAAAAGGGGCGACGAAAACGATGAAAAAGGGTGCGGGGGGGGGGGGGGCGATAGGTAGGCTAAAACACGAATGGGGATGATGGGCAGATGGGTTTTACTATCAGTAAAAGCCTTTTTTTATAAAAGTGCATTTGATAAAGAATGATATCTGTTTCATAATGAATAATCATTGTCATTAACGAGACTTCGAAAATTTTAACATCATAATTTGTGTGTGGTCTGCAGTGAAATATAGCTGATGGGTTTTGGCCGGGATTTGGGGGGTGGAGGATGGGAGGAGGGCGATGACTGAACAATTAGAGCCCATGGGGGCGATTGTCTGGAAAAAGTTGAGAACCACTGATATACACTTTTTCTCGGCCCTCTGTTGTACCGTAATACATGTCATTGTTGTTCTGTAAATGCTTAGCACTTTGTGGCCTAAATGCATGTACCTGATATGATTACAATAGTGGGCAGTCTTAATGTACTGCAAACCTCCATGCACATACGTCATGAACCATGCACAAAAATATCACTCGGTGATTTTCTCTTGAAAATCTGCTGTATCTCTCCTGAACAAATCTCATCAATGTGATAGCATTCGGTAATTATTCAAGATGATGACAGAATCCACCAACCAGTTATCGTGATGTTTGGTCAATGAGCAAACTAATCTGGCTTAATATAGCTGTCAGATTTTGAACAGAAAGCCAACTTGGCAACTAACAATGCGAAAGTGTTCGTGTTCACCAGGTAGCAATGCATATCATATAATTTATAAGTGACAACATCATCCATGCATTTCAACGTTTCTATTAAAAAAAAAAAAAAAAAGGAACCAACACAAACACAACAACGAAATCTTATTTCTTCGACAAATTCCATGCCAAAACTTCATAATTTTAATGGCAAAATATGGCAAAACTGAGATCTATGAAATTCTCGGGGACAAACACACGTTGATTGTCAGCATTGTGACTTGTCTCGCTATAAAAGGTTTCCCCTACCACTACCTACCTATGACTACTATAATTAGCTATTACAATAACAACAACAACAATGTAGCATCTGCAAGCTACCCCTTGCCCTCCCCCGTTTTTCTTGTTATACTGGTGACTGAGCATGTGTTCGCTTCTTTTTTTTTCTTTAATTAATTGTTGACGTTCGCCAGAGTGAACTCCGTGACCTTACCCTCCCTTCCTAGTGAGTAGTTGTTGGGTGATCGTAAATATTAGTATGTTCCCGAACATTCGATAACGTTGTGGATATAGAAGTTTTCGCCAGATTTGGCCTTGAGTGATGTAACCTGGTGACGTATTGATATGTGATTGGTTAGTTTGTGTGTTCGGGCGAGGGCAGAGGTTACGTTTATTTCAGGAACTTTCTGTAGAAATGTCTATATATATGGACCCATGTGAGTGGTTGGTCGGTGAGTAAGTGAGTTTTCCTTTCCGTGTGGCGTAAGATATTTAGTTGTTCGCTGGTGCCTTCCTAGTATTTTATTGTTAAGTTACAGTTATTAAACTTTAGTATTATTTAATCGGTCGTCGTATCTCGTGTTTTTTTATTCTACAGCTGTAATAGTTTCGTTTTCTAAAGGGTTCTAGTTAGATCAACTAACTCCCCCCTACTATAACGTGCTAGAACAACCTCAGCTGTTACAAACAACAATTACCACCACCACCACCACTACTACTACTACTGCTGCTGCTGCTACTAGCAATTTTGAAGGCGTAAAAGTCCATTAAACTAGAACTGGAACAAAACAGATAAGATCAGCATGAATACCTGAACGAATTCTTTGGGTTACTTCCTCCCATGTGAAGAGCTAGGCTGAGCCAAGGCCACTCAGATAATACAAAAATTATATGATCTAAATGGCTTTGCTTGAGACCATTTCCCACCTGTCTGGATCGCCCCCCCCCCCCCATTTCTATCTCCCAAAACGGATTTGAAAAGACTGATAATTTTCTTATCAGAAACAGTAAAGCTGAAACTCAGTAGGTTAGGAAAAAAGGTGAAAAGCCTAGATTACATTTAGAGACCGAACGTAGTCTGAGCCCATCTTTTGATCAGTCTTTCGACCGACATTGGTGCAGTAGGGACTTTATCACAACAATGCTGTCACCTGGACGAATCTTGCTCGTCGCAACGATTGCATTAGCAATCACATTCAATAATGCACGGGTTTTGGACAATGTCCACATGTTTATGGAGGAATCTTCAAGAGACGGTAAGAAATGTATATACCGGCACGGCTAAGATAGGCAGTTTCACTTGTAAGGTGGGCAAGAATATCATTTCAGCTCAACTGATCATTCCTGTGAGTGGTGCATCCGAAAAGCACCCACTTGAAAGAGCATGGATCCTTGGAGGAATCTGAAATTGGATTACATGTAATCTCCCTGATAAAAGAGTTGATAATCAACATTTGTCTTTACGGCTGAAACATCGTGTATATGTTTAAGTTAGGAAGAGAGTACACGATCATAGTGGAATGACCATCTCGCAATTAGCCTGCACTGCCACCAGAAACAATAACGGTGCAATTTATTGACGTCTCATGTTGACAATTTATTGATATCTGGTGCATAACACTTCGTCACTCTAGATAGCAACTGTTTTGTATTTTTGTGAATGACTTTTCTTGCATTTGTGAAAATCATTAAAAGTTAGTGAACCTGTATTCTTGCACAGAAATGGTAAATGGATCGCCAGGTATAACGACACTGGTAATAACGAAACCTCGGCAACAGTGAGCGAGTTGCAAATCGCCGTTTTTTCTCCTGCTGTTTTAGCTATGTAATAAATTACTTGACTAACGACAACTGATAATCAAAACATCCGCTATAGCGAGAGAATTAATTCTGAGGGCATAAAATAATATGGCAAATTAAGCGGGCGGTCACAACACAACTGTGTAGGGAGTTTGACGTGTACATTGTGTTGTGCTTTATCTGTCGCTATACACTATAACCCCCCCCCTTCCGCCTTGCAAAGTTGGGGCACCATCTAGCCATCTCCGGCTTAGACCTAGCATGCCTTTTCTCCTTACTGACCAATTGCTATGACAGCC
This sequence comes from Onchidella celtica, assembly GCA_963931925.1. NCBI lineage: Eukaryota > Metazoa > Mollusca > Gastropoda > Systellommatophora > Onchidiidae > Onchidella > Onchidella celtica. The sequence continues at coordinate 45,774,383 of OZ007570.1, forward strand.
AGTTACACTCAGTCAGTTGAAAGTGACGACTCAGCATTCAGTGCGGCTAATTGTGGGCCCAGTAGCTACAACAAAAGTTTACTTTTGTCAGACATGTGCATTGTCTTGTCACTTCTGGTGATGTGCGATAATAATTAGCATGTCACCGGTCCTCTCCAATCTCCGAGCGTCGTGTATACCTACACTGGGCGCCTATCACGGATCACTATTACGTGGCCAGTTTACTCACATTCATTGAATGGTAAAAGGAAACCACTGAAGGCAAATGCCTCGTCTGTTTCTATCTTTAGCACCTGTCTTTGATCTCATCTCGTAATACGATCAAAACATGGCTAGGGTCAGCTGATGAAAATGAATCAATATCCATCTGAAGGCCGAGATTTGCCGTCAACTTGATATTACATTGAAGTATAAGACACGTTTACAACTGGGGAAATCATGCCAAAAAAAAAAGGGGGGGGGGTATATCCTTTTTCTTGTTATTAATTTGCTACTTTTATTGGAATAATAAGAGCTTGGGGTATAATGAGACATTTTTATCAAAACATTACATTTCGCTATAACATTATAACCATTTCCGACTGTATTTCACTGCTTCATCTTCCAGATGCGTCACAGACAATACAAATGAACCATCGTAATTCAACAGATGCAACAAGCTTTTCATTTGCACGTATATTTCAAGATCATATGGTTCTTCAACGTGCACCTGCTAGAGCCAACGTTTTTGGATGGGCACCTGCAACAGACATTGGCAAGAAAGTTGTTGTGCAGGTTTGAAAACAGTGAAAATAGGCCTGTTGAAGGACTCTGAATGGTCCAATGATATTGTTTCCTTAATGAAAATTACTTCTCTATACTCACCGTATCTGCTTCAATAGTTGTTCCTTCGGGGCCGTGAAATTGAAAAGAGATGGCTTGGGGCGTGGGGCAAAGAAAGAGAAAAAAAAAAAAAGATTAGGCCTCAGAATAATTCACTGCAATTCTGTCTTTACACCGCAGAGTTCACGAACTCAAGGGTAGGTGGGTATTTCTCTTAGAGCAGAAGGTTTGCGGGGTAGACCATTCAAAAATACGTTTTTTGAAGCCTACGGCATATGCATAATGGTCGGTCCAGTTGAATTCACTAAGAATGGGAACAGAAAACCATTAACGGTAGGGGAGCATAGCGAGCATGTGGCAATTAGACCGAATATGGTATAATGCTTCGTATATGGTTGTACTGTGTTTTTTTTTATCAGAATATGTAAAAGCTTCAAAATGTAATATATTAATACAATCAAGTAACATTTCGTCGTAAATGTAGCACCAACTGAGAGTCTCCACCAGTATGCTAGGTATCAAATTAAAAATCATATTAATAACACCATACTTGACCCTTAAGAAATTCCCTTGAAAATGAAAGGTTTTTGACAAAATGCAGTTACGCAGTTTTGCCATTGTCATTACTTTTAATTTTTCATGATTTCTACACAGGTCTGGGATGAAAATCGTCAATGCTGGAGCCTAATGAGATGGAATGTTCTATCAATTTAGGAATATGACTGATAGGAAGACATGATAGGATTCTAAGAACAGGACATTTTAATGCAGTATTTTTTTGTTTGACATGAACTGTATGTTCTAGGTTCTTTGGTGTAGTTGTACCACTTATTGTCTTTAATTCAGTTTAGTTTAGTGTCTCGGGAGCTCAGGTAGACACTTGGACAAGGCTGAAAGAGGCCAAAATATTTTTGTTCTTTTTATCATCAGCTTATGCAAGCAAACTCTGCAGTGGAGAGTTATCTTTAAGATAAACTGTAGACCTAGTGGTATATTTTGTTTTGCTACCATTTAATAGGTACCACTGCCTTGAATTAAATGATTATACACGCTGAATAAGAATGCATTACACTCATGTTCATAAAAAGTTACTTCATCTTAGCAATCATAAATGGTGATGTTTTGGTACATAGTTCACTTGGTCAACTTCTAATGGCTTATTTGCACTTCCTAAAGTAGCCTGTGCTCCCTGTGCACATGATTTCTGAAACAATCTATTATATCTCTTTGCTTTGGGTCAATAAGTGGTTTACAGTGCAGTGATACTGGACATGCGTGTCCTAGAGAAAAAAATAACATGATATTATGGAAAAACAGATCTGAAGAATAATGCAAAAGAAAAAAAAAGATAATAAATATTATTAATTTGTAGGAGACAGTTGGTCCCTGAAGATGAGGGAATGATTTACAAACTAAGCTCTTGAGATTGCTATTACATATCAAAGAAAGAAGACATCAGTGTGGGTAGTTTCATTTCAAACGTTTAACTCTCCAAGGATGCATACATAGAATTTAAAGGAAAAAAATAACAATTTCTTCAAATGATGAAACAGGGCACAACACTCCTTCGGTTTCCTTATGAAATATTCATATTATGTTTTGTGTAATATCATGTAAAGCATGTACAGAAAATCTTTGAAATATAATAACTAGATCTAGTTACGTTAGTAATTATAACAACTGTTGGTGAAGAACTGTTCTGGGAAGGTCACTAAAAAGAAGAAAAATAAGAATTGACACTATTGGGAGAGCGAGACCACTGGAGATCTTCACAGGAAAAAAACAACACAAATCCGTCAGATAGGTGTTAACTTCCTTACACTAAGCTTATATGAAAGTATAAGAGGCCGATAAAAAAGAGTGACAGAGGAAAAGAAATCAAAGTCAATTTAACAATGAAGTTGTATCTGAACTTACAGAAAAAATGAATGGAAATTGGTGTGACAACATAAATCATGTGGTGTTGTTTAGACAAGCATTCTGAGATATTCTGAAAATATAAGAAACCGAGAAAAAAAGGACTGACAGAAGAAAAAATACGAAGACAATTAATAGTGGTATCGGGTATATCCCTTTATGCTGTTATACGTGCACTAAAACAGACCAAAAAAAAAAAAAAAAGATGTGACAAACAGCGTTCTTTGTAATGTAAAAAGAATGAATGAATATGCCCTGCCTGTTATTCGTCTGTCAACACAATCTTTAGGCTGAACGACTCTGTTTTTGTTCAGTTTGTCACAACTATAAAAAAAGATTATTGTTTCTTGAATTTGTAAGTTTCAGGACCACATTGGCAGTGTTTTCTGGAAACAAAATCAGGTCTTAGAAATTTGGTAGAAAGTTATTCAAACTGATCATTTTAATCTTCTGAATCTTTTCAGATGAAAACGTTACTTAAGACGTTTAGATACGAAGCCTCTGTTTCGCCAGGACCTGGTCCAAATATGGGCATGTGGAAGGTTATGTTAGGCCCTATGGTGGAGGGTGTTACCGCTGTCATTGAAGCACAATTAGGAGTTGACACGCTGACTCTCGATGATGTCATCTTCGGCGATGTGTGGATTTGTTCTGGTCAGTCAAATATGCAGTTCACTCTAAGTCAGGTATATCCCCTTTGACATCTCAATGCTGCAAAGTATAATATGAAAATTTGTGGGTTTTTAAACAGAAATCATAATCTATACAAGTATATATAATTTGAAGATGAGGAAGTGAAATGATCTTCAATTATGAATGACATTTTATAAGGTACATTTATATAAACATTGCATTGATTTGAAAAATCAAGTTTCTGCAAGTCCTTAATACATTATGATAAACCATATTTTTATGTTGATTTCTGGAATGTCGACTTGGCAAAATGTGCCTTGAGTATTTGTTTTGTATTGTTTTGTTTTATCATTGTTGATAGGTGATCTTGATTTCGTGGATAATTTTTTTTTAAGAAGTGGGAGAGCTGTGTGAATATGATGTAAGTCTTACAGAATTTAAATGATCCATTCTGATTATGCAGAATATATTTTCTTTGTCTTGCTGTATTTATTTTTGTATACAGATATTCGATGGAGCACAGGAAATTGCTAATGCTCATAACTATCCTGACATACGTTTGGCAACAGTGGCACAGAAATTATCTGACTCACCCCTTTATGAACTTGTGGAATTACAGCAATCTTGGAGTAGGCCTGATAATGGTATGATTACAGTGAGGCGGTGAAAGGATAGGGAAATAAATAACATAATCAGTTTGTAGGGAAATAAATAACATAATCAGTTTGTAGGGAAATAAATAACATCATCAGTTTGTATTGCGATGTGACCCAGGAAAAAGAAAAACACTAAAACCAGGAGAAGAGTTGAACAAATTTTGAAACATTAAAGGACAACATAAACTAGCTTTACCTCCCTTGTCTCACATCTTCTTCTTTCTACACTGGAGAATTTTTCTCGCAAAAAATAGCGACAAAGTGACACTTATCCCTATTTAAATATTTGGCAAGACATACAAATGTTGTATTTTGTGAAACAGGTTGCTGATTATGTCACACAGTATATTCTTCCTTCTTAAAAGTTAATGTATGTGATATACGAATAAAATTTTGAAATTTTGAGTATATCATTTTTTGGGGGTATCTGTGCAACTAAAGCACAGTACATGTATTTTCATTCAGATCCTCATCAGCCATTTGTTTTTGTGCATTTTGTTTCTTTCTTGTCAAAGTTAAAAATCAAGAACAGACACCGACAAAATTATATTTTGCCTTTACATTTATTTTATGTCAAGAAGGATACCATGGCAGGCCGGGTTGGTATCGAAATCCATCCTCTGCTTCAAAATGTTGAATATAAAAGGTGCATAAGTGTTAAAAGATTGCGGACGAAAATCACATCAGTGAAACATACATAAGTAACCACAGCAAAAACATAATGTTGTTCACAAGGTATGAACCTTAGATTTGGAGGGTCTCATGGTAAAGTATCGCAACTCGGTTTGTACAACTTTCTCAGGACAAGCAAAGGACTGAATAACTTTCTTTATCTCTTTATCAGGCTTAATAGTTACGAAAACAACAACAAACAACAACATAGAAATATTATTTAATCCCCAGTTTTCAAGTACAACCCCGAAGTTATAATATTACCCTTGCGGACTGTTGGGGGTTGCTCCAAGCATGCCAAATATCACTTTTTTTTTTTTTAAAGTTAAGTTACGATAACTGACCATGTGGCCCTCTATTTAATACAAAATTTGATTTTGGAGCCATCATACATTCCCATATGCAGCTAGCGTTGGTGGCCCAGACTGGACATACTTCTCTGCTTTATGCTGGTTGTATGGTAAAACTATACACAAGGAACTGGGGATTCCTATTGGCCTGGTGGCTTCTGACTGGGGAGGGACTCCTGTGGAAGCATGGACATCACCAGAAGCTCTCAGGAAGTGTGGTCTCATGACCAATACACAGGCAGTACAACCAGAGTCATTGGGAAGGTGAAACTGCTCACGATATTTTTGCACTTTTCATTTTAGTACATGCAATATGTAGCACATTTAGGCCTTTGGGGAGCCATTGTTAAAACGTGGGCAATTATGGTTGAAGCCCTGTGATTTTCATTTATACAAACGGGATGGAATGTTAACACTGTTTCTGAACATTACATGTTCATTTAGACAGTTTATTATTGTTTGTAAAGTAATTCTTGTCTGACTTTACTATGTCCATTCACGGATACTTATCTCAACTTCCATCCAGTCAGAGCCGGTCAATGGAACCACCTCAGAACAACTCAGTCTTGTGGAATGCTATGATCCACCCTCTTCTCAACATGACAATATTTGGAGCTATATGGTATCAAGGTACTTCTTTAATTAAAGTCTATATAAAATCACATTTGTTTAGCTTCTAAAAACTGTATTTACGCAGGGAATCTTTGTTCAGTTTTTGTCTTAATTTGAAACAGTAGAAATGATATATTTAGTCTGTACTGAATTCACTATAAAACGGAGAATTGATATTAGTACGCTCTTAATCCTTATGACCTGAAGGAGATCAAGGGATTTGGTCTTAGGTGAATATGTTCACAACCTGATTGGGTAACAAATGGATGTCTGTGATATCTCGAGATTCGAGGGTAACTATCGCATAAAAACGACAAGAAATCAACCTGTTGTTGCTCCCGTAGGGAAATCAAAAGCCGGGACATTTTTTGCTTGACGCGAGTTCTTTTCCTTTGAAGATCTCCTACGGCCTCAGTCTCCCAAGAAATTCAATTCGTTTGAGTATGATTTTGGGCTTTACGGTGCGTCAGAACGATAATAGCCATTTTTACACCTTTCATGTCTATTTGGGTACACGTTCTTTATTTAGTTTCGTATTCAGAGCTTCTAAATTTCATAAATAGAATTAGATTCTTCCGTATAAATTTTGTTACATTGGTAAAATTCTCAAAAGTTGTGTTATATGTAGACTCTATGTGAAAAGAGTTTTTTTTTTCTTGTAGCTGTACTTTATACGGCGTTATAATCCTGATTTGCAGGCGAGTCTAATGCAGGAGATCCTGTCAGAAGAAATAACTACAACTGCACGTTCCCAGGGATGATCAAAGACTGGCGGCTCAACTTCAACATCGGTTCAGATGGTCAAACATCTGATTCATTCCCATTTGGATTTGTGCAAGTGTGTGGGTTGCTAGCTCGCTTGTTCGCACTGCATTCGTTCTTTGTGCTGAACAGATGAACTTTTAGACAAAATATGAAGCGAATTAAAGTTTTAGTGTCTAGTTAGAGCTCAGAAAAGCGAAGCGGGAGTGAGAGAAAGAAGAAAGACAAATGATCAAGGTGGGGATCAAACCCGCGACCTCTGCTACGGCACGAACCGCCTTGCCAAGAAGAAAACGGATGCTTTCTTTCAGTCCCGCTTCGCTTTTCTGAGCACTAACTAGGCACTACAACTTTAATTCGCCTCACATTTTCTCTGAATCATTACCTTAGAGCTCTGTCTCCCCCAAGCTTTTGCTTACTTATTATGGACAGGTGAACTTTGTTTTGGATAACATTAATACTGATGTTACCATTGTCATAAAGGAGGATTTTATTCTGTCATAAAACTCTCAATCTTTCACTGGCCATTTGAAGACAAGAATGTGATATTGTTAAATATCTGAGTAAAATCATAACTTACACAAAGACTTCCCTGGCTTTTTAGGAACAACAAAAAAACCCCATTCCATCTCTTCAAGTGCTGTTTGCAAAATATCCCTGACTGATGGTACAAATTAACCGGTGCCAGATGCAACCTAATAGTAAAGGAGGGCCCCGCTCAGTTACATGGTCCAGCAAGAGCCTTTCTGACATGTGAATGTACGAGGTTTATGTATCCTTCAACGGTTCCTTCCAGTGGATGTCTGAGGTTTATGTATCATTCCACAGTTAGCCCCAAGTGCTGATGATCCAACTATTATTGTTGGCTTCCCAGATATCCGATGGCACCAGACAGCTGACTGGGGTTATGTTCCAAACCCTTCCATGCCTAATGTCTTCATGGCAGTGGCAGTTGATTTGCCAGATTTCAATTCCACTTATGGCTAGTAAGTTCAAGGTTCATTTCATAATTTTGCAGAAATCGGATTCGCCAAATTTTCACTGAACATAATGGGCTCAGAGTTCTGCGATTCCCTCATATTATGATACTAGAAGAGGACCTGGCGATGCTAGGAATAAGCCTGTATCCGCCCTCCGTCTTATTTCCCCCTACGCCTTCCCACCTCTCCTCCGCTTTCCCCTCCTCCCGACCTTCTCTCCCTTCCTCCCTCTCCTACCTCTTTTTTTTTTTCAATAACCAACTGTGAAGTCCAAATTCACAGACCACTACTCTAAGATCTCGCACTCATTCTTATCCACTCTTCTATGATGCTCATGCGCGTGGAACTAGCAGAGGACAGCAAGAAGTCACGAACTGGCGTCTTCCACAGTGTATTGCGCTTTGTCTACATTTCAATTTGTCTCTATTTTACATTAAACAACCTGTCATCGGTCCAAATAAGTGATTTAAACTGTAATACAAACCTTCCCACGGTGATGTCGGATCAGAATATATTGGGATTCTATGTCTACCTCTCATAGGCTCTGAATAAACAGCAGATGCAAACTCGCATTCACATATATAATTATAGATGATGGTAATATTTCCTCCGTAATTTCAATCTACCTTAGTTTTTTTTCGTTTTTGTCTGTTGGTATAACACATTTAGCATTGGCATTTTAACTATAGTGGTATTCGTTAAAATTTCCAGAGGCACAAATAGTGAAATCTTCTTGAGTGCCAGCAAAGCACTGTTATACATTGTATCAGCAATTATCAGTGCTGCTGTGTTCTCTGTGAACAGTGAAGGGGGTAATTTGGACTCCCAGAGGGATTCCGAAGACCTCAAAACTTCGAGCCCTGACCTCCTGATTTTCCTCCTGGCCTCCTGAGCTCACGGTAACAAACATTAGGGCATTTCGCATCGGTGTACCGGTGAATAGGGATATATAGACTATGTAGCGAGTCATCTGTGTACCGGTAAGGGGGGTTCATTGGATTATTATATATACATGTAAATGCCAATGCTTTTAAAAAATATTATTCCTTTGTTTCCTCATCTCCCAGCGTTCACCCGAGGGACAAAAAAGATGTTGCCACCAGATTAAGCTTGAGTGGCTTGGCAGTTGCCTATGGAAAGCCTAAAATGTACCAGGGTCCTCTGCCCTCCAAAACAGAGATGACACCCGGGGGACTGAAGCTAATGTATGGTGATCAGTGGACACTGGACCTCAGAGGTGCAAATGGTTTCGAGGTGAGAGCCACTGGGACGGATAAAGGATTAGTGATTATCATTGAGTTCTTTGGTTTCCCGGAGGCCTCAGCCCGAAAGCCCGGGCACAGTGCTTATGATTTCGTTTCGCTTTCGGCTCGCTTTCTGTTGTTTTGCAGAATGAAGTCAACCAAGAGCGCATGTACAGTACTTCGGCTTTTGTCTAGTTTTGCTTTTCATGAGCCATGAGACTGACGTCTTCTAGCAAAACTTCCCAAAGCGAAACGAGACCGAAGCCACCGTCTCATCCCTAAGGCTGTTGGCTCCCTGTCTTTTTTGGTTTTTGCTCTGTCTGTCTTGCCTTTCTTTCTTTTCCCTTGTTGCTTGTAGTTGTCTTGTTGTTATGTGGCAAGCCCCAAACAAAAGTAATGTTAATTATTGAGTCAGCCACTGTTACCTACGAAAACTAAAGAGTAGGGCCTACGTAGTAGCATTGTAATTTGTCGCACCTAACAATCTTCCAGGTCTAGATCCGGGCTTGTCTATGTATCCGATGTAATTCTCTGACTTTAAATCTTTCTTAATTGTATTATGTTCTTACCAATTTTAGGTACTGTGCACCGATGGGACAACCACTGTTTGGCATGCTGCTCCAATCACTGAAAATGACAATACTACAGTCACTGTTACCTGGCAACCATGTGGCAAAGCTGAAAATTTGAAGGGACTGCGTTACTTGTGGAGGGAATCTCCTTGTGAATTTCAAAAATGTGCCATATATGCCAGCGTAAACAATCTTCCTGCCCCACCATTCATAGCGTTGATGGACAAAGGTGTCGTAAGGCCAGTAATGAAATCTGGCCAGCCAACACGGCTTTGATACTATCGAACTGTCGAACACATTATGTCAAAGCAGTATTAATACTTAGATAAATGACAACTTAAAAAGCTTTTTTTTTTTTTTAGAGGCCAGCAAATATGTACTCTGATATTGATGTTGGAACATTTTTGTTTCCCGACTGGAAAGAGTGTTACTTCAATGATGATGCAGTATTTTTAAATCAATTCCAAATTTTAAGAATGTTTTTATATCGTAGGCTACTGACTTGATGGTTTTTAAACAGCTTATTTATTAATGACATTTATGTTTTTATCTGCTGTTTTGTCATGTTTTTAAGGCAGGACATCTAAACAGCTAAAAACTGGCATTTTACTTAAAATCATGACAATCATGACTTTTTTGTTTCACTTGAAAGGAAACTTTCCCAGCGAATTTTAATTAAACTTCTTTTTTTTTTTTTTGTGCTTATGGACAAACGGACATTTTACTGAAATCATGAGAATAAACAGTTTGTTTCATTTGAAAGAAACTTTCCTGGTTGTGAAATTTATTCATTAATCATGGAAATAAGGTGATGCGTTTTTGTTCCATAATTAATCTAACTGATTTCAGATCATACTATAATTTGTTATAGGCTTTAGAGATTCTCCGCGTGAGGGCTCACCTACACGAAAATTAATGATCTTCCCCTGTAAATTACGTTCGAAGTGAGATAGGGAATGAGAATCACATTTAAAAGAAATGCTCCTCCCCACCCCCCACCCCCCACCCCCAGACACACACATACACAAAAGAAAACAGATAAAAAAAAACAACAACAAACAACTCACAGCCAACTCCGTAAGTAATGCGAAAATGCTCGTATACACCAGGTAGCAATCATAATTAATAAGTGATAACAGGGTCCGTACATGTCAACAGTCATATGAACAAAAAAAGAGACAACAAAAACCAAAACAACAACCCCCCCCCCCCCCCCCCCCCACTTTTACATAACTGGTCTGGAAAATATATATTGTTGTTTTATGAATCTTGATTTTCATGCAGCTCGAACTGATTGAGCTTAGGTAATCATCTAGGAACATGGCATACATGTTTGGACACTGCATTTAGTTTTGTAGTGCCAGCTGTAATTTCTGAATTCGTTATTGCTTGTCGACATGACATAACAAGTATTTTGATTGAAACTCAAGCTAACAATATGCTTCATGATCTCATTCAGAGAAGTCTGCTCAATGCAATTATGTTATTATGCTTAGATTGTTTAAAAATAAAATGTACAATAATTAGTTTCAGCTATTCTTTTTGCGTACCCAAAATTTGAAACAAATTGAAGCTCATGTTATTTTTGAAAATTCCTCGTAATGTTGCCTTTTTATTCGTGTATGCAATGTGGCAAATTTTATAGCACTATTTTATTTCTTCGACTAAATCCATGGCAACTTTTCACAATTTTTGTGGCCAAATTTGGGGGGGGGGGGGATTCTCGGAGATAGGCACACGCTGATTGCTTGCATTGTTACCTGTCTCGCTTTACAAGGCCTCTGCTTCTACTACCTCCACCATCAAACTACAACAACAACTACTACCACTACGATTAGTACTATACTATCACCACCGCCAACACCACTGCTACCACAACTTCTGTACTACTATTGCTAGCTATTACAACAACAACAACAACTACTACTACTACTATTACTACTATTACTATTATTACTACTACTTCTTCTACTACTACTACTACGCTACTAACACCACTGCCACCACCACTTCTATCACAACTTCTATTACTAGCTATTACTACGACAACAACAACTACTACTGCTAAGGTTACTACTACTACTACTACTACTACTATTACTTCTACTACTTCTACAACTGCTACTACTAATACTACTACTACCACTATTACTATAGTACTTTTGAAGACATAAAAGTCCATCAGACTAAAACTGGAACAAAACAGCTTAGATCAACATGAATACTGGAAGAACTATTTGAATAAGGCTTTTTTCCCTCAATACTGCATTAGATGGGCGTGCTTTTGTGTTTATTACTTGGCATGTAACATGCTGTGCAGTGTGCAAGTATCTTCATATCTCTGCGTCTCTCCCACCTATCCCTGAATGGCTCTGCGGAAATTGGGCTGCTTTCTTCCCATGTGCAGATCTAGGTTGAGCCAAGGCCACCCAGATAGTTTACAAAAAAAAAAAAAATCCAATTGGCCTTGGTAGAGACCATTTCCATAATGAATGTCGAAACCCGCTCCTTTCTCACCCCCTTCTCCTCACTAGTTGTTTTTTATTTTCTCTCCCAAAACTAATTCGATAAGACGCACTCTTGTGTTATCAAAAACAGTAAAACTTGAACGTCAGCAGGTCAGGACAGACAGGCGAAAAGCCAAAGATAGATAAAGAATTATTTTTCATGGTCTTTTTATCCGCCGATAATATTGACGGATAAAGCTGGACAGTATCCGTCGATAATGTTGACGGATAAAGCTGGGCAGTATCCGTCGATAATGTTGACGGATAAAGCTGGGCAGTATCCGTCGATAAGTTGACGGATAAGGGCGGCCTTTATAAAAATGCTGAATAATTGTACTCCTTCCAGCCCACTCCCCACCCTCTGTTGTTTTTTCCCGCTCTTCAAGAAGTAAGCTTAACATAAAAAGTGTGAATCCTACAAAATAATGTGTGATTCGTCTGGTCAGTCGCTACTTAAGTCGGGTTTGGTAATTAATTAAAGGGGTCATTAAGTTTAATGGAAAACACTGTGCAGACACTGCGTAGGAGAGGTACTGAGAAATACAGAATATAGCCCAGCCAGCAAACCGGAAATCCTAGGTCTCAGTTTGCCCATAGCAATGACGTAGTTTCTACGTAGATCCGCTGTTACGACATCACCCCGTCACTGTTTTAATGTAGGAAACCTGCCCTTATGGTAATCCTACCTCCTACCAACTCTATAAAATCCTTTACAAATCTACAGTGGATAGAGACAGGGATGCTGGCTAGGACCTAGACCTCAGTATTTTGATCGGAATAACCCTTGGCCCATTAAAGTGTCATTTTCCCAGCTCGACCACTGCGATTTGATTACCACTCGAGAAACTGGGCCACATTTAGCCTCACTGATCATGTGATCTACTTCATGTGCCCATTTGTTTATGTTCAACGGCAGGGTGCAATCTTAGGCCATCTTTTGATCAGTCCTTCAACCGGCACTGGTACGGCAGGGGCTTTATCTCAACAATGGTGCTAGCTCGCCGAATCTTGCTCGCCTCAACGATTGCATTAGCAATCACATTCAGCAATGCACGAGTTTTGGATAGCGTCCACATGTCTGTGAAGAAATCTTCAAAAGAAGGTAAGAAATTTAAATATATACCGGCAATCTTATTTATAATCTGGGAAATAATTTTTTAGCTTAACTGAATCATTCCTGTAACCCGCTCTAAGTGGTCCATCCGAAAAAAACTCAATTCAAATAGCGAATGAACATCACATATGAGATATTTTCTTTGTTGAATTTCCAGAAGTTTGTTTTTGCCCTATATATTCATGCTCCCACACAATCTTTTTTGTTGATTACTGACTTTCATTAGCTGGAAGTAAATCTGCTAAAGGCTAATCTATTACCCTCTGCCATTTCAGTATGCATTTAACACCGTTAACAATAGTACTTCCTCAGCCTTCTCATTTTTCAATGCTGCACAGTCAGAGACATTAAATCTGGCTTTCTAGAAATATGCATACTTTTTATTGAGGCTTGCAGGTCACTGCAAGCTTCAGATACCAAATTTATAAGAAGATAAACAGTTGCCTCTCAAAATTCCGTTTGCAGGGCACAGTAATTCCTTCTAGAAGTAAAAGTATTCCACAGTTTTCCTATAGTCTTCTTCCCCATTAAAAATAAACTTTGCCAAAATTGTACAATTGGGTGCACTTTGAATGCGGACCGATCATTGAATGAAATAGTCTTCGCCCTTTTATTTGCGAAGAGGGAAAACCAAAAATGTTAAAAAGATTTTGATGAGCTCTATTATTTTTTACTTTAGCAAGAAAATAATACAACAGCCGAAGGGAATTTGGGAGACATTCTTTTCGTCATATTTACAGACGTTTTTAATTTGCACTATTTTGACAAAAATGATTATGAGTTTAAATAGATGTTACTGGACATGGCAGTCATTTGAGAGTTTTAAATTTACATAACATAGGCCTACTTACCTTAGTGAAATTCTTGGATACCGTAACAAAAGAAAATAGGGCAATGCAAAAAATGTATTGTAGCAAAACCGTGGATACAGAAATGACTAGGGAGATGGAAATTTAAAATTTGGTTAATCAGTTCTGATAAAAGAGTTGATAATCAATATTTGTGTTCCTGGCTGAAACACCGTTTGTATGTCTAAGTTAGGAGTAAAGTACACCATTACACCAGACGGACAATCACACAGTTAGCTTGCGTTGTGGTCAGAAGCCTTAACAATGCAATTTGTGGTATCTTGTTTATGATTTATTGAAATCTGGAGCAAAACACTCCATCACTCTAAACGATCAAGGTACCAACTGTTTCATATTTTTGTGAATGATTTGCCTTTGTTAAAATCATTAAAAGTCAGTGAAACTCTCTACCTATATAGAAATGGGACCGTGGATTGTCAAGTATAACAACGCTGGTATAAACGAGTTCTGGGCAACACTGCGAGAATAATACCCACCCCCCCCTTCCCCCCCCCCCTCCTAATGTAAGCTATATATATCACATTCATTGATTGTTACAGCATGGGAAACCACCGGTAACAAACGTGCCTGTCTGTTTCTAACTTTGGCACCTGACTCTGATCCCATCTCGTAATTTTAATCGAAACGTTGCTACAGACAACCGAAGAAAATGAATCAGTATCGATATGAAGGCCGAGATCTGCCGTCAATTTGATATTACATTGAAGACATTGAAGTGCAACTCATGTCAACGAGAGGGGCGACCATACAAATACACAAAAAAAAGGAATGGGGGTGTATCCTTGGCTTTGACACCTTGTTATTTGCATTTTTTATTGGAATGGCGAGGCCTCAGGTTTAACGAAACATAATAATTAGCTAGACATTACATCTACTTATCACAATATAACCAAGTTCCACTGTATTTTACCGCTTCATCTTCCAGATGCGTCGCAGATAATGCAAATGACCCATCCTAATTCAAACGATGCAACAACCTTTTCGTTTGCACGTATATTTCAAGATCATATGGTTCTTCAGCGTGCACCAGCCAGAGCCAGTGTTTTTGGATGGGCACCTGCAACAGACATTGGCAAGAAAGTTGTTGTACAGGTTTGAAAACAATTAAAGTAATCCTTTTGAAGAATTTTGAATAGACCAATTGTTGATAAAACCCGAGACATAGCTAGGATACCGAGACGGATCAATTTGTCATTTTCCGTCCATCAACTTGCGCGCGTATCATCCATGTCGACAGTGCAACGATTCACACCACACCCCTTCATAATTGAACGAAGAAGAGTAGTAGTCCACCACAGAGCTCTGTGAGTAGTACTCGCCATGTTTAAACGCCCCTAAGTTGTGGACATTATAATGAAAGAAGGAATGGTTCGCCTCGGTATTCTATGTCTGGGATAAAACTAAGCTTCAGAACAATTCAGTACAATTCGAACTTGACGTCATAGGATTCACGGGAAGTCAAAGGTAGGTGGGTATGTCCCCTATGGCAGAATGTGATGTTTTGTAGGGGAGACCACTAAAAAATGGGTTTGTGGAAGTTTACGGCGATCCATTGTTGGTCCATTTGCAATCACAAGAATGGGAACAGAAAACCAACAGGGAGGGGGGGAGGGGGAGTATATCGACAATGCGGCAATTAGACTGAATACGGTATATTGCTTAGTCTATGGTTGTGGTGCGTTTTTAAACACAGTATGTAAATGCCTCACTCAAATAATTCAATCAAGCCATATTTTGTGGTAAATGGATCACCAAAGAACAGACTTCAACAGTATGCTGGGTAATCGCATTTAATATTACCAGTATTAACATCGTACTTGACCCGCAGCGAAATTTCCTACTTAACATAAATTATGATAAATGTTTGACAAAATCTTGTTATGCAGTTTTGACTTTGTCGTGACATTTAATTCCTCTTGATTTTAGACAGGTCTGGAGTGAAAATAGTCAACGTTGGAGTATCATGAGATGGGATGTTGTATCGGTTTAGGAATGTGACCGGCAGGAAGATATTATAGTAGATTTATATGCAATAAAAAATAACGACATTTTAGTGCAAAATAAAACATAGGTACTGTATGTTCTAGGCAATTTGGTGTAGTTGTACCACTTATTACCTTTGATTCAGTTTAGTTCAAGGCCTTTGAAACTCAAGTAGGCCCTCGGACAAGGCTGAAACAAGCCAAGATAAAATGTTCCTTTTATGCAAGCAAAGTATGTGATAAAAAGCACTGGAGAATTGCTTTACGATGATAAGCTGTAGGCTTACCGGTGTAAATGATTTTGTTTCACCATCTCTTATCTACTACTGCCTCAGAATCAGATGATTATACGGGCTATCACTATTAAACATGAAGATACTCGTGTCAGAAAGCATTTCACTTGTGGTAATAAAAAGTTACTTCATCTTAGCAGTCATGCCTGATAATATTTTAGTATACAGTTCACTAGGTCAACAGTCATGTCGCATTTACACCTTTTTAAGTAGTCTGTGCTCCTTGTGCAAATGATTTCTGAAGCAGTCTATCATATCTCTTTGCTTTGGGTTAATAAATGGTTTACAGTGATGCTGGACATGTTTGTCTCAATGACAAAGTTGAGATTATGGAAAAACAGACCATAAGATATAATGCAAATAAAAGACAAAATAAATTATTTAGAGAAGACAATTGTACAGAAAATTTAACTAATTGCGTTAGTAATTATAACAGCCTTTGGTGAAAAACTGTGCTGGGAATGTCACTAGAGAGAATAAGAATAAGAATTGAAAACCCATGAGAGAGCGAGATAACGGGAGGTTTTCTCGTGAACAGAACCCGCGTAAGAAAAGTGTTTCGACCATTAACTTCTGTGCTCTCTGTGAAAATAAAAGAGGCTGATAAAACGATTGACAAAGGAAAAGAAATCAAAGTCCATTTAACAATGAAGTTATATCTGAACTTACATGGAAAAAAAAAAGAATTTAGTGTGACAACATATATCATGTGGTGATACTGAAACAAACATTCTGAGATATTCTGAAAATATGAGAAGCTGAGAAGAAAGGACTGGCAGAAGGAAAGAATAAGAAGACAATAAAGGGTAGTAGTTATATCCCTTAATGCTGTTAATTCTGCACTAAAAAAAAAAAAAAGGACTAACCAGAGTATTTGATGTAACAATATAGTAGATCATTTTGTGATCCTGAGACCAACATTCTGAGACAGACTAGGGCAATGGTGGGGACTGAATATGATAAAACTTCTTCTTTCCATTACTTCCAATTCTCAGAGCCACTTTCAGTCTTGCTGTCTGTCAGAATAAACCGACAGAGGTGTTTGTCTGTCCAAAGTAATGGAGATATTTTGTCTGTCCAAATCACAGTACTCGTTACCATTATGCCATTACATTTCTGACTCAATTGAAAAAAGATCATTTTAATCTTCTGAATCTTTTCAGATGAAAATGTCCCTTAAGACTCTTAGATACGAAGCCTCGGTTTCGCCAGGACCTGGTCCAAATATGGGCATGTGGAAGGTTATGTTAGGCCCTATGGTGGAGGGTGTTACTGCTGACATTGAAGCACAATTAGGAGTTGACACGCTGACTCTCGATGATGTCATCTTCGGCGATGTGTGGATTTGTTCTGGTCAGTCAAATATGCAGTTCACTGTCAGTCAGGTATATCCCTTTATGTTACCCCATTGCTGCAAAGTAAAATAATTATGATAAACTGTGGGTTTTAAAACAGAACGTATATTATTATACGCGCCTAACAGGCTGCGTTACAATTAATTTTTTGCTCTGAGATAAAGAGAGGTAGAGAGAGAGAGAGAAAGAGAGAGTGAGAGAGAAAGAAAGAGAGAGAGAGGGAGATGCAAATGGAGAGAACAAGACTTTCTGTAAAGCGCCTAGAGCGAACTTGTTTGGATTAGGCGCGAAATAAATTATCTCCATTATTATTATATAACAGTTATGTAATTTTAAAGATGAGCGATTGAAATCATCATTAATTAGGAATCACATTTAATACAAACACACAAACATTTCATTCATTTGAAAAACCAACTAGTAATGTTCATAATCCATTGTTAGAATTTTGATTTGTTTCGTTTTATCCTCATTAATAAGTGAACGATGTCACGAGTGGAGTGAGTGCAATTAAGGGGATTGCTACAGAGCGGGTGTAGAGTAAGAAAGGCTCACAGTAGACAGCAAGTTAAGCGTGCTGTTGTGAGTAGGGGGGGGGGGTCTGAATGAGGCGAAAGCGCTGTATAACTATCACTGCAAGTTAGAAGGTCCTAGGGATCGGACCTGTGAATAAAAGCCCATCGGGCGGACATAAAAGGGAAGCAGTCGAGAAGACTAGTGAGAGTCTTTCCAGTAATGACTGGTATGTAGAACGTTGATTGATTATTATGATTGATGTATTATATTATATTCGTCTATTACCATGATGTGAATAAGTATATGTGAGGAATGTGGAAGTCCGTGATATTGGATATAGCAATGTGCGCCACGAGCGATAGATGAAAGTGAGTTCATGGATTTGTAGCGCGAGTGAGTAGTGTGTACTCCGATGGAAGTGTGTTACCGTAAGATGTGTGGTGAGTGAAAGGTGAACTAGTGTGTGTACGTTTCATGGGTTGTAAGGAGAGGTGGAGTGAATAGAAATGGTAGGGTATTATACCAATGTAATATTATTCTGTAGGTGTCGGGGACGGGCCGCAGAGCCACCTCGATGAGCACAGGGGATAGGCCAGCATAGGGCCGGGGGCCACACATAGGCCAGAAGTGAGGCTGTCAGTGTAGGACAGTGGAGGCACATAAAGTCGTGGCAGTCAGGCCACGGACAGGGACGTAGATATGAGAGTGAATGAGATACTATATTGTTGCCATGTTGATAGGCTAGTGAACTGATACTATGTTGTTGCCATGTTGATGGCTATGGAAATACTAATGTGTTATTGCCCTGCTGAGGTGCTAGGGGAGTGTTAAGGTGTATGACAATAGGAAGGGGATATTGAGAGACTGCGGTGCCAGTAAATTATTAATGTACTATTAAGACCCTGAGGGGAGAGGCTGAGGCCGAAGTGCCTTTAGGAGTAACTACCGGATTGTGGATCCGAGGGAGAGTGTGTGTGAGAATAAGGCCGTTGTACGGCAGTCATTTCAATAATATAATGTATGTAATTGCGCTCTTATATGTATAATTATGTTTAATAAATGTGTGAGTCTGATGGGTTGTTCTGTTAAGTGTTAAACTTGTTTGTTCGTGATTGTTGTCCTGTCATACTTATTACATCTCCCAGTCTGGGATTTGTGACATTGGGGGCTCGTCCATTGTGACTCGTCCATTTTCGTAATATTTAGTTGTAGTTAGTTAGTAGTAGGTATTTGTGCTGTCTTGTTCGTTGGATGAATGGACATTTCATGATATGATTTATGTATATTGATGAATATGTATTGATACATGTATTGCTATGAATAGGTATTAATGTGTATTTAAACTTTCCAGAGTGTGTGCGTGCAGCCTGAGGAGACAAGCAGCCAGAGCTCCGATTAAAGGGAGGAGTTTTACTCAAAATTTCAAAAGTTAAGTGAAAGTCAAAATTTTTGTGCCCTGGATTTTGGGCTGTTCCTTTAATCTGTCTTTTTCCCTGTTTTTGCTGTTTTTGTTGTCGTTATAGGTTATACGGGCGGTGGCGCGGGTTTGCTGTGTTGAACTTAGTTTATCCTTTTAAAAAAAGGTGTGCTAAACTTTGGAACTTCGTTCATCACAGTGAACAGTTCTATAGGGACCTGTATTTTTGTTTAGTTGTATCGTCGATATCTTCTCTGTTCCGCAGGAAGACGTATTCTCTTGTCCCTCTTTCTACCTATCTATAGATACGTTCTTTTTTTTCAGACTCTGTTCTTGTTCGTACCTTGTAGTGTAATCGGCGTAGTAGGTTGCATTTTTTTCCATTATAGTTTTTTTTTGTAGAAGCTTTGTCCTAGTCTGGTTCGTTGTCCTTGACGTACTTGTGGTCCTTCTACTGTATTTCTTCATTCTTGTCGTTTCTATTTTCTTTTATAATTAATAGTGCATACATTTTATAGATATAGAATTAGTTGTGCTGTAAAGGTAAATTTCTGAATTGTATTCTGAACTGGGTATTGTTATATCTGGTGTGATCTCAGGTCTCTGGTCGTATCGTTAGTGATCATACCGACAGGTTGGTCGTCTTATAATAGATACCATAACCATAAATCTGTGAAATGGCGGAACTCCAACAACTAATGAAGTTGGGTAAGGAACTTGGCCTGGAGGGAGAGGAGCTACGCGGCTGGATTAAAGAACAGCAGGCAGAAATGCGCGATGAGCGTGCTAAGGATAGAGAGCGAGAAAAAGAGGCTCAGGTAAAGGAGTTAGAGGCTAAGCAACAGGAAAGAGAGGCTAAGGCTCAGGAGCAGGAGAGGGAGTTAAAGTTAAGGGAGATAGAAGCTAGGGATAACCAACAGGAGAGAGAGACGCGAATGAGAATCGCGGAGTTGGAAAGCCAAAAGAATGCGCCAACGGAAGCAGTTGAGCGGCAGGTACACAATAAAGGTGGTGTTAGGATTAAGCTCCCTACGTTCGACGACCGGAAGGACGACATAGACGCCTTCCTTTACAGGTTCGAACTGAACGCACAATTGCAATGGGGGGAAAATAAGGAATTATGGGCCACGTACCTGGCGTCTCTATTGCAGGGGCGAGCGTTAACCTACTTTAAAGAGCTACAGCGCGAAGACGTGCAAGATTACGATAAGCTGAAGGCTTTGCTGCTTCGCCGATTTGCGCGTACCGAGGAATATTTCCGGGAGCAGTTTAGGCGAGCACGCGCAGATACCAGGGAGGACTTTGCTGCCTTCGTCGCGAGACTAACGGAGTATTTCGCGAACTGGGTAGACTTGGCGCATGTGGGCACGGATTTCGCTAAACTGAAAGACTTAATGATCCGGGACCAGCTGTACGCGTCGTGCCACAAAGATCTGGTGGCTTTCCTGAAAGAGAACGAACCCGCGACGGTGCAGGAGGCGTCTAAGTTGGCGGAGGCATACCGTACGGCGCATCCGTCCAAACCAGTCGCCAGGGCGTACGTCCAAGATGCTGGGTACGTCGCCGTTGTCGAGGGGTCGCCGGCAGGACTTAGGGACAGGTCGCGTCAGCGTGGTGCCTATAGCGGGCAAGCCCAGGGGCAGCGTAGGGGCTATCACCAATCACCGGCATATGGATCCGGTAAGTTTGACCGAGCAGGAGGGCTAGGTCGCGGTAATGGCCGGGGGCGAATTGTGACCTTTGCCGATGACCGACGGCATAGGGACTCTAGTTCCGGTCGCGAGGGGTCACGGGGACCCAGGCCTAGGGCAGCACAGGGAGCGGAGTGTTGGACTTGCGGACGCGTGGGCCACTTTTCCCGCGAGTGTAGGGCCGCGAAGTGTTGGAACTGCGGAAGAGCAGATCACATCAGCGTGAACTGCCCTGCAGGTAGGATAGCGGCGAACGCGGACAGTAGCTCCAGTCCATGTTCCCCAAATAAATTTCATCATGCGGCTGCGTGCGTTACATCGGACAACGGAGGCGGACAGTATTCTAAGTGTCCCAGTTGTGAGAAGTTATTATCTTCCGGTGTTTTACCTTGTGGGAGAAAGATCCCCGTTATAAATTCATGTCATACAGGAGGTGGTCTTAGGGTTTATCCGGGGTTTGTTGGGGACGAACCGGTCTCGGTTTTACGAGATACAGGATCTACCGTTGTGGGAGTGCATAGGGACTGCATTCGGGATTCACAGCTTACAGGTGAGACTGTCCCGTGCATCCAATTTTCGGGGGCCATTGAGAAATTACCCATGGCAAAAATAATGATAGATACACCTTTCCTTAGCGGGGAAGTCGAAGCAGTCGTTGGTTGTTTTCCAGGCGCCCAGCTCATCATTGGGAATGTATCCCGGGTAGGTTCCCCTTCCGATGAGAACGTGCAAGCATGGTCGCAATCAAAAGGTATTGACTTTTGCGCCGCGGTCGAAACACGTCGACGGGTAGCTGATAAAGATAAGATTAGACCTTTGGCTACGCCAGCGGTCAACCTAGATATCACGCCAGAGCGCTTGGCGAGATTACAAAGGGAGGACCCATCATTAAACCCATGTTTTGGGGAAGCGCGAACCGAGAAAACGAGGAGATATAAGAACGGGTCGTCCTCCTTTATTGTTCAGGCGGGCATTCTGTTCCGTAAGTACGTAACGGTGTCCTCCATTTTAAAGCAGGTCGTTGTGCCAGCGTTGCTGATCGCAACAGTATTGCATTTGGCACATGATGTCCCATTAGCGGGTCATATGGGGATAGCTAGAACCAAAGAAAGGGTTCTTAAAAATTTTTACTGGCCATCGATCCACAGAGATGTGCAGGTCTATTGTAAGACGTGCAGTGCGTGCCAAAAGACGACGCATAAGGGTCGTACACCCCAGGCTCCTCTTCAGAAGATCCCCACGGTCTCGGAACCGTTTAAAAAGGTCTCGATAGACCTTGTTGGCCCCATTCACCCAGCGACCGATAGGGGGAATCGATTTTTCTTAACGGTCATATGTAATGCTACGAGATGGCCAGAGGCGGTTCCTCTGCGGACCATAACGTCTGAGGCAGTCGCGGAGGCGTTGTTTGCAATTTTCGCTAGGGTAGGAATACCAGAGCAAATTCTGTCTGATAGGGGCGCGCAATTTACGTCGCAGATGATGAAGGAATTGTTCCGCTTATTCAGTATACAACCCATCACTACCACCCCTTATCATCCGCAGGCTAATGGCATGTGCGAGAGATTGAACTCGACGTTAAAGTCGATGCTGCGTAAGGTAGCTGCTGATCGCCCTAAAGATTGGGATAGATATATCCCTGCAGTGTTATTCGCGTACAGAGAGGTACGGCAGGAGTCAACGGGATTCTCGCCGTTCGAAATGATGTACGGTCGTAGTCCTAGGGGCCCAACTGATGTTCTTCGGGACATGATGACGTCGCCATCATCGGGAGACGATGAGCAGATTTCGGTGTTTCAGTACCTTGTTGATTTAAGAGAAAGACTATCTTCAGCGCGCACTATAGCAGAAGAAGCTTCTGGTATCGCTTCGAAAAGAGCAAAAGACTATAAAGATAGAGGGTCCAAACTGAGAATTTTTAAGCCAGGAGACAAGGTTCTGCTGTTGTTACCTACGGACCATAATAAGTTATTGATGACATGGAAAGGCCCTTATGTTATTGAGCGAGTTGTTTCAAAGGTAGATTACGCTATCCACATTGATGGAACGAGTAAGGTTTTCCATGTTAATATGCTACAGAGATTTTATGAGAGACCACAGTATCTGTGTGCACAGACAAGACCAGAGGAGACTGTCTTCTCTGCTGCTTGTACGGGGGTCGTAGACCAGTTGGACTGTGACGTAAGCGACACCGAGGCGCAGGAAGAGTTACAAATTCAATTGCCGGAGTTAACTGCGACACAAGGTTACAGGGACGTAAAAATTAACCCTGACCTTACGAGTTCAAGGAGTAGGGAACTTGAGACCCTGTTAGCGTCATTTCCGGATGTTGTTACGGATTTGCCGGGTCGCACTACGGTGATCCAGCACCAAATAAAGTTGACTTCGGATAAGCCAGTATTTCTTAGACCGTATCCGTTGCCTTTTTCTTCGAGAGATAGAGTCATAAAGGAAGTTGAGTCAATGTTGAAGTTAGATGTGATAGAACCATCAACATCGCCGTATTCATCACCCATCGTCCTCGTGAAAAAACTTGATGGATCGGTGCGGTTCTGTATTGATTTCCGAAGATTGAACACTATTACGGTAGGCGATAGGGAGCCTATCCCGTTCCAGGAGGAATTAATAGCTTCATTAGCCGGGTCCACGTGGTTTTCCAAGATTGATTTAACGAAAGGTTATTGGGAAATCCCGCTTACTGAGGAGTCTAAACAATACACGGCGTTCCAAACGCCCATTGGATTATTCCAATTTAAGGTCATGCCATTTGGGTTGGTAAACGCGCCAGCGACGTTTGCACGATTAATGAGACTAGTGTTGAAGGACATACCTAATGTCGTGTCATTCTTTGATGATATAGCATGCCATACGTCGACATGGTCTGATCATATTCAGACACTAACAGTAATTTTTCAACGATTACGTCATTTTGGGTTAACTGCTAAACCCGCAAAGATGGATTTGGCATGTCCAGAGATAATATTCTTAGGACATATTGTGGGTAGAGGTGTTCAGAGACCTGAAGAAACAAAAATTGACAAGTTAGTAGGGTTGCAAATCCCTAAAACAAAGAAACAAGTCAGAAGCTTAGTGGGAATTTTAAATTATTACAGAAAGTTCATTCCAAATTTTTCCTCCTTGTCATCTTCTCTTACTGACCTTACTAAGAAGGGACAACCCGATAAGGTCCAGTGGACGTCTGAATGTCAGACATCATTTGATAATTTGGTGACAGCATTATCATCGTCACCCATTTTGATATTACCCGATTTTCGATCTAATTTTATCCTCAGAACGGATGCGTCGGACTCTGGTGTCGGCGCTTGTCTTCTACAGGAGAAGAACGAATGTCTCCATCCTGTATGTTATGTCAGTAGGAAGTTATTGCAGAGAGAAAGAAAGTATTCTGTGATAGAGCGTGAGTGTCTTGCCATTGTCTGGTCCGTCCAGAAACTAGGACGTTATCTCATGGGACGAGAATTTTGTATCCAGACAGACCACAAGCCACTGACATTTTTGTCGAAGAATCGTTCGTCCAGCCCACGCTTGTCTAGATGGGCATTGGCTTTGCAGCCGTATACCTTCGTTATTCAACCAATTCCAGGAACCAGCAATCATATCGCCGACTACCTTAGTCGAGCCTAGGGGAAGATTTCAGGAGCTTATACATCGGAGGACAGGAACATTGACAGGATCTGTGTGAATGAGTCGACTTTAAAATATTGACATTATAAATATGATATGAAGAATGGTTGATAGGTTGAATGGTTTTTGATTCTGTATTAAGTATGGTGGTTAGTTAGCTATTCATGATGTGACACATATATGCATATTTCAGGCCATATTGATCCCCATATTTTCCCCTGATTCCGGTATTTTATATACTAGGGGAACTGCTAGGTCAGTTTTTTTAGTGTACGTATTGCTCACGCTCACTCGTTGACAGTCATCTTGATGCGATTTGAAATTAATTGCATTAATTTTTTTGGGGTGGGGGATGATGTCACGAGTGGAGTGAGTGCAATTAAGGGGATTGCTACAGAGCGGGTGTAGAGTAAGAAAGGCTCACAGTAGACAGCAAGTTAAGCGTGCTGTTGTGAGTAGTGGGGGGGGGGGGGGTCTGAATGAGGCGAAAGCGCTGTATAACTATCACTGCAAGTTAGAAGGTCCTAGGGATCGGACCTGTGAATAAAAGCCCATCGGGCGGACATAAAGGGGAAGCAGTCGAGAAGACTAGTGAGAGTCTTTCCAGTAATGACTGGTATGTAGAACGTTGATTGATTATTATGATTGATGTATTATATTATATTCGTCTATTACCATGATGTGAATAAGTATATGTGAGGAATGTGGAAGTCCGTGATATTGGATATAGCAATGTGCGCCACGAGCGATAGATGAAAGTGAGTTCATGGATTTGTAGCGCGAGTGAGTAGTGTGTACTCCGATGGAAGTGTGTTACCGTAAGATGTGTGGTGAGTGAAAGGTGAACTAGTGTGTGTACGTTTCATGGGTTGTAAGGAGAGGTGGAGTGAATAGAAATGGTAGGGTATTATACCAATGTAATATTATTCTGTAGGTGTCGGGGACGGGCCGCAGAGCCACCTCGATGAGCACAGGGGATAGGCCAGCATAGGGCCGGGGGCCACACATAGGCCAGAAGTGAGGCTGTCAGTGTAGGACAGTGGAGGCACATAAAGTCGTGGCAGTCAGGCCACGGACAGGGACGTAGATATGAGAGTGAATGAGATACTATATTGTTGCCATGTTGATAGGCTAGTGAACTGATACTATGTTGTTGCCATGTTGATGGCTATGGAAATACTAATGTGTTATTGCCCTGCTGAGGTGCTAGGGGAGTGTTAAGGTGTATGACAATAGGAAGGGGATATTGAGAGACTGCGGTGCCAGTAAATTATTAATGTACTATTAAGACCCTGAGGGGAGAGGCTGAGGCCGAAGTGCCTTTAGGAGTAACTACCGGATTGTGGATCCGAGGGAGAGTGTGTGTGAGAATAAGGCCGTTGTACGGCAGTCATTTCAATAATATAATGTATGTAATTGCGCTCTTATATGTATAATTATGTTTAATAAATGTGTGAGTCTGATGGGTTGTTCTGTTAAGTGTTAAACTTGTTTGTTCGTGATTGTTGTCCTGTCATACTTATTACATCTCCCAGTCTGGGATTTGTGACAAACGATATCATGGATAATTTTCTTAAGACATTGGAGAGCCATGTTAATACGTTGTAAGATTTGCAGAACATAAATTATCTATTCTGGTTATGGGTAAATTATTTTCTAGGTCTTACTGTATTTATTTCTGTATACAGATGCTCGGTGCAGCAGAGGAAATTGCTGATGCTCATAACTATCCCGAAATACGTTTGGTAACAGTGGCAGAGAAGGTATCTGACACACCCCTTTATGAACTTGTGGAACTACTGCAACCTTGGAGTAGGCCTGATAAAGGTAAGGTTAAATTGAGGTCATGAAAGAATAGGGAAATAAATAACATAGTTGAATTGCAGTGTGCGTGGGAAAACAACAACAACAATAATAATAACAACAACAAAATCGTTATTTTAAAAAAAATATAATGACAAGAAGGACAAGATGTAAAGAAAAACTTTTTAAGAATCATAGGCAAAAAGACACCACAAATTATTTTTAACCCCTAGGTGTATTGGCGACTTTTTTTTCCTAAAATTGGGGAAGGAGTGACACCTATCATTTTAAAAGTTAGTGTTTTCATATTTGACAAGACATACAAATGTTATATTTTGTGAAATAGGTCGCTGATTATGTCATGTGTTTAAAAAAAATGTTGTAATTTTGTTTACATGTTGTTTTTTTTTTTTTGTAATTAAATCAAAGTATTTTGTTTCAGGTTCTGAACACCCATTTGTCTCTGTCATTATATCATTTTTTATGGACCTTGCAAATCTAGAACTGACATTGATAGATTCACATTTTGCGTTTACATGTATTTCATGTCAAGAATGATAACATGGCAGGGAGAATTTGTTTTTTTGGGCGGGGGGGGGGGGGGGCGATTGCTTGTCATGGATGAGTATGTTGCATTGTACCGGCGACACCTTCTAGATAGTAAAAAATTAATATACATCTCCAATGACTGAGATGTGTGTTCAGATTATTGGAACTTTTGTGCACCAAAAATGGATGGCTCAGTATATTCTCTTTTCATTATATCCATTAGCATGCTTGGTTTGTGGTGTCCATGCTGGAGGACAACTATAATGCATCTCATAGAACAACATCCCATACACTAAAATACACGTTTCACGGATGAAAGTACCACACTCAAACGTGATGAGCAATCTCCCAGGAATTAGAATTACAGACGGAAATCTCTTTAGTTAAACTTACTTTAAGTAACCACAACAAAATCTTTGTTTTTCTCATAAGTACGAACTTTACATTTGGGGGGCATGTAATAAACCATCGCAACTCGATTTTCACAAATTTTTGAAGAGAAGCAAACAACTGAACAACTTTCTTTATCAAACTTAATGGTTAATAAAAACAAAACACATTTAAAAAAAGCAAAGGTTATTCAACCCTTAGTTTTCAGAATTTAACCTTAAACTTATGATTGAACCCTTATGGGCTGCATGCTAGCCAAGTATCTCAATTTTTTAGTTGACCATGTAGCTGCAGATTTAATACACTTTGATTCTGAAGTCCTCATTCATTCCCACATGCAGCCAGCGTTGGTGGCCTGGCTTGGACATACTTCTCCGCTGTGTGCTGGTTATATGGTAAAAATATTCACAAGGAATCGGGAATTCCTATTGGTCTGGTGGCTTCTGACTGGGGAGGGACACCTGTGGAAGCATGGTCATCTCCTGAAGCCCTCAGAAAGTGTGGTGTCAAGACAAGCACACCGGTGGTACAGCCTGAGTCATTCACAAGGTGAACCTGCTCACAATATTTTTGTATTCATTTTTTTCATTTTAGTATTATTCAACAGATTTACAAGGAGCCATTATTAAAATGTGGCAAAAACTGGTTGGAAACGCGTGATTTACGTTCATGCTAACAGGGTGGAAAGTTAAAAACTGTTTCAGAGCGTTATTTTTTCATTTACTCAGGATAGTTTTGTTTGTTGGTAATTCTTCTTCTTCTTCTTCTTATGAAGTTGATTCGTCTATGTAAAAGACGATCCCTCAACTGCACCATATGCGACTCGACGTTACTCCTCTGAGGCTAAAAAACAGGGTAAAAGCCCTGCATATATTAGGACCATTTAAAATATATTCGTTGTGTAAATTCTTTTGTATATATCTCTCTGGTATAAATACTTGTCTGACTTACCCGTTTCTGTCCACAGATACCTATCTCAGCTTCCCCCCAGTCAGAGACAATCACTGCAAGCACCCCAGGACGATAATTCAGTCTTGTGGAATGCTATGATCCACCCACTTCTCAACATGACAATATATGGAGCTATATGGTATCAAGGTACTTCTCTACAACTAAAGCCTTTGCTCAAATTACATTAATTTGTTTAGAGTCTAAAAGCTGCATTCATGCAGAGAATCTTTGTTCAGTTTTTGTCATAATTTGCGACAAAAGAGAAGCCAGGTATTTGATCTTTGCTGAAATCTCTACCATGAAACTGAGAGTTGATAATCTTGGTATGCTTCCTAATCCCTTTAGACCTGAAGGAGATCGAGGGCTTTGGTCTCTTTTGACTTATGTTCACCATCTAGTTGGATAACATGTGTTGGATGAACTACGAGTGGCTAATGTGGTTACTGCGTGGGTTCAATAGTAACTCCCTTAAGGATACACAGGATTAACAAACACAGGGTTCTGCTGGCAATCTTATTTATTCAAAAAGCCTAACAACGGTATCACTACCAAACAACAAAAAAAAGCCCAACCAGCCATAAGCCAAAGTCTCTCTGCTACTGGCGCAACTGGACTAGGCCATGTTTTGAGTGAGGAGCGCCACGGCAGGCCGCCGCCGGCCTAGGTTCACTGTGCTGTCGGCTCTTGTCTCTGCGTCTTTGATGGAGTGTACTGACCACTCGAACCGGCATCCTATCTATGAGCCAGCGCGGACGTCCGAGAGAGCTATTACGTAGCCCGTGTTGCACAAGTGAAAGGCTCGGACATTGAGTCCAGCCCGACAACATAACCGGTTAGGGTCCTAACACAATCGAATTTACAGTACGGTTAAAAGGGTGCACACAAAAGTCAATTGGGTATCCCAGTAAACTGCAGAAATTACTCTAACGACCCCTCCAGCAATAATTGAATAAATTTGACCCAGGTTGGATTTATCGGGGATAACATGCGTCTAACTCATAGTTTGCTTTAAATCCGAGACCCTCTTATTAATTATTTCAATAGGATATGTGCATCAAAGTACAACAAAATTGGTACCATTATAAATTGGAAACTTGCTGCTAAAATTCTAACTGACTACTTTTACCAGAAACCCGGTAATAGTTTTAATATAAATTTTCAAAGTGTCAGGACTAACAACATTCGACAATTTTGTGCGGGATACTTTCGCCCATTAATACGACGTATCTCCATTGATAACAAACGTTATCATGAGTACCTATTTTGTACCGATAGGGTATTGTCTACTCTCAAAAATGAATTCGGGTTCCCGTCTTTCTGTCGGTGGATAACAGCGAAGGAGCGAGTTGTAAGAAACTTAAAGCCATGATATAAGAGTTGGAAGCCCGGTGGTCAACATTTCCAACTGACCAATCAAAATGCGCGCTTTTCACCGTGATGTGAATAACGGGTCCCGCGCTAGTATTACAAGGGAAATAATCCAATTAATGGTACTCGGCCAAGTGTCCATAAACTACTATGAGTGGCCGTCCCTCACTCACGCACTAGAGCTACCATGAAAGCACATTAAAAATAGAAAGTCGTTCATCCTCTCACATTCTCCCCTGCTAAGTCACGTAGTCCCTTACGTGACACATACATCAATTCAAAGGTTTACAAAAGACCACTGAAGGTATAAACAAACTCTAAGGGGCTATGATACCATCACTTAGAGTAGAACAATTGCAAATTACACACGGTGAACCGAAGTACAACAATGGTCCATCCTCTTTATAACTACTAACAGGTGGCGTGAACCGGCTAAGTTACTACTGGCATCCTGAAGATGTACACAACAGTCTCAGCTCTGGCTGTAGTAAGTTACATCATATGGACAAAACAACAGGTCCCAGACCTGCAACGGTGGTCCCAGACCACTATCAGGGTTAACGTAGGATCGAACAGTACAAAAAAGACAATATGCTATAAGGGCACTAGTGCAATGAAAAAGGTAAGGTCAACATAGGCATTAAAAGTCATCGTAACTAAGCTGTGGAGAAAGCTAACATGGGCATACTCTCTAACTTAAAATCTTGAGGCAAGCTCACTTGAATTCGGTGGTCTATCATCTGGCCTGATGGAAACTCGGGGGGGGGGGGTCTTGATGGGTGCGCTCCCCTGCTCTTTCTGCACTCACAGTCAATGTCTAATGTTAATCACCAATAAGAGTCAGAGGTCCAATCTCTGGGGTTGTCTGTGTGGGCGGCTGGACCTTCGCACAGGAGGTAGGCGCTGGGAAGTTGTCATCCCAGGTTGAGGGTCCGGTCGGGCTGCAGGTGGCTGGCAGGGGTGGTGAGCCGGGAAGTACCAGACATCGGTCGACGCAGGCAGTGGAGGCGGGTGCTGTGGACGTGTGTTGACCACTGGGGGGTGAAATAACCGCAAGAGGTCTCCGTTGACCGCAGTGGCATCTCCATCTGGGTTTCTGATGGTAAAGTAACCATCATGCGGCGGGGGAACAGACAGGACGGTGTGCACAGGACCGGGGTACGGGTCCTGGATCTTGAGTTGATGTTGGAGGGCGTTGGTCTTCGTGGCTCCCTGGTTCCTATGGGGTGGGGCAGGGGTTGGCTGGCTGGCTGGGCCTCAAACTAAAATTTCCATGGCTGGGTTTTCTACACTACAAACTAACCCTTCTGTGTATCCCACTTCTTGACACCAGAAAATGTTGGGTGAACTACGAGTGGCTAATGTGGTTACTGCGTGGGTTCAATAGTAACTCCCTTAAGGATACACAGGATTAACAAACACAGGGTTCTGCTGGCAATCTTATTTATTCAAAAAGCCTAACAACGGTATCACTACCAAACAAAAAAAAAAAGCCCAACCAGCCATAAGCCAAAGTCTCTCTGCTACTGGCGCAACTGGACTAGGCCATGTTTTGAGCGAGGAGCGCCACGGCAGGCCGCCGCCGGCCTAGGTTCACTGTGCTGTCGGCTCTTGTCTCTGCGTCTTTGATGGAGTGTACTGACCACTCGAACCGGCATCCTATCTATGAGCCAGCGCGGACGTCCGAGAGAGCTATTACGTAGCCCGTGTTGCACAAGTGAAAGGCTCGGACATTGAGTCCAGCCCGACAACATAACCGGTTAGGGTCCTAACACAATCGAATTTACAGTACGGTTAAAAGGGTGCACACAAAAGTCAATTGGGTATCCCAGTAAACTGCAGAAATTACTCTAACGACCCCTCCAGCAATAATTGAATAAATTTGACCCAGGTTGGATTTATCGGGGATAACATGCGTCTAACTCATAGTTTGCTTTAAATCCGAGACCCTCTTATTAATTATTTCAATAGGATATGTGCATCAAAGTACAACAAAATTGGTACCATTATAAATTGGAAACTTGCTGCTAAAATTCTAACTGACTACTTTTACCAGAAACCCGGTAATAGTTTTAATATAAATTTTCAAAGTGTCAGGACTAACAACATTCGACAATTTTGTGCGGGATACTTTCGTCCATTAATACGACGTATCTCCATTGATAACAAACGTTATCATGAGTACCTATTTTGTACCGATAGGGTATTGTCTACTCTCAAAAATGAATTCGGGTTCCCGTCTTTCTGTCGGTGGATAACAACGAAGGAGCGAGTTGTAAGAAACTTAAAGCCATGATATAAGAGTTGGAAGCCCGGTGGTCAACATTTCCAACTGACCAATCAAAATGCGCGCTTTTCACCGTGATGTGAATAACGGGTCCCGCGCTAGTATTACAAGGGAAATAATCCAATTAATGGTACTCGGCCAAGTGTCCATAAACTACTATGAGTGGCCGTCCCTCACTCACGCACTAGAGCTACCATGAAAGCACATTAAAAATAGAAAGTCGTTCATCCTCTCACACATGGGTGTCAGAGATCTCAAGTTTCGATGGCAATTATCACCCAAAAAAGACAGGACATTACCCTGAATTATGAACTTGGATGCCTCCAAAAGAGTTAAGAAAGATCCAGGGCCGGATACTTTCTTGTTTGAGTTTTTTTCCTCGGAAGATCTCCTGCGGTCTCGCTCTCCCAAGAAATTCAATTCTTTACATGGTGTTATAATCCTGGTTTGCAGGTGAGGCTGATGCAGGAGATCCTGTCAGAAGAAATAACTACAACTGCACATTTCCAAGCATGATCAAAGACTGGCGACTCAACTTCAACAGTGGTTCGGATGGTCAAACATCTGAATTATTCCCATTTGGATTTGTGCAAGTGTGTATATTTGCTCGCTTGCTTGTTCGCACTGCATTCGTTCTGTGCTGAACAGGCTAACTTTGTTCGGATAAAATTAAAACTGGTGTTATCCTTGTCGTAATGGATGAGTTTATTCTTTCACTTGTGTGTTTTACAAATTCGTTGAACTCTTTCGCTGGCCATTTGAAAATAAGAATGTCATACTGTTAGGCCTAAATATTTGGGTAAGATCATAATTTAAATAAATTCTTCCCTGGTTTTTTAGGGACCAAAAAAAAAAACAAAACAATAACAATAACAACAACCCATGCCATCTCTTCAAATGCAGTTTGCCAAATATTCCAAAATAGGCACAACATTCTGTAGCGTCTGTTTCCTGTAATGCAGAGAGTCACTTGTTAGAAGTTCATGATTTAAGTTGCGAAAGATATCACACTACTTCTTTACTTGAGTATGAGCTTGTTTTATATAACACTGGTATAAATTTGGATGGTGTGGACTTAATATGATGTCTTGTAATTGTCTGAAATCTATATCCTTCCGCAGTTAGCCCCTAATGCCGATGCCCCAACTGTTGATGTTGGCTTTCCAGATATCCGCTGGCATCAGACAGCTGACTGGGGTTATGTTCCAAACCGTGACATGCCTAATGTCTTCATGGCAGTGGCAATTGATTTGCCGGATTTTAATTCTACTTATGGCTCGTAAGTCCGAGGCTCATTTAGACTTTTGCAGAAATCAGTCGGTGATGCTCGGGATAAACCTTCATCTACCCTCCCTATTGTGAGCAGTGCGGGGGGAGGGGGGGGGGGTTGAGTAATTTGGACTTCCAAAGAGGTTTCGAAGAACCTCAACCTTTTGAATTGAACCGTGACCTCTTGATTTTCTCTACGCCATATTCCTGGCCTCCTCAGCTCATGCTAATAAATGTTAGGGCAGTCCGCACCGTTGTAACGTTGAATAGAGACATAGAAAGCATGCCGGGTTATCGGTTTACTGGGGAAGAGTCTTCATTGGGTCAATATAATATATGATATGCCAATGCTTTTTTCTTGATGTTATTCTTTTCTTTACCTTCGCCCAGCGTTCACCCAAGGGACAAAAAAGATGTTGGCATGAGATTAAGCTTGAGTGGCCTGGCAGTTGCCTATGGAAAGTCTGAAGTGTATCAGGGTCCTCTGCCCTCCCATGCAGAGATGACACCCGGGGGGCTGAAACTAATGTATGGTGATCAGTGGAGTTTGGACCTCAGAGGTGCAGATGGTTTCGAGGTGAGAGCAACTGTGATGGATAAAGTCTTCGTGATATGAATTGGTTTACTGGGGGCCTCAGCACGAAAGCCCAGACTCAATGGGTTTCGTATCGTTTCAGTTCCGGTAGTTTTTGCCGAATGGTGTCAACCGAAAAGCCGCGAGAAGTTGTTAAAAACCTTCACTGCCTCTTTTAGAGCGCACAGTGCTTCCGCTACCGTCCCGTTTAGTCGTTCTGCTTTTCATTAAGAATTCTCTGACTGGCTCTGGCGTCGTTTAGCAAAACTTCCGAAAGTGAAAAGAAACCAAAGCCGCGGTGTTGGGCTTTAAGGCTGTTGGCCCTCTGTTTTTTTAAATTTATTTTATTCTTGTGCTGTAAGTCTTGTCTTTCTTTTTCCTTGCTTCTTGTTACCGTCACGTTGCTTTATAGCAAGCACTAAACAGAATTAGTGGAAGGGGACGCTAATCAGTAGAGCAGAGAAAGGTGGGTATTGGGTAGTTTCTTAGGCATGCGAATTCTTATTGTGTGAATTCTTATTCGTGATGGGTATGATACTGCCAGATGTTAATTGTTGTGAAGACTGTTGCAAATTATAGAGTGTCATTAATTTTCTCTGAAGCTTCAGTCTCTGCCTTGCTGTTATGGACGAAAAGAAAACCTAATTGCCATTGCAGACACTTCCGCGTACAGGGCCGGTTTAGGGGGGGGGGGGAGCAAAGGGGCTATCCCCCCCCCCCCCCACCACCACCACCAGCTGCTCCCATCTGTACAAAAACATAACAATGAGTTTAACTTTGTTGATAAACTGTTGAGTCAGCCACTGTTATCTGTGGAAACTAAAGAGTACACAGCAGCATAGCTAGGTTCTTTGCAATTTGTGGCATCCAAAAATCTACTTGGAATTTTGGTTGCAGATATCTACATGCATTCATGTATTTATTTCAGATATGAACGCATTTAACCTTTTATGTCCATGTAACTCGTCAGTTCCAGTTACATGGTAATAAACTGACTTTTTTTTGTGTGTGTGGATAAATCTGCTGATTTGCCGTGTATTTTAATTTCTATGTGTGAGGAGCTCACCGAACCCCAAGTGCCCCTCTTCCTCCGTTCTGTTGTTTTAGGTCTTTATTTTAGGAGGTTCGCTGCTCTTTACATTTGCACCTGACCTCACTTTTCTTGTTGATGTTTTTGTGTGTTTTCGTGGCAGGGATTGTTTTTTTTTTTTTTAAATTTTGCACAGGGAGTGGCCTAGCTTGTTTGACCTGCTCTACTCGATTTCCAACTGCCAATTAGGTAAGCTATATTTAAACTTACGTGCACATGAGCCCTCCGAGCCTTTCGTCCTATCCGAGAAGACTGTGTGCTCGATCCTACCTACCATAGGATCAAGGACAGGAATTTTCTCCCCACATGCCAGCATGCCTGCACCGACCGGGAATCGAACCCGGCACCTTAATTGCCTCTAGACCAACGTGTCCTGTTGGAAAGCAGGGTTTGACCACCTATGTAAGTCTCTGGCTTTAAATCTTTTGTAATTTTATTGTGTTCTTTCCAATTTCAGGTGTTGTGCACTGATGGGACAACCACTAGTTGGCATGCTGCTCCAATAATTGAAAACGATAAAACCACTGTCACCGTTACCTGGCAACCATGTGGCAAGGCTGAAAATCTGAAGGGACTTCGTTACTTGTGGAGGGAATCTCCTTGTGAATTTCAAAAGTGTGCTGTATATGCCAGCGTAAACAACCTTCCTGCCCCACCATTCATAGCGCTGTTGGAGAAAGGTGGTGGGCTGGCACTGAAATCTGGCCAGCCAACACGCTTTTGATACTCTCACATTGTTGAATAGGCCGACATTATATCAAAGCAATGAATAATCGTAGTTTGATATAAAACAATTTTTTTGTTTGTTTGTTTGTACCAGAAATCAGCTTACATGTACTCAGATATCTCATAAAGATGTCGAGAACTATGGTGTTCGGACTTCTTGTTTGCTTACTACTACAGTACTTAAGTGATAACTCGTTCAGTATTTTTAAATGTATTTCAAAATTTAATGGAAGGTTTTTGCACTTAATGACTTAATGATTTTTAAAGAAATATTTTACATTATACCACAGACTAATAAATTAATTTATTAGTCTGTGCATTATACACATTAAAACATAAGTTTTTTTTTCTTTTATTTATATGCTGTTTTGTCACTATTTTAAGGCGACACTAGACAGCGAAAACTCGGCATTTTACTTAAAATCATGACAATCATGACATTTTTGTTTTATTTGAAAGGAAACTTAATTAATTCTCAGTGTGTTTCCATTCAACTGGGTGCTTGTGGACAAACTGATAGACTTTTCTACTGAAATCATGTTAATAAACAGTTTGTTTCATGTTTCATTTGGACGATTCTTTCCTGCTTGTGTGATGTCTTGATTAATCGTGAAAATATTCTCTCCCCCCCCCCCCCCCCTTCCGAAGAGGAGGTATTTTTTATTGGGGGGGGGGGGGAGGTCGTAAGACAACAACAACAACAAAACTTTTACGCTGATTGGGTTTCAAATTTGGTCGCATTCCCAGTTAATATTCAACAATATCTTTTATTTGGGTGGAGGTGGGCGGTGGATTGGTGGGGAGGGGGTGTATGTGGTGGTCATCTAGCTGAGCTTTGGAAAAAGTCGCGAAGCAGATCGACGTTTCAAAAAAACAGAAAGTGTGCAACAAAAACCCTGCCCTAAATAGATGAGGCAACCGACTTATTTTAATCAAAGATTTAATTAAGCATCTTATATTTCCATTCCACGTCACCTGTCACATCTTCATCCCCTTTCATACCTCACTATATAGTGCCCCCCCCCCCCGCACTCTAATAAAATGTATTCAAATTGCACCGATACCGTAAATCTAAATAAAGCACAAATAATCATGTGATCTATTGTGAAGTCCAGCGATCATGTGACTTACACTGCTCGCGGTCCCCCCCACTACGAGCTGAGAGATCCAGCTAACCACTGAAGCTGTCAAGACGAAACAAAGATTCTTGCAGAGGTAACCGGTGAAACTGTCCAAACTACTCTGGGTTTTATCACACATTAGCGTAAATCTAATCTCACAAGAGCTGTATGAGAATAAATATCAGTCAAAGTGATTACACATCCCATGCAAATAGGCCGTTTCTTTTCTCCAGGGTTGTCAGTCATCAGGATTTTTATCAAGATTGCCATTTATTCATTACATTTTGACTGTATGCCACTAAAAGTAAAACGAAGACCAGTCTTGGGGTCAGTTTAATACATTGGTTACGTTTGTCACCAGCAGAAGCTCTGTATGAAAACAGGCAAATTATTTTGGCACCTGGGGTTGTGAAACCACGATAGCGGTTGGACTGGCCTTCGCAAAATGAAGTGGTTGAAAGAAAAGGTTTGCAGATAGTATAAAGATCTAGAAGTGACACAATAAAACCCAAAGGCAAGGGAAAGACAGAACAAGCTTTTGGTCAAAATGACTCACGTCAGGCACAAAATTGAAACAGAAAATGCATTAAATAATGAAATCACAAAAATGTGCACAAGTATTATAATCTTGCTAGGGAATAGATTTTATGTCTCTAGATTTGGAGTTTCAAATAAGGATGTGACCCTTCTGTTAACCAACAGTGCAACATAGTACACAAGGCTAGGTAATTGATTGCAACATGGGGAGTAGCAGAAATAGAAAGAAAATTGAAAAGTAAAAGAACTTAACGGAGGAAACACGTCACAACTGTAGAATCATTTGCTGTCCTTTTCTCTGACAAAACTTAAAGTAGAATCTAAGTAGGCAGAGATCAAGGCAACAAGGAAGGCAAAAACAACTGTGGCATGTAAATACTAGCTGTAAGTGCCCTTGTTTTGCAGTGTGACTGAACATGTTCAATTTCTTGCAACATTTTAATTACCACACTGTCACCAGTCGTGACACAGGTCCTTTCTCTAAAGTAAAACCTTGCACTCTATTCCAAACCTTATCTATAAATCAAAATCCCTGTCCTGTTCTTAGTTATTAAAGTTTATATCACACTTGCAGAGATGTGCACAACTGCTGAGCTTGGCATAGACTATAATTGATAGACCTTTCCTGGGAGGATTACTGAATCTGGTTACTTCACAAAATACACTGAAACCTTTTCATGGAGCAACAGTGAGAAAAGACATCAGTAATATTAAACTTGAAAGAAATGTATTACTAACCCTATCCCCAATTCCAAACTTATATCAAAAGCGTCCCTAACCCTTAATCCTGTCTGTGAGTTTACCTCAGCCCAAGATAACAACCTCAGATGACAATCCTCTCCCTTTCCCAGCCAGCATCCCTATATCAATCCAATGTAGATTTGTATAGGATTTCCATAGGGTTACAAGAATTATTGTAGGAATGGATTACCTGCATCAAACCAACAGATCTAAGACAGAATGATGGCATTCCATAAATAAACTTGATGTCAATCCTATGCATTGGATTTCCGTGGGGTTGCTGCAGCTGGGTTAACACTGCAGTCATATTTTTAGGCATTTAGAAGGACCAGTTCTGCCAAATTTTAAGGTTAATTCCAACAATAACATGAGCAGTTGTCAAACTTATTATAGGAAATTAGATGGTTTGATGGTAGATAAGGAAAGGGTTGGAATGCTTTTCTCGCATAGTTACCATACAACTATCACATATTAATGGATCACTTTACACTATAGGAAATTATCCAAAAATTATTTTGGATGATCAAAAGATATTAAACTAAACTATAACAAAATATGGAAGAATATATCAGAGATACTAAATTCTTTTTGGATTATGTAGGTTTGTCAGTACAGTGAGGAATCGTAATTTGACAAGTTAATCGGGACAGTAAATTTTCGTAGTCAGATAGTGAGATTTAGTTGGAGATTCGCTCCAGTCATTCTCATCTTAGTTTCTGTCATTCTTCCTTAACGCACAGGTGCTATAGATCTAAATTCTTGTATTTTCCAGATCTAGTTCATTGGTGACAGTTGCCATGGAAAAGATGTGCATCTTGTTGCTGTTGTTTTCATTCACAACTTTAATCTATGGAATTGATGTAATTCACATGTCTCATGACTATACAGGTGAGCCTTTCAGTTGGGGTAATTAACAATAAGATAAGATAAGGTACAGTAAGATAAGATAAGATATAACTTCATTGTCCTGTTGCCAGGAAATTTGTTGTCACAGCATCAGTAACACTTAAACAGTACAACAGTAAATACACATCTAAGACCTACAGGTCTTTAACGTATACCGCTCACACACACATTACTCATGCAACATTACCAGCAAATAAGAACATTACACACATACACATACTGTCAGAACAATCCATTAG
Source organism: Onchidella celtica (assembly GCA_963931925.1). Classification (NCBI taxonomy): domain Eukaryota; kingdom Metazoa; phylum Mollusca; class Gastropoda; order Systellommatophora; family Onchidiidae; genus Onchidella; species Onchidella celtica. The sequence continues at coordinate 45,813,543 of OZ007570.1, forward strand.
GAAAACTAACAACAGCATACGACATCAGGAAACACTACTGCTTCAAATTACGGATGGCAAAAAAGATCGTCTATGACGCTCTCTGTTTGTTTTTAAACACAGTATTCGTCCACTTCTTTGGGATCGGACTATCTGATGGAACAAGGAGTGGGAGCAACCATTTAGAATTGATTTTAGTTTCTGTTTGCACGAATGCATAAATAACTCATCAAAGTTAACATATTCACTGTTAAAGTGTCAGTTAGATAGTAAGCTTTTTTTATAATAGAGTTGTTAATTTTGTTCTTGTCGTGCTCCTTCGCATTTTCTCCCCAAGCTGTAATACAAAATATTACTATAAATACTTCTTCAAGAAATTTAACTTTATAATATTGTTTACATGTGATACAACACTTTCATCATTTTAATGCAGAGTTGAATGAGGAGTCTAACATAGCCTAATGTAGTAAAAGATTAGAATATAATAAAACTGCCAATTTATACCAAACATTAATTAAAATTGAGATTACTTTCTGTGTTTGTGTCCATTCTGGTACAAAGTTCTGAAAAAAGAAAACAAAAAAATATGCACTAAAGAAAAGAAGGAGGGGTCACTTTGTGTACTCGGAAACCTGTCAGACTGGAAAAAAAAATACACTTATAAATCTGTTGACAAAATTATGTACACAAAACATGCCTGCAGAAGATTATTGTGGTTTTGCCTTTCATTTCAGCAATGCGAGATAGGCTAGACCTCAAAGCACTGCCAGTGAGGTTTTCGTTTGCTAAGCACTTTCAGAGCCATATGGTCCTGCAGCAAGCGCCTCAGAGAGCTAATATTTATGGCTTTTCACCCAACATTGGAGAAATTATTGAAGTAGAGGTAAAGTAAACCAGAGCTCAACCAAAATTATAGGGATAATTGGAAGTTACACTTGTTTTCAGCAAGCTGTATTTTAGGCTAATGGGACCAGTGTGTTTGAGGGATAAAAGCCAATTACCAAGAGCCCTCATGAAACAGAAACTCAACCATGTTATTATGCGAAACTTTGGAAACGGTGAACCTTTCACGTACATTTATTTCGTGTCTATTTATTGGCAAGACGTTTGGGCAGACTGGGTTTACTTTTTAGTCTCAGATAAAACTTAGTGCGCTGGAAAATTGTTCTGGCAAAATAAGTTACTTCTTTTGTGAACGTTAGTTTTACATCTAAGGGTGAGATCGTAGTCAGCATATACCTTTTGTCAGGAAATTAAGTATAACATATCATTTTATTAGGCAGAATTGGCAAGATGTTAAACTTTTGCTGTTTTTTAATTGTTTACAGAAAGGAGATGAAATTTTTAATTACATTTTCATTCCTAGATCCTGTAAACATTTTTGTTTTTATTATTATTATTCATTTCTAGATTGTAGTATCATTAAATTTTTGTTATCCATCGTAGATCCTTCAACATTAAATTGTTTATTATTCATTCCTAGATGATTACACCTGTCAAAAGGTTTTACTACAGTGTGCGAGTTTACCAAGGCCCATTGCCAAATCTCGGTGTGTGGAATGTAACCCTGGATGCTATGGGTCCAGTTGGGCCAGTGAACATCATAGCAACCTCAACAAATGGAACCCTCTATCTTGAGGATGTGTTGTTTGGTGATGTATGGATTTGCTCTGGTCAATCCAACATGCAGTTTATGGTACAACAGGTATGATCTCAAAAATGTGTTCTATGGGCCACATACAAATGGACAAAATTTAGTCTTTAATGTTATGTGTTATACATACAATTTTCTTGAGCCACAGAAAGAGAGACGCACTTTCGACTGAAATGAATGGAAAAGTATGATCTGAAATTTCATTGTGACCATACAGCCACCAGTCAACAAACGGCATTTTAGCTGGTGTATATAAAGTGCAAGAAACAGAGGTGTAGATACTCCTATTCAAAGAAAAGAAAAAGCAAAAGTGTCATCAACATCGGCACCTGGAATGTTAGGACCATGAAACAAATGGGAAAACTTACACTCCTGTTAGAGGAGCTGAAGGAACTCAGCATGAACATCACTGGACTGAGTGAAGTACGATGGGACAAACAGGGCCTATTCAGGACAGAAGATCACACCATCGTATACAGTGGAAACAAACGCGGCATGAATGGTGTTGCAATTATACTGGACAGACGCTTACGAGACAACATTAGCAGCCATGACGCTATAAGTGATAGAATTGTCACTGTGAAACTTGACACCCAACCCGTGCCCCTGAACATCATACAAGTATACGCCCCCACATCTGCGAGCACAGAAGAAGAAATAGAGCTGTTCTATAATGACCTACAATCAGTAACAGACAAAATCCCAAGCAGAGAAATATGCATAATCATGGGAGATTTCAATGCCAAAGTGGGAGAGGGTGAGGATCTGGAATGTGGGATAGGACCCTATGGATTAGGAGAACGAAACGACCGAGGAGACATGTTAGCATCTTTCTGCCATGCAAATGAAATGAGCATCACGAACACTCTCTTTAAACACCCGATGCGAAGAAGATACACATGGATAAACCCTGGAGGCAATCTCCGAAACCAGATTGATTACATCCTGATTGACAAAAACTGGAAAACAACTGTGCTCAACTCAAAGACAAGGCCAGGGGCAGACTGTGACACTGACCACATTTTAGTGACAGCAAAGCTGAGATTGAAAGCCTATAGGAAGAGCAAGCCAAAACCCACCACCAGATTTGACACGGACAAACTGAAAGACCCTGAAATCAGCAATGCTTTTCAGATCGAAACAGAAAACCGTTTCTCAGCATTACTCAAGGAGTGGTCAGCTGAAGAAAGACACCCAGATACACTGTGGAAAGACATGAAAAGAATTTGGAGTGAAACAGCTGAATCGAAACTCGGGAAAAGAACGAGGAAAACTCCCAAACCATACATCAGTGAAGAAGTGATAGAGCTTGCAAAAAGAAAGAGCAAAGCCAGAAAACTTAGTAAACAAGATGAATATCATGCACTGAAGAAGGAAATCCAAACAAAGATCAGAAGAGACAAGAATGCATGGTTAGAAAGAGAGTGTGCAAACATAACAGAATGTAATACACAAAGAAAGTCAAAAGAAATGTTTGAACAAATAAGAAAAGTAAAAAAGAGGGATTTCCAACCACAGAACTTGAGTCTGAACAACAAAGAAGGCACAACACTGACAAACACAAAAGATGTGCTCTCAAGATGGCACGAATACGGCAAGATGCTGTTTGCGGACAACATCAGACCAGACCCGAGGGACCTCCAACAACCAGACTCACAACAGATAGATAAAGAACCAGAACCTCTCTTGGAGGAAGTACAGGCTGCAATAAAACAAATAAAGAATGGAAAATCCCCTGGATTAGACAACATACCAGGTGAACTCCTGAAACATACCAGCGAATCAGGAATAAAAGCACTCCACCAAATGATCTGCAAAATTTGGCAGACAAATGAATGGCCAACAGACTGGAAGCTACAAGAATTCGTCATGCTATACAAAAGCGGCAATGTCAAAGACTGTGGAAATTATAGAACCATCGCCCTCATCAGTCACACCAGCAAAATCCTGCTCATCATCATACTCAACAGAATGAAATCTAAGGTAGAAGAGGAACTATCAGAATGTCAAGCTGGTTACAGGACCAACAGAGGAACCGCTGACATGCTCTTCATACTACAAATAATGATTGAACAGATAAGAAGCAATGGAAACGAAGCCTTCATCACGTTCATAGACTACAGCAAAGCGTTCGACAGCGTTAGGCACCATCACCTGTTCGATATAATGATTAAGATGGGATGCCCGAAACACCTTGTGACCCTCATCGCTGCACTATACCACGAACAAAAGGCAACGATTAGATGGAACAATGAGAACTGTCCATATTTCAACATCGAGAAAGGAGTCAGACAGGGTTGCATACTTTCACCTCATCTTTTCAATATTTATACTGAGCAGATCATGAGAAACGCAGACATAGAAGATATGGGAATAAAGATCGGAGGCCGAAACATCACAAACCTTCGCTACGCTGATGACACAGCTCTTATGTCAGATAACATCACCAGCATGAAAAGAGTGTTGCACAGAGTGGATGAAGCGGGCAAGACAGCAGGCCTACACCTAAATGCTAAGAAAACGAAAGTCATGCATACTGGAACAGGGCACCATGAACACCAGGAGATACTAGTAAACAAAACAGCACTAGAAAAAGTGACTGATTTCAAATACCTAGGATCACATAAATCGCAAGATGGAAGCTGCTCAAAGGACATAAAAACAAGGATAGGAATGGCAAAACACAAAATGGTTCAACTAAACAACATTTGGAAGGATAGAGGCACACCAACGGACCTCAAAGTGAACATACTTAAGTGCTTGATCTGGCCAGTCCTACTATATGGTTGTGAAGCCTGGACACTCAAAAAGGCAGACATAACAAGATTGGAGGCAGCTGAAATGTGGCTTTACAGAAGGCTACTCAGAATAAGTTGGACAGAAAGGAGAACAAATACAAGCATCTTAGAACAGCTTGGCACCACCAGAAGAATAACACCTGAAATAAATAAAAGAAGACTTGCATACATCGGCCACGCGGCCCGAAACAAAAGCACGGCCCTTATGATATCAATCCTTCAAGGAAAGACAGAAACAAAGAGAAAACAAGGAAGACCACCCATTACATATCACGATAACATCAAGAAAGTCAGCCAGCTGGAAATAAGTGAACTAACTAGGAAAGCTAAGGACAGGATTGGGTGGAGGAGATTTTGTCGTGACATCCACTGTAGCAGCTAACATCGATGACGATGAAGCCGACAGGTGACAGGTGATATAAAGTAGCAGGGCTGCGGAGTCGGTTGAAACTTATTCCGACTCCGACTCCAGGCTCCCAATCTGACTCCGACTCCGACTCCGACTCCTCATCAATCATCCAACTCCGACTCCGACTCCAGACTTCAAACTTGAAACCGACTCCGACTCCGACTCAGACTCCAGCCTCTTATAATTATAATAAAAATCAAGCTTACAATGGCTACAGTATAACTAGCCTGGCAAATCAGATTAATTAAAATGAGACATACAAATAAATATGTATAACAAACACAAAATCTAATTTCTTGAATTAGAATTTTATTAATATTGTTACCGGAAGGACTTCCATAACGAATATCCAAAATTAAAAATGATATAAATCAGCGAATTGGGAAAAAATCTGGCGCATCTTTTCTCCTTCGTCATTTTCTACAGTACAAATGAAATAGTCTTCTTGTAGCTCGAAGTACGAGAAGGCTGATGATCTTTTCGAAGATTTTGGTGGCATTGTGAAGAACACTACCGTGAAAAAAAGAAAAGAAAAAGAATTAAAATAAAGAAAGGATTTTTGTTCCTATTGGAAAAGGACACAAGACTACCACAACTACTACCAGAAAGACAATCGCAACTGAGTGGACAGGAATAGCATTTTTATTGATGCATGATTTCTGCTTGCGCAACGTGTTACATTTGAGCCCACAACTATACTTGTAGAATGCTCAGTCATGTCACATTTGAGCCCACAATTATTACTTGTAGAATGCTCAGTCATGTTACATTTGAGCACACAACTATACTTGTAGAATGCTCAATTGTGTTACATTTGAGCACAAATACGATCGTAGATTGCTCGGCAAAGTGAGAGAATAATGTATAGCGAGAAAGTAGGTATAGGTTTTTTTTTTATACTGTATAGTTTTTGTATAATTTTTATACTATATTTAGAGTTGAAGTATAATTTTGGTATAATTTTTGTTTGTTTAACTTGTAACAGAGAAAGCTTCGGTGAAAGTAGATCTAGTCGAATTGCAGGACATTTTAGTTATACATTATGATGATAATTATAGTAATAATAATAATAATAATAATAATAATAATAATATCAGTGATGATAATGATAATAATATAAATAACAGAAGCAATTATGAAAATGATACAAAAATTATAACAATAGTGAAAATTGTGTATACTACTAATACCAGTGAAGAAAATAATAATAATAAATAACAATAGATAATGAATTAAAGCTGGATGAGAAAGGATAGCAACAACAATAATAAAAAAAATAACAAAACAAAGATATGACACTTGCATGGAGTCAAGCAGTACAGTTATATTTTATATTTAGTGTCAAATGAAACACATCAGTCGAATCGACTGAACCAAACGGGTAACTTTGGCCACTTTCAGAAATATTTAAAAAAAAGACATTTAATGTTCTGTTGGAAACAATGGGGAAGGTAAGTACATACTATGAAGATGTGTACAGCATTTCAGCACTATAGGACAAAAAAGGTGGGGGGGGGTGAGTTGGGAGGTCAAAGTCATAGGCCGAATTGAGGGTGATGGGCGGGGAGAAGGGGGAGGAGAAAAAAGGGGATGAAGAGAGCAGGGGAAAGTCTATTTTCTGCATGCTATGGCCTAGAACTGGGCCTGCATACTGCATCAGTCAAATATTGATTTTTACTTGTACATGTAGTTCACTTACCTGCATGAAAATTCTGGCTTGGCAATTGGCAAACAAAATAAGACCTTCAATATCTTCTTGAGGACTGCAAACTGCAAACTCAACTGTGAGTAAAAACTGGAGGTATTTCAAAATGATGTTTACTTTCAATTCACTCTCAATGCAATGGTTACTACCTCATAGTCCTACTCCTTGAAAAAGCAACAGAAACAACCAACATAGCAGTTTCAGTTTCAGTTTCAGTTTCACTTTCAGTTTAGGGGTAGCTACCTCAGTAGCTAATAATATAATATATAGAGACTGGAGACCAAAATACTCAATAGGCCTAGAAAAGGGCCTTCACACACTGGAATTAGACATAGACTAGGCCTATAGAGAACAGACCATAGGTCATTACTTCATTGTAAATAATTTTCCAGACATTTTTTTTATGGTCATCGGAGTCGGGAGTCGGAACGTTTTTCTCCGACTCCGACTCCAGCTCACGTAGCTCCGACTCCGACTCCGACTCCGGCCTTCTTTTTTTTTCGACTCCGACTCCGACTCCGACTCCACTCAGAAACCTTCCGACTCCCGACTCCCGACTCCGACTCCGCAGCCCTGTAAAGTAGGATCAGGATTAGTAGCTTGCCAGGCTTAGCACAGCTTTTTTTTGCATATATGACCCTATATTTATTAAGGCACTTCTTTGAGCTTCTGAGTTATAAGAATTTTGTTCATCTTTTCAGTCTTTACAGAACTTTAATGTCAAAGTTTTCAAATGGAAAAGATCATCAACATACAATTTGCTGGCCATATTATATTAAATTAATAGTCTCGGGTACAAATTACCCAAGCCGAGATGGTGAACTTTACAGAAAGAAGAAAAGCAATGTTTCAGGCGAGACTTGAGCCCATGACCTCTGCTGTGGCACCAATCGCGACGACTATTGGCTTTGGTTAAAGACCGATTTACTGCAGTTTTTGTTCTGTAAAAACTCAGCTGTTTTGTTTTAGTCTGTTGACTTTAGAGTTAAATAATTTATTTTTGATATTGCCTTCAGATATTTGGAGGGGCAGTTACTGTAGGTTGATATGATAATTTTTAAAGAGTATGGCTTTGAATGATGACTATTGGCTTTGGTAAGAGACCGATTTACATGGCAGTTTTTTGTCCTTCAAAAATGCAGGTGTTTTGTTTAAGTCTGTTGACTTATGAGGTTGAGTGAAATTATTTCTATTTCATATCACCTTCAGATATTTGGGGCCGCAGAAGAAATTGCCAGTGCTGCAGATTATCCAAATATTCGTTTCATGAATGTTCACCGTCAGAGTTCGGAAACTCCTTTGCATGATCTTATCGCTGTGGATCAGCCATGGACAGCTCCAAACAATAGTAAGCTTGCCAGTTATTTGCGGATTCAGAGTGTTCCGATTTGTAACTTGAAAAAAGCACCATCCGAAGTCCCTAAGAAAAATAACACAGGCTGAGTTATAAATTTTTTTTGGGCGGTAAGGTTTGTCACTGTGCCATGTCCCACAGAAAATATTTCAACATTGTATTGCAATTAGTTATGATTTCATCCCACTCGCCAGCTATACAGAATGCAGTCAGCTTGTTAAGATCATAAATGCTTGAGATATTACAACTGTAAAGATTTTAAGGTCTACCTATGACTGAAAAGCACAGCAGGAGACTGTTATTTATGTATAATTATGTAAAGAATTTATTTGTTTTAAGATATTGAATTCAGTTTTTAAAAGTATCAGTCTAAGGCATGACACCACAGTATTGAAAGAGAACATTGTGTGAGAAACATTTATGAAAATTTCAAAGTTTTCAAAGTAATGTTTTTAACGAAACACCAAAGGAAATTGAAGCAAAACCCTTTGCATCATCTTCAGGAACCCCACTTGCCCCCATTCAAATTGTTATCCATCAGCAAATAGTATTTTCAGGTATTTATGTTTTCGGATTGAAAAGATTAATTACTGAAAGGATTGATAAAGTTTATTTTAGTTATATAGTCAAAACCACATATATGGTTTACAGGAAGATAGATTAAAATGTCAAGATTTTCTGGACAAAGTAATCAAACTAATTGTCTTTTGTGTAATCTGACAGAAACTGTAGCTACATTTTCTGCAGTATGTTGGTTATATGGCAAAGCTATCTTTAAGACTTTTGGCTACCCCATTGGTTTGGTGGGTACTGACTATGGTGGCACACCAGTGGAGGCTTGGTCATCACCAGAGGCGCTTGCTAAATGTGGCATCAACCATACAGTGACCAGGTTTGATTTTAGGAATCTGTTCTAATTTATTCATACCAATTGGCCTGCTGAATCAGGGAATACACTGATGTGAATTTTGAAGTTGAGTTTCAATCACCAGTGTGTAAATTGAGGTGCAGAATGAAATTTCCTGTCATACTTTTTAACCCATACCCCGCGCGCTACCCGTAAAGCCCGCTGCCTCGTCAGTGACCTTACTCATGGAGAATCTTATCTGGGGTCACTGACCCGTGCCGCTAGACGATGACCACATACGCTGTCCACATGGTTCGGTTTTTATTGATCGGTATGAAAACATTCGCTGCTATGCCTTATCACGCTTGATAATGAATTAACCAGCAAAACCATAGTCTGTCAGTCTCTAACCAATGATCTGACTTATGATTCCAAACTGACAGCTGTAGTTTTCGTGAGAACGAAGCATGATAACTAGCCACGCCCTCCCAAGCCCTACACAAATGGTTTCATCCTGATTGACACATACTAATAAACCAATGTGGGCATTTAGGGCAAAGATTATTTCAGAGCTTGTTTCTGATTGGTTCTTAGATACAGACAACTCCAGATGGTGGTCAGCTTGTGAGAAAATGAGATAATATTGCAAATTTGTTGAGCAACAGTTTGCATGTCGATGTTACATCTTTTGAAAGTGTGGGGAGAGCCTTTGAAAGCTTAGTCTTTGTGATTCCGACCAGTGGTTCACTGGTTAACATGTCCATGTCACAATGCGTTTGATTTAGAAGAGATACAGTGAACAATAACACGGTGGTTACGTCTCAAAAAGGTCAGTGACCCGACGCCTGAAAATAGGGCTTGCGCGTGGCGTGGTCAGCTTGACCTGGGCGACTTTTGCCGCCTGTGCGGCGTGAGCGCTTGTAAGTCAATACCGACTATTGCCGCCCGGCGCAGGGTGAGGGTTAAGTCTACCTGAAGAAAATATGTCCTTTTTTTTTTTCCCGGCTCAAAATGTTGGATCTCTTTCTTCAGTTCAACTCAGTCATGGCTCAAAATCAATGGAAGTATTAAAAGTATAGCGAACTTCAAGACCTTTTAAAACATACTAGGGAACACCTTTACGTCTTTCTATGCGTGAAATGATACTTTGTAGAATTTTAGGCTCAATGGTTAAATAGCCTTTTATGATTACAGTGGAAGCCTTACTTTAATAATATGACCTTCACGGCTTAATTGATAATGGTTCATAATACCCAAGTCAAAACATAATAGTTGTAAAAGTGCACAGTGGCTTGAAGCAATACTCTTCTTATTAATGTTTTGTCATTTCATTCCTAGCAGGAATGAAATGACAGAAAAGCCATGATGGAATAAGTCTTATCCTAAAATGCTTTGAGGGAATGAACTTTATCCAGCAACCTTGGGGACTTGATTTAATGAACTTCATTTGTAGTATGAAGCTAATAAACTGCACTGTGAAGTGACTTGAATTTCTGCATAGTGAGGTTTTATTATGTCTTTCATCACTTTATTCATCATCTTACTGTAATGGAGCGAGACGGTGAATGTGTAATCACCTAAAACTTCATGACAACGTGGCCAAAAAATTTTGAAACTTGGTGTACTGTCTCATGTTTTGACGAGTTATGTGGACACATTTTTTTGGGACAAAAATCACTCTTTAATATTATTTGTTTATGATTTTTTTGAGCCGCTAAAATAGATACATATTTTTGTCAAGTAGAATCCAAAACATGATCGGAAATTTTGTCCTTGACCTCTTTCTACACACTGGTGGTCAAAAATCAACATTATCACATTTGTGTATTTCTACATGAAATCGTACTGTAACAGTAAGTTCTGTTAGTCATTGCATCAAATCCAAATGCAGTTTTAATGTAACCTAGATCTAGATAAACTGTTGGGCTTGATACATGAAAAATTTGCAAGATTTATCTTGCGCAGGTTAGCTAGTATATGTAATGATAATTACAGCTGACCTGTTCAGGTTTTAACATTAACTTTTTTTTTAACAGAGATAATGAATCCCAAAGTAAGTCATTTTCACCCTGGGACAGAGCATTAGTTGATGGTCCAAGCAGTAATTCTGTACTGTGGAATGCTATGGTTTATCCTTTACTTGGAATGACTATTTATGGATCACTTTGGTACCAAGGTTAGTACTGTTACGTTATTATTATCACTGGACACAGAGAGACCGCAGTGTTTTTAAAGGTAGAGCTGCTGTGAACTACAGTTTAAGTCTGTGTTGATGCAAAAATTGTCATAACAACTTAGCAAGATTTCACAAGTGAAGCTCCGTAATGATGAAACCCTAAAGTTTTGTTTGTCATGATTTTAAAATGTCGAAGGCTTCGGAAAGAGAAAACATTCAGGAACAGCGTGACAGTTGCCAAATTTCAGTTTGAAATGCTTTTTGCCATTGTTCGGCAGTCACATCAGTGTGATCGAATCATTGATGCAAAATCTAAAATAATTTTAAATCTTTTGACCTCCAGGGATCACTTGAACATTTATTTTTTTAATTTTGTTTCTCTTAGGTGAAGCTGATGCTGTAGATCCAGTTAAAATGAATAGATACAACTGCACATTTCCTGCAATGATTGATGACTGGAGACTCAACTTTCACAAAGCTTCTTCTGGACAAACCAATGCCTTGTTCCCATTCGGCTTTGTTCAGGTTAGCTGTCATATTAATGCTGATTGTAGATGGGTCTCATTAGTCATTGCAGACTTCAGGACAACCAAGCATGTTAACCTGTTGACCACTGAACATCGTTCCTAGCATCAGCCCCTGTACATTTTTAGAAAATCATCGTTATCCTCACTGAATATTGTTCCTAGTATCAGCCCCTGCACATTTTCTGAAAATCACCGTATCCTTCTTGATTAACATAGACATGTGAAATTTGGAGAGTGGTTTTGCAACATAATAAAACAATATCCCAATCTTTAAGCAGTAACTTATCAGTGCAATGGGAATAACTCTAAACATTTCAAAGTCCTTCATAAAAATTGCCATTACACATTCAAATCTACTTCAGTCACCCTCCAAGCAATATTTTCATGAAGAAAAATGATTTACCTTTTTGAAAGTATCAAATTTAATTAATTTTATGTCCAACAAAGTGGTTAAAAAAAAGTTAAAGGAAAGAAAAACAGCAAGACATACAATTTTTGCATAAAAAATTCACAGCATGCTTCAACTTGTTGCCGTATTTCGATTCGGTAAAAATTAAACAGAAGTAAAACTCTTTAAGCTTCCACTTATCAGAGCAATGGCTATTCACATCTAATTGTTAGGGCCCAAACAGCCGTTTTTTATCATAGATATACCGTCATCATTTTATAAAGGAAGTAAGGCCTCCGATGTGGATTGCTTTGGTACCAAGATTAGTGGTATCAATGTGTACCAAAGGAACTTTTATGTCTTGTCACCAGTAATCATTTCTTGTGAAAAATGCCTTGCAGCCCATGTTTATTACAGTGTTATACGGTAGATATTTGTCAGTCTCATTATACAATTAATACTAAATGATTTAACAAAAATAATATTATTGAAAGCCTCATTTATAAAGAGTACCATGTAAAATCATATCTAAGTAAGCAGCAGGTTAAAATATTCATATTTGAGTGGGTTAAAAAGTCTCACTTTTCTTAAGAATTCTACTATTCACAATTAAATTAGCGGTTTTGGAAGGACTTCCAAATGCGTTCCATAGCCCGAGTGAAAACAATATATAGCTACCCCGGCGGCTTTCCCTGATATGTCAATCTGACTATTGCCCAGACGAACATTGGCCTATGATACAAACTGACTAGACCCTCACGTCGTTACATATCAATCTGACAATGCCTATGCACTTGTCGAGCTATGGAACGCATTCGGAAGTCCTCCCGCGGTTTTGATCATCACCGTGCTGCCACAGCCACAGCCTTCTATAAATGTATATTAAATTTTGTACATGTATAAACGAGTACTTTTCAGAGACAGTCTCAAATAATAAACTTGTAAGTTCTAACACCCTTGATGGGACACAGTAACTCCCTCCTGACAGTGATAGGGTTAAATTCTCTTAAACCTGGTGGAGAAAAAAAAGGGTTGTCATTGCCTAAATTTAGGGCACATACAACCTCATTTCAGTTATTCTTTGGTCTCATGCATTGATGGCTGTTCTTAAGAATGCCCCACTTTTGAACATGAAAACAATCTCTGAAGTTGAAAAAACAGTGACTTGCATATCATTTTAAATCACAAACTTTTGTTAAAAATGTTCTTGTCTCTTTGGAAAACTGCACAAGATGTACAGTTATTAACATGGGTGGGAATTGTCCTCCTTAGAGCTGACTTCAGTTGCATAGAGATTTTCATCTGTCGTCAGCCTATGTACAGTCTAATATCATGTGACCAAAAAAAAAATGATCTCCGTGCCCTAAGACTAGTCACTCCAAAAATTCAAAAGATTGATTTTTATATACAATGGTCTTGGTTATAGATTCCTAAGCTGAAAAATAACCTAATACTTAATAGGCAACTTTCAAAAAGTCCTTGTAACTAGACAGGTTGTTGTGCTAATATAAAACAGTTTTTTGTTTCTCCTGAAAAGTAGCTAAAACCAGTTACTACACTTTATAAGGAACAGTGATGATGTATTCCTAAACATATGAAATATACATTTGCAGCGAAGGTTCAGGCTTATTGAGTGGTTTTGGTCCATTTACAGCCCTATGAAGATTTCGCCAGCACCCACCTATGATCGAGCCAGTTTAGATGTTCATGACTTTAAGTGCAACATTTCCGTTTTTTTTAACTTGGATTTGAAAATGGTGGAAAATTTCCTTGTTATGGCTGTGCTCCTTTTCTTCAGCTTGCAACAAGTATGCCTCCTATGGATCCAGGCTTTGTGGACGTCCGCTGGCATCAGACAGCTGACTTAGGGTACGTTCCCAACAAGAGGCTGCCCCAAGTTTTCATGGCTGTTGCCTTGGACTTGCCAGATTTTGATTCAAAATCAGGACCGTAAGTATTTCAATGCTTTCAACAATCTCGTCTGTAAGTTTGTTGTTGCATTTGTGTGGAACGGGGCTGTTGTGTAGGACACAGTATCTTTACACAGCTGGTGAAAATGGAGAGTTATTCTCATAGGTATCAAATTATTATCTCAAAGTTATTTCCATTGTGCTTACACACCGGTAGAGCTCCTCTTCGCAGATGATGCTGCAATCGTGGCCCACGATGAAACCACGCTCCAGGCTCTCATCAATAGCCTTGCCAAAGCCTGTGACAAATTCATGCTAAAGATCAGTGTCTCAAAAACTGTAGTTTTGACACAAGGCTTGAGAAACCCCAACCCAATCATGCTGAATGGCTCTCCTCTGGAGCAAGTGGGAAAATTCTGCTACCTAGGCTCAACCATCAGTGGTAGCACAGACATAACAACTGAAATAAATGCCAGAATAGGAAAGGCGGCCACAGCTTTTGGCAAACTCTCAAAAAGGGTGTGGAACAATAGCAAGCTGACCATCAAAACAAAGGTACTCGTGTACCAAAGTTGCGTCCTAAGCACCCTGCTGTATGGCTCAGAGACATGGACCACCTACTCCAAACATGAAAGATCCCTCAACTCCTTCCACCTGCGCTGCCTACGCAAAATTCTCAAGATCAAGTGGCAAGACAGGATCTCAAATATCGAAGTTCTGAGCCGAGCCAACATTCCATCAACTCAGGCTCTCCTAGGCAAAAAAAGACTGCGGTGGCTTGGACATCTCCACCGTATGGAAAATGATCGCATCCCCAGACAAATTCTCTACGGGGAACTTGCTACTGGCAACCGACCCAGAGGTAGGCCACATCTGCGATTCAAAGACACTTGCAAGGTCACGATGAAAGCATTCAACATCGACCCCAATGAATGGGAGAACCTTGCAAGTGATCGAAGCAGATGGAGACAAAAATTGCGCAGTGGCACGCTCGCAATAGACTTCAAGGCAAAAGAAACATACCTGACAAAACGACAGAGGCGGAATGAAAACACTCGCCAAAGTGAACCCAAAAGACTGACCTGCAATCACTGCCATCGCACTCTCGGGTCAAACATTGGTAGAATAAGCCACGAGAGAAGCTGTCAGTCAAAGTGAAAGTGAATATTCTAGCTGCTAAGACCGTCTGTAAAGACGCTAAAGGCCATATATACACACCGGTAGACAATTTAATATTTTGTGATATTATTGTGAGTATTTCTTTTTCTTCTTTCTTTCTTTTTATCTTTCCTTTGTACTGCCTGTCTTTTCCTTTCCCAGTATTTCTTTTGAACCTTTCTGTATTCTTTTTCCTTCCTCTTTCTTTCTTGTCTTTCCCTCCTCTCTTCATTTTTTTGCTTTCTTTCATTGGTTCCAGGCTGACATTTTTCTTTTCTTTTCTCTGTTCTTTTTCCAGGTTTGCTTTTTTTATTTAATAATGATGGGTTTTCCAGTTCAGCTTAAGCAGCTGGTATATTAAAAAAAAGAAAAACCTGTTAACTTTTTACTTTTTTGTAATTTCCGCCTTATGACTGTATTCTCTGCATTGTTATTATTGTCCTTTCAGTGTACACACCAGACACAAGCATGAAGTTGGAGACAGGTTGTTCCTCAGTGGTCTAGCTGTGGCATACAACCAAACGCAAGTCGTTTTCCAGGGTCCATTCCCCGTCAAGGCAGGAAGTTCACCCCCTTGTAAAACCCTGGAGATTGACTATGGAGAAAGGGCTAACTTTGAAGTCCGCAATATGGAAGGCTTTGAAGTATGTCTCTTTTACTCCTCTAATCAGTAGGGCAATAGTTTAACCTTTTCACTGCACACCTTTAATTTATCTGTTATTCCCCTGTCTGTACACAATTTTGTCCACCTTGACTTACTTTGTGACAACACTTAAACGTCTAGTACTGTCATACTGCTATTGGAGTTATGGTGAGGAGGTAATGGGTAGACCCAGTACTGCAATCATTATAGTGGAATGGAGCCTGGGGTAAATGCCATTGCTGCAATAGAACTCACTGCTCGCAGTGAAAAGTTTGAAAGAAAAAGTGTGATCTAAATTGTGAGAAAGAACTGTGGGTTGCTTGATTAGGCAATTTGTAATATTGATACATTCTTTCTACTCTGCCATAAATACGATATTTATTCTGTTCAAGTAAACTGTCCCAGTCTAATTGTCATTGTTCCTCAAGACTAGAGTAACTCAAAATTTGAAAACGCCATTTTTATATACAGCTACATTCAAGGCGACATTGAATAATCTTGATTACAGACACCTAACCGAAAAATTATCAAATAGCAAACTCCAAAAATTCTTCGTCACCAGACTTATGCTAAAATGGAACAGTTTTGTGCTTCTCATGAAAAGTAGCCAAAGCGATTACTACAGTTTTATGGAACAGTGACGTAATGGTGGTTAACATTAGGAATAGTGTACAGTGAAGTGATCTTTGACTTTGTCATACAGTTTCCGGCTTCACTTCTCTCTGCTTTTCTGCCATTCATTCCTTTTACCCTTCCTCTCTTCATCACAGGCTAGTTTCATCCTTACATTTTTTGTTGTAATTTGTTTCATTTCAGTTGTTGTGCAGCTCTGGCAACCATTCCACAAAAATCTGGTGGCTCCCAGCTGGCATCGTAGGTTACTCTAAAAGAATAATTTCACTTCAGATTGTCTGTGGGGAAGGACAGCATGTTCTGGGTTTGCGCTATGAATGGCAGACCACTCCCTGTGCCTTGAAAACATGTGCTGTATATTCTGTAGTTAATGAGCTGCCAGCGCCGCCTTTCATTGCCTTTGCCAAAACCAGTAGTGATGGTGCAACGACCTTTGAATTTCAAGAATAGTTAAAAAAATGTATTGTAGAGGGTGGGCCAAAAGTTACTTCATCATTTATTATTTTAACGTAGTTATATTTCAACTGAATAAAGTGAATACCAATTACATTTCAACTAAATAAAGTGTATACCAATTATATTTCAACTAAATACACCAGGGGACAAGGTGGCCTGGAGGCAAGGTGCTCGCCTCTCATGCCAAGGGTCCCGGGTTCTAAACCCGGGCAGTGCAGGCATGTTGGAAATTGGATTTTTTTCATATTTTCAAGTCCCTGGTCCTATTGGGGGGTAGGATCGAGTACCTAGTCTTCTCGGATAAGGACGAAAAAATTCGGAGGGCCCGTGTGCACGTTGCGCACGTTAAAGATACCTTGGCAGTTGAAAATCGTAAAGAGCAGGCCGAAAGGCCGCTGCCCGGGCAAAATTGAAATTGAAATTAATAGATTAAGATTTATCCATATCATCCCAATGACAATTTGTGAAAATAATGATTATTGTCCATAGGCAGGTGCTGTAATTCTAAAAATTCCATTTGACAATGAACCATAGCAAGGTACACAAATTTGGAAAACACTATGAATCATGTATTTTGTTTGTTTTTTTTTTGTTTTTGTATCCAGTGAAAATGTGTTACATATCATCACTTATCCAACATAATGGCCTATCTCATTTTTCAAGTTTTTTGAGAATAGCGAATAAGACTGTGAGTCATGTGGAACATTATTTTAACTTATGGTGTCAGGTGTCAAGGCTACCAATGTGGCTGGGGACCAGGGTTGGCAAATAAAGAAGAGAAAGCTTGTATTTGTGACGCCTCAGGGGTAGGGCTCCGCAAAAGGTAGCACAAATAGAAACTTTTTTTTTTCGCCAACCTTCATGGTACATGACTTGTTGCCTATCAGTTTTCATTTAATTTTTTGCTTAATCTGACTTGGTTCATTATGCTGGAAAGATGACCCTACACAAATGTCCAATTAAGTTTCACATTCCATTGGCTTCCATTTTATGCTGATTTTATTTTGAAGATTTTGCTCATGGTCAAATCCCAGAGGAATGCTTTTCTCTTGTTTGTTTGCTTTGTATATACTATTAAAAGGTGATATTAATTATTTTCATCCAACAGTAAAAATCCTCAGACTCCTTTCCCTTTTCAGGAGGATTCCTCAGAATTTTACTTATTTTATAAGTCAAATATTTTAGTATGTATATACATAGTATCCAGATTTTATTTTACCATTTTGTTGTCTACAGTTTGAATTTTGAGAATTACTGAGAACATATTTACGCAATCTGTTATATAATTTTCCTTTGACATAATATTTGCCTTGCTTGCACCAGCTGTCAAATATTATCTATATTTTTACTTAAGAGCGGAAAACGTTTTTATGACTATGGCTTTCGTAAGGTGATAATTTCATGAGGTATTTTTCGTTTGTCTTTGCACTTACCAAAGAAAATGTTATATTTTTACTTATAGTCTGTTGGTTAATTTGTGAAGAATTTTTATCTATACAATCACCTTTCCAAGTATTTTGCCAAAATTCCAGTATGTAATTTATACATTCCAGCTCAGTTCATACTAATTTTGACATTGGGCATGCTTAAAAAGAAAGAGGTTACCATTCATATACAGGGTGCCTCATAAAATATATGCACAGATGAACTGCTTAATGTTATTTGCAACTTTATTGAACTGTGTTGTCATCAATGTCTGGCCCAGAACGGCCATCAGTTTGAACACATGTGATAACTCAAATAGATACACATTTCTGTCCTATGTCATTTGAATTATAAATCTTGGATGTTTCTTAATTGACACTGTCTTAATAAATATTCAGAGGGCCCATATTTTTTTGAGACACCTTTTATTCATTATATATTAATCTATATTTGAATTCGTTATGTTGAAATTAGCTTTAAAGTTTGGGAGTGAAAATTTGACATATAAATTTGTCTCTGTTTCCGTCACTCCTGAAAACTGAAATCACAGAGCATTTAAATGTGGAAAGTTTTGTTTTTTCATTATAACCTAAAGACCAGCTGTGTTTGAAAAAAAAATGTTATTCTTCGTATTGATTTCAGGTTAATTGAAGGGCATAGTTCTTTGTTGTGCCCAAGTCACAAAAAGATAAAACTGAGATAGTGAATAAAAGTGTCCTTTGTGCACTCACTTACTATGCAAACTTCAGGTCTTTCAAGGTGTCCCACTCTGATAATATTTTAGTCCTGGGTTAAAGTGCTTTGCATAGATAATGGCGTATTTACTGATCTTCATGCACATTTAACACTACTAAATTTTTGTATAATTATTTGGGAAACACTTCATGGTTATATTTGTAAAGGTGACAATGATGTGGGGAAAACCAACTTGGAAGAATTTCACATATACTCAAAATGCGGCCATGAAGAGGCAATAACTGCATTCTACAACTTCTTTTATATTCTGATCATGAGTTTTCATGTTCTGCGGGTAATATGGTGCTTTTTAATTTAAAAAACAAAGTTTTGATATTGTTTTTGTGGTCCATCTCACTTCCTGGTGTATCAATGGTTTTGGTGGCTTTGAGTTTGACTCATGACCATCTTATTGTTGGGGTCTCAAAGTTTCTCCACCCGTGGCGTAACAGCTGAAATGTTGAAAGTCCTGAATCAAGGTTTCTCCACCCAAGTATCGATATACCGTGTTGGTTGATACTCGATTATACTCGATTATATTTCTCCTTTTCGATATATAAATAACTTGAAAAATAGTTTATAATATGTGACAGGTTAGGGTTAGGGTTAGAGTGATGGTCCCCAGCCCGTAACACAGAGGGAAAATGTTTTGTATTCATTCACATTCACTTACTCATTCGTGAGATATATAATAAATATTCGATATGATGGTTTGGGTGGAGAAACCTTACAGTATTTTTGATGACGTGACCGAGAACAATGGACGGGTGGAGAAACCTTATGCACCCTTGTTGTTTGTGGTGAGATTCAATTTTCTCAAAAATTATCTTAGGTTGTAGAGAAAGGAAATTTTCTAGGATTGATACAGTTCATGTCAAGATAGGTCTTGGTAGGAGAAAACGTTTAACTTGGGCTTGCTTTGATTTTTTTGTTGTTTTATAATTATCTTGGTGAAACGTGTGATTGCTGCCAACTTTTAAGTTGCCAAGCCAATAACCTATGACATATGGCTGTTCACTGTAAGTCCCGCACACGTGCACACCATAGTGAATTAGAATTGGTGCGAGATTTTTCATAAATTGGAAAGATAACATGACATTGTAAAGAGTGGAAAGTCATCCAGTCACTCTACCTTTGCACATCAGTTGTACTGATTTTTAAACAAATGTTATTTCAAAATCAGTGTTACATAAAAAAGCAAATATCATCTTGAAGTCTACAAAACTGATACAGAACTGTGATAATCAGTTTTTCTGTCTGTTCTGAAATAAATTTTGTCATGGTAACTACATTGTTGTCACGAGCAGAGTTAGGGTCTTGGGGATGTTACGACTGCACGAGAGGCAGCTAACTCACACTCGGACACAACCACACAAGAAAAGTACTAAATAACTAGAGCGTATATATGTCAGGCCGGTCAGGCCATAGTTTACATAAATATTAATAACAAAACAAAAGACAATAGAGGTATATATTCAAACCAAAACTCTAATTAATAACTTAACCAATGATATTCATGTAACTATGGAGGTACTGCAATCAATAGTAAATAGGTATATTATACGAAACTGGATATCAATTTAAAGTGACAGTTGAGTCGCCACTGGCCAGTCGCCAGGCAAACTCTCCATAAATCATATGGGCTTAAATGTTAGGAGAGCCCAGTACGTTCAAAGCCTACAGAAGCACTCTTCGGCTTGTAGGTAATTTAAGCAGTTGCCAAAAGACTATATTTTATGCACAATCACTATTCAATTCATCAACAATGTGCTATATTATTCCAATCATACTATGGCAATAGATCTATCATACAGGACACTCGTGGTCGAGTGCCAGCTGGGGTTTCCTTAGTCTTCCTATGAGGCTGTAGTTCTCTCTCTATCTCCGATCTCTATTATACTTGAATAATTAAGATATATTACCATTGCTCACGCCTACTGGGAGGCGCGAACATCAAAATAGCGCAGCGTGGGCTTTCAAAGGTCAGCCCACTCAGACCTTTCTTTCTAGAGCTCAGTCAGTCCGTTAGCAAGGACTTCTTAGTCTTCAGACCACACAGTTCAGGTACTGGCCAACCGGAGATACTTCACGAAACGATGCTTCTCTCGTCTGTATTCACTAAATCTGAACGTTACACGATGTTATATACTATCTAACTACCCAGCGTGCTAGTCCGCTGGCCCAATTAGTTCAGCTATCTCATAGGTCGAAACCTCCCACCATTTTAACTGTAGTAATACGTCTGCACTATTCTACCAGCCAGTTAACGTGCAAAAACTTGTCTAGTCATACTTAACAATGTCAACTGTCCCCACCTTGTTTCACCCCTACTCCATTACTTATTAATCACGAACATTAAAACCCACAAGCGTGAATCTAACAGTTTAACTTTACATTTATTTACTCACCAACTATAATTTCGCGAGGACCGTTCAAGGCCACCAGCCAATTTCTCATGGCCCTGGTAAACAACAACAACTCACTCTCTGCGTGAGTTTTAATAATATCCGAATCATGACACATCCCCCACCCCAGTTAAAATTTGCAATTTTAACGATATAAATTATTATCGTAAAGGGAAGGCATGAGTCGAGAAATTGCTCGAAAGGTTAACTTAACTAAGAATACTAGGTAATAACTAAGACTAGTACTAAAGTTGAAAAACCTACAGGACGGGTATCATTGATGGACAAAACTTCATGAAAATCTTAAGGCTCCGTCCAAAAGTATATATCTCTCTGAGGATTAAATCTTACCTCTAAATAGGTAGACATTAACAATCATAACTCTAAAATTTTAGAGTACAACACTGATCCTGTGCGAATGTCATCAGGAATGCATACATACAATGAATAATACTCAAGAAAAGATAACTATAGTAGCATCGATGGCATTAGTGGATCTGGACTCCTGGTCTGCCATGATCTTCTCGTCCTCGACCCTGGGCAACAACGTCTGGTGTGGCCAAAATACGGGTCGACGTCAGTAAAATAGCTGTTGGAACAAAGGAAAGCACAGGGGTAGGTGAAAAGTGTTCACAATGGGTGAACAATATGTGATACCATCCCTCGGTCTCTGAATGAGGTGCTAATCAGTATCCAACGCCAATACATATGACAGACTAAAATACAACAAGATTAAGGTAACCGTGATAATAGGTCGGCATGGACATTATCTCCACCAGGAATGGCCTTTATAATGAAGCGGTATTCCTGAAGGGCCAGACTCCATCTGGTCAAACGAGCGTTCTTGGCTCGGTTCGATTTTAAAAATAACAACGGTTTATGGTCTGTCTCGATGACGAATTCTGTCATAAGTAGGTAGCGGGAAAACGCGTCTACGGCGTATACAATCGCCAGGCATTCTCGCTCTATAATAGCGTATCTCTGCTCTCTCGGAAGTAATTTCCGGCTAGCGTACATACAAGGGCGCAATAAGCCATCTCTTTCCTGAAGCAAAACAGCTCCAATTCCTTGGTCCGACGCGTCAGTTCGGACGGTGAAGGTGCGCCTAATATTCGGTAGGATAAGCAGCGGCGAACTGGAGAACAATTGCTGCACTGTCGCGAGCGCGGTGGCGCACTGCGTATTCCAGGTAATTTTGTTGGGTCTGTCTTTTCTTGTAAGATCGGATAACGGGGCCGTAAGGGCCGAAAAATTAGGAACGAATTTCCGATAATAGCTTAAGAAGCCTAACAGGCTACGAACCTGCTTCTTAGTATGAGGAGCCTGGAGTTTTAAAATCTTACTTATCTTACTGTCGTCCGGTGTTTGGACGCCTTTGGCGATAGTATGTCCCAGAAAGTTAATCTGCGTATAACCCAGGAAGACTTTGCTAGGCTTAGCTGTAAGCCCGGCATCTCGAAGTTTACTAAGCACTTGACGAAGTGCTTCTAAGTGGCCTTTCCAATCCGTATGGAAAGCGCAAATGTCGTCAAAGTAGCTTAGGACGCATGGTGTCTGCTGTAATAGGATGTTCATCATCCTCGCAAATGTCGCTGGTGCCGTTACGAGACCGAATGGCATGAATCTCCATTGCATGAGACCCATAGGGGTCTGAAACGCTGTGTACTGTTTACTGGCCTCTTCCATTGGGATTTGCCAGTAGCCTTTAGCCAAATCTATTTTCGAAAACACGGACGACTCGGCCAATCGCGCAAATAGATCTTCCTGATTCGGGATAGGTTCAGCATCGTAAATGGTTAGAGCGTTAAGCTTCCTGTAATCGATACAAAATCTAACGGAACCGTCTGTTTTCTTTACTAGTACAATCGGCGAGCAGTAAGGGCTCGTCGAGCGCTCAATGACTCCTAAGCTGAGCATCTTTTCCACCTCGGACTGTATGGTGTCGTGCGCTTGCAGCGGGCGCGGGTAGGGTTTGACAAACACGGGTACGTCCGAGTGCAACCGGATGACGTGTTGAACTAAGGATGTTTTACCCGGCAAATCAGTGAATACTGGCGAAAACTCCCGAACAAGATTCATGATGTCCTGTGTCTTACTTTGATCCAGCTCTGGATTGATATTAACGGAAGTCGCGTCCTCTGTGGCTTGCAAGGATAGGAGCGATCTTGTCATAGATAATGGCTCCCGGTCGTTGTCATCGATAGTGACCATCGCTGCGTTTGCTTGGGCCACAACATGGCATGAATGATCGTGATGAGTTTGATCATCGGTAAGATACTTTTTCAACATATTAATATGGTACACCTTATCGTTACCACGTATGGTAATGAGATAATTAACTCTCGAGAGTCGCTTTTTAACTAGAAAGGGGCCTTTCCAAGTGAGGAGTAGTTTGTTATTCGTTTCTGGTAACAGCACCAATGCCCGATCTCCGACTGACAGGGTTCTTAACCGACTACCCTGATCGCGATATCCTATAAATGACCTGGTCCGTACGCATGCAAATTGTCGAGCCAGGTCGCATGCATTAACTATTCTATGTCGGAGATCGACTATGTACTGATACGCGGATCGCGTATCAGGAACGTCGGTATCAGAACCGGCGTATAAATCGCGTAAAATGGCCATCGGGCCACGTGGTTTTCGACCGTATAACAGTTCAAACGGGGAAAAACCCGTTGTCGCATTTGGGAGTTCCCTATATGCGAACAAGATGGCCGGAAGTCGACGGTCCCAGTCACCAGGTCTATCGGCGGAAACGCGTGCCAGCATAGTTTTCATGGTGGCATTCCAGCGCTCGCAACAGCCATTGGACTGTGGATGGTATGGCGACGTAAGTTTCTGCCTAATGCCCGTGAGTT
Organism: Onchidella celtica; assembly: GCA_963931925.1. Classification (NCBI taxonomy): domain Eukaryota; kingdom Metazoa; phylum Mollusca; class Gastropoda; order Systellommatophora; family Onchidiidae; genus Onchidella; species Onchidella celtica. Next base: position 45,837,606 of record OZ007570.1, read on the forward strand.
CCAATACTTTCCTGAAAAGGTCAGAGGTGAATTGCGGACCTCTATCAGATAATAATTCGGACGGGAATCCGACACGTGTGAATATGGTCACCAATGCCTCGGCGACGTGATCGGCCGATATTTCCTTTAAAGGGACAGCCTCAGGCCAACGGGTGGCATAATCGATTACTGATAGAATAAACCGATGGCCTCTATCCGACTTCGGTAATGGCCCGACGATGTCGACGGCAACTCGCTGAAATGGAGTGGAAACCGGCGGCATCTCTTGTATAGGCGCCCGCGAAGTTTTTCCTTTGGGGGTTCTTTTCTGGCATGTATCGCAACGCGACACATAGCTATTTATGTCCCCGTAAACCCCGGGCCAAAAAAACTGAGACAGGACTCTCGATTTTGTTCTCGCTTTGCCTTGGTGGCCCGCCAATGGCGTGTCGTGCGCGAGGCGGGTGATGTCTCGGCGAAATGATCTCGGTATGACCAATTGCAAAATAGTTTCGCGCTTTCCCCGAAAAACGCGATATAGGAGGTCGTCTTTAAGGCAGAACCTGGATGTATCCGGGTTGTCCGGATCAATCTTAGCAAAGAGGGGCTTTAGTGATGGATCTGTGCGCTGTTCGTTACGAAAAATCTCGGGGGTTACATCCAAATCGACGACAGGCGATCGTAATGTGTCGTCACTCTGGCGACGCGATTGTTGTCTTGTCGTGACACACGCAATGTCGTTATCATCCCAAATCCCGAGTTCGCAATCGGAGACGTCCTTTAAGTGGGGAATATTCCCAATGATTAGGTCGGCGACCGGATTTGGTAGCACGCAGGCCGTGACAACACCAGTTATAAACGGTGTGTCAACATATATTTCCGCCAAACGAAAATGTTCAACTGAACCACCAAAAGTAATGCATGTCGCATCGCGATCCAGGAGTTGTGCAGGACGGACCAGCGATTCACGTACACCGACGGTCGTACAGCCTGAATCTCGCAATACGGATGCTCGTATGGCGTTTACTCGTCCCTCATACAATGTCAGCGCGCCTCGCTCGTGGAGGGCGGACATAATTGGAATAACTTTATCTACGGTTTCGGCATTCCTAGTTCTGTAACCGCGGTTTTCGGTGAATGCTACAGAGCATGCATTTGCCGCATCTAATCTAACTCTGCATTGTCGCGCAATGTGGCCTCCGGCGCCACATCTATAACAGTAGACTGGATTATCATCCCTTCGAGGTGTACCTCGATAAGAAGGAAATGTGGGCGCTTGATAGTAGTTGTTACGCGGTCCTCCGGTAGGGAAAGGACGTGTATATCGGGGTTCCCAGTCCCGCGAAAATTTATGGGGATTCGGTTGCCTCCTGCTAACCCGCGGCTCGGACCGTGGACGAACCTGCGGCGACTGTCGAAAGGGCTGTCTTGATTGTCTCGACGGTACCGGTGTCTTAGTAGCAGCGCCGGCGTAACACGGTTCGCTTACTTTAGCTTTAGCTAACGATCGATTAGGGTGAGCTGCAGCATACCGTTCCGCTATCGATGTTATCTCGACGGTAGTTTTGGGGGCTTGTTCCTTAAAATGCGCCACCAGGTCCGTGTGGCAGGACATATATATTTGGTCTTTAATTATCAAATCATATAGTTTCTTATAGTTTCCCTCTTCCACACCGGCCAACTCAGTCCAACGGCTGAGTAGGTGGCGGAGGCGGTCCACGTAAGTAGAGAAATTCTCAGATGCCTCCGGCTGGCAATCGCGGAAACGCTTATGAAATCCATCTTCCGTATGTTGGAAACGCTTTAATAGCGCGGTCTTTAGAATGTCATAGTCCCTAGCGTCATCAATAGTGAGGCTATGGAAAACTTCCAACGCTCTCCCTGTCAAAAGATTGGCGAGGCATGACGTGTACTCACTACGCTGCCATCCCGCGCAAACGGCATGGAGTTCGAAGCGGTGTAGGTAGGAATCAATACGATCAACCTTATCATTAAAGGTTGGCAATTTAGGCTTCGTTTTATTATTGGAAGTAACTTCCGGAGCCCCGGTAGGTTGGGCTTGCTTCGCTTCTAACTGTTTCAAAGCGAGCTCGTACTCTCTTTGAGCCTGTTTTTCCGCGCGTTCCGCGGCTCTATCTTCTCGTTCCGCGGCTTTTTCTTCTCGTAATCTCTCCGCGGCCTTTTCTTCTCGTTCTTCTTTCAGTTTCTGGTCTACCCAAGAAGCACGCTGAGCTTCCGGTATGCCAAATGATTGGGCCAGTTCCAAATATTTCTGTAGTTCGGCCATGATATCGGTCGATAATACGATATAATAATGTCCTAAACGAGGACAGCTCCTGAAAAATCTCCAACTTTATTCTCCCTTGAAGCAATTTATCAATTGCACTCTGCGGGTGCTCGTTCCTGCAGTATGAACGAAATTAACGAAATCAACAACAAACTGTACGTCTTAGTCAACCAAGTAGTGGTTGAGCTATCTCAGTGATCACTTAACTCCACTTATTTCTCCTAATCCTCAAGCAGTGAGTCTACTGCTTCCGTGATTGGTCGTTACTAACGATACCAATGTAATATTCCCAGTGTATTTTCCGTACACTCCTAGCAGCGTTCCCTCTGCTATAAATCGGAATAAATCAATATTCACGATATGAACTTCCTTGGCTATACCAGCCTAACAACTCTAATATCCAGATTATCTCTCAACGTGCCCTAGACACGTGATTTATCCCAGGCAATAATATAGCAAGTATGAATACAAAATATAATAATGCAACACTATAATGGAAAAGAATTACATGGAGAGTAAGACGAGACTAACAGAAAGAACAAACGACAACAGACCTGACTAACCTGAAACTATCTAATATCCGAATCATGACAATTGTGTCTGGCTATTACATTAAAAAACAACAAATCAACACTTATGAAGAACTTATACTGCAAGTTAAAGTCTACTCTGCCGTGTGCATGCCATAAATTGCCTGTTTGGACAGTGGCTCTATTTGTATGAGAGAATTCTGTTTGGAATTTGGTTAGTGAATATGGAGCTTTTTATGCAGTATTCTGAGCACTAGATTTTTTAAATTTAGAATATGATGGGTATGTTCTTCCATTTTATTTGGTTAATCAAGCTGGAGCTTTTTATAGAGAGTCTGACTACTAGATTTTTTTAGTTTAGAATATGATGTTCTTCCATTTTATTTGGTTAATCAAGCTGGAGCTTTTTATTCAGTATTCTGACTACTAGATTTTTTTTAGTTTAGAATATGATGGGTATAATGTTCTTCCATTTTATTTGGCGAATCAAGCTAGAGCTTTTTATTCAGTATTCTGACTACTAGATTTTTTTTAGTTTAGAATATGATGGGTACAATGTTCTTCCATTTTATTTGGCGAATCAAGCTGGAGCTTTTTATTCAGTATTCTGACTACTAAATTTTTTTGTAGTTTAGGAACTGTTGAGTATAATATTTATCCATTTTATTTGGTTAATGAAGCTGGTTTTTTTTATGCAGTATTCTGACTACTACTACTAGAGTTTTATGTTGTTTAGGATCTGATGGATAAAATATTTTACCATTTTATTTGGTTAATGAATATGGAGCTCTTTATGCAGTTTTCTGACTACTAGATGTTTTTAGTTTAGGACCTGATGGGTGTAATGTTTTTCCTTTTTTCAGTACTAGTGATTGTTTGATGCTTCTTATTGAGCAAAACAATTTTTTTCATGTAAATTTTGACTTTTGGTTCAGAGTCAGTAAACTGACTGTAAATCAGTCATTCTTTGCTTTCATTTTTGAAAGTGAACCAGAATTTCTTTCGTTTATAATATTTAAAAAAAAAATGTTTTTTAACTCGACCAACCACAGATTTGTTAAATTTATATTATTTGAATCAATTTAATTGAATTTGGCCATATTATACCAAAAAAGTATTGCTAAGCTGAGCAGGCTGCTAACCTTGACTTGTATGCTAAGCTTAGCTATGTTTTGTGTTGTGACAGTAAAGTTTATTGTCCAAGTTGGAATTATTTTGGGAGATTTTTAAAAAAACCATTTATCAGAATAAAGATGCCTTTTATCTGTTTCATGAAACCAACTTGTGTGAAATTTAATTGACAAGCTGTGTATAATGTGGTTATTGTGTATTTAGGAACGAGACACTTTTATCGAGAGAAGACTAGAGAAGTCCCAACTTTGTGTCTCATGTACTGCAATGTGTGCAAATAGTTAGTTGTTTTTTTTTTTGGTGGGGGGATGGATCAATCGATTTCAGTCTCTTTGATTTTATCCATTTCCGCCATATTTGATGCTGGCTAAGCTGAAAAGACATCATAATGTTGCAGAATAAGATCGGAAAGTTGTGGTGGAAAATGCTAAGGGAGATAAGTATAGGTGTTGAATGTAAATCGTTATTATGTCCCTTATATCACTGTAAGTCACCTCATTTTCTTGAAGAATTTTGTTGCAAATACGTGCGTGTTGTTGTGTTAAGAAAGGCTACAGGCGGATGGAAGCTTATAGTTATACAGATAAAAAATTTGAAAAAGATTGTCAGGGATTTTTTCGTTGACATTGCATATGATAGACTGATAGGCCCCGAGTGCTTGACCTTGGTCACTGTGAGTAGGAGGGAGGGGCGGAACAAAACGATAAACTAGCAAATCACCTTGGTAATTATTTTCCTTTTCCCCGTCCTGCTTGCCCACCTTTGCTTTACTTTTATTTTATTTTCAATTTTAACAGTGGATGGTGGGCAGGGTAGGGCAGGATGAACCAATCATGCAGGCCGGCCAATCCGTAGTCTGCCAGTTTGGAAATCTCTGTCAAGACGAAGGAGGCCTAACTCTACAAGCCGAGTTAACAGATTTTTATCATATTTGCAGGATTCATATAGACATACTTTACAGTGCGGGCCTTTTCCGTTGGATTTTTAACTACACTTTTATTTGATCTTACTTCTAGGTGTCTGAGGGCTGAAAGCTAGCCCAAAGCAAGATAACGAAAAACCGTGGAAGGGGCAATGTGGCCATTATAGCACCGACGCGCCGTTAAACTCAAACCGAAACTTTGTCATATGAGAAAGTCAGTTTGCACAATGTGCATTCAAACTGTTAAATTTTCGATTTCCTCTGCTCTATGTAATTCATGAAACTTTGTTCTGTTAAATTTAGTCTAACTTGAGATGAAAAATTTTATCCAATCTGCACTGATTTATTCTCTGAGCATATGAAATGGGGAGAAAAAGTGGGGAGAAAAGAGGAAAACGGAGTATTCATTTCTGCAATACATGTATATCAATATATATATATTTTTTACTGTATGGGAAGATTCGGAAGGAGTATGATAGTGGTTGGTGTGCAGAGATGAAACAAAAAATTAGTGGATGGTGTGATCTGATTCCTGGTTGCACATCAGTACTGATAAGGGACTCATTAAATTAGTACTGTAAAAATAACAATTATTTGTCATTGCTTATAATAATAACTGGCAATAATATTGTTAATAATTACTAAATAATATAATAATATTGTTTATTTGTGCCTGTCGGCACAAAGTGGACTCAAGTAGTGTACAATGAAATCAAAACAATTCTCTCTCTCCCCCCACCCCCTCCCCTTTTCTCTCTCTCCTACTTACAAATTTAAATATATTCTCTGGCTGTAGAAAACATACCAAGCTTAAGGGAGACATTAGTTAGTAAGTCAGTGGAAATGTTCCCTATACAGGACTGATTTTAGATCTGTTTCGAATGTCACAAATAAAGAAACATTTATGTCATTTGAACTTTGCAGTGGGACTCCAGCTTTTCTATCAGTCAAGGAACGCGCATAGGCTAATGAATTAATTTCACAAGAACTTAATGCAACATCAGCCTGCCCCGAACATTTTCGTGAAACATATGGTTGTCTGGTACTTGAGTCGGATTTGGAAACATTTTAAAGTTCTAATTTAGGCGCTTTATTCGATATTCGTGGTATACGAGATACTTAGGAATCGTGATCAACCGAAACCTCAGTTCTCATAATCCATGTCAGCATTCTGGGTCGATAAGCTTACAAGTACCGTGTTCCCTGTTGGGCTCCTGCGACCTAACTACTGCACTAATTAGAGAGACTGCCTCACATTTCTACGGCCTTGAATGTTTCCTTGATCAACAAAGCACAATATAATAATATGGAGATTTTCTTGGTGAAATGAAAATACATGTATGTATATATATTGTACTTCTACTATCTGACGATCTATCTTCTCTTTACCATCTCTGATCTAACCATTGTGCTTTTGTATGTCAAGTCAAAGATTATTAAAATACTTAAAATCTTTAGGTTGAGACCATCAATAATGTCGATAACATTGGGTTTGAATGAGAAAGACGAGCGTTAACGGGCCGTTACGATGAATTACAGATTCAAGCTACATATATACCATTGTGGCCTTGAACAGCATGAAATTCCAGTCCTAGAAAATTGTTCGTATTTTTCATCTCCTACCTGAATTGTCTGTCTGTGGCCCTCTGTTCCTATTAAAATTAGTATAGCCGCCCGACACAATGAGGCGCTTCGTGCATTTTGGTGGTGTGGAGATACATGTTTAGGTATCACCAAATAGGTTGTTTAGGGCCCTTTCATTTGGTAAAAAGAAGTTATTGCTGTGACCTAATTGCCAGAGAAGATATGGCATCTCAAAGCTAAGAAGTGACACAACCACAGTTTTGAGAAAAACGCTTTTAAAGTTTCAGCTTTTAGTCAAAATTATTGATGGTGACTCGATTCAAAGTCAGTTTTGAGGTATTTGCTCTTCTCAAACAGGATTATCATTTGGACTCAGAATAGTAAAGAGGTTAAACTTTTCAGAAATACTGAAAACGTAAAATCGATAAAATTGACTCTGCGATGCCTTTTAACAATTTTCCCGAATCAGGTAGTGCTGAAATGTGGATCATGTTGTTGGGCGGCTGCACGTATGTTCAGCTGTAGACAAATCACGAGAAAGTAGCAACTCTTTGCTCACCTTTTTTCCCATTATTCAGTTTAAAAAATACCACTTTGGAGAACATGAAACAAGCGTAATAGCAACAATATAACTATGTTGAAGAAAAATGGAAAGATGAAACATGCTGAATTTGATTAAAATAAAATAAACCCGGCCAACAACCATACGGAAATAAGACGCGTGGGATTGAGGTTAAATTTGCTCATAGGAATGACATCGTTCTTATGTAGATCTGCTGGTTACAACATCGGACTGACGTTGGTTTGATGTAGGGAATCCATCTGCACGGCAGTTCTACCAACCCTCTGGAAATCCAATACAACTCTCCGCTGGATTGACCCAAGGGTGTTGGCAGAGACTCTGTCTTTTATTTTCCTGTCCCCTTCTTACTTTCTCTAACTCTCTCTCTCTCTCTCATTTGACATCTCAGACCACAGGCCACCGTGCGTTCTTCACCTTTAGAGTCCACGAAATGGAAAAGATACAGGGACTTTTTGAACTGAGGATGGGGCGGGTTGGGGGGGGGGGGAGGAGGAGGACTGTTACGTGGGATCACAGCACACTGAATCTGTTGCACTTACGTCACTAGGTGTGTTATGATGTGTACGGTGATAGGCAATTATGATTTTAGCCCCTCAGTAAAAGAAAAAGGGTCCTTTTTAATTCTTGCAAGTGCGCATACGTACATGCACCAAATTTCAATTCAAGTGGATTTCATGAATTATGTACCCATCTCATTGATTCAGGGTAAGAAAAGAAGGAAAAAAAAAAACAAAGCCTATTTTCAACCTTTCAAGCTTGTCTAATTAAGGGTCTTGGGGGGCTCGGGGTGTTCAAAATGTCAAACCATTTGGATCTGTTCAGCAGTGAGACACACGGACCATGAGGTAGGGATGGCAACATCACGCCGCGTCAGATGGGGGAAGCGTGTTTGCCCAGGCATTACGACAAAATGAGGTTTTCAGTCGTGAAAAGCTTCGGTCAAACAATCATTCGCATTCTTCGGAGAGCGAAACTTCAGAAATTACATACAGTAATATCAGCTCATTTGTTCGAAAGCGTACTTTCCAAAGATAAAAGCATCAGCAAATCATGATAGGCATACTTGGACTGTACCCATCGAATTGCAGTATATTACAGCTGTAAAATGGATACTGACGGTAACATTTTAATAAAATAATGGTCCATTATGAATCTGGTAGTATTTATAATTGAAATTAAGTAACATTTTAAATTAAGGTTTTAACTTTTCTGCCAGAAATTACGTCAATAAACATGCTTAAAGGCAACAACGATGGATATTTTGGTATGCAATTATTCACATTTATCATTTACTACAAGGCAAGCTTGTAATATGAGAAATGGCAAATTGTGTTTAAAAATGCTGTCCGACCGATCCGCAGTCTTTAGTAAATCTTGCACACCCTTTAAATTCCTGCACACAACCGGTGCATTTTGCATTTCCCAGAGATGGACGACTTTGGAACTGAACTACCCTATAAAGGCAATCATGTCTCCGTGGGATGTCGAATGAAACAGTTAGCTAGCACTCGTCTTTCCGAGCTCCTGCTTATCTTCCGCCTTTTGACAACACACGGGACTGCGCAAGAGAGACAGTGAAAGGCAAAGAAGAAGAGGAAGAAGAAAAAAAGATAATGACATTGTCAAGAAACATGGGATTCTGTGTTTGCAATCTGGGAAAAAGTTTGTAATGGAGTTATTTTTATTATTTTTTTGCTTTTAATGATGTTTTAATTACTTAGCTAAAATGTCTACGGAACAGGCAGATACTATGACTTAATAATACATTTTTTCTATTACACAAAGAGAAAATTGTCTTCAGCCGTACCTACGATAACAACATGTATTACGCTGGTGGCGCGGTGAGTAATGACTATCTTGCGTAGTTTTCGACTCAGTGCGCGAGATCTCTTTCCCCCAGTTGTCTCATAACAGTTTTAACTCGTTCGAACTTGTGAGACAGACTTTATCAGTCTCGCTAATGCGCGAGGTCCTGTGGAGCTCCATAGTCCATATCTCACACTAAACCTGAGACAAAACAGTCTTGACTCAATGCGTCACCGGCCCTACGTTACAATATACCCATTTTTCTTAAGTTTACACAAAGACAAATTGTCTCCAACTTTACAGTGTAAGACAAAGTGTCTTGAGCGGGAAGCTAAGGACCGTCTGTTGTATTATATTCTTTTGTCCTTACTGTACTGATATGTTTCATTGACGTCAAAAACAAGACACCGAGCAACATGCAATGTACCGCTGCCATTTGGAGATAAACTGATTATGAAAAGAAAATGGAGAAGAGCGGGTTCTTTGAGAACAAGGGAAACTGAATTTTTTTTCCGAAACGTTTCTCAAAATGCTTTTCTCGCAAACTAGGTGTAAACCATTTACAAAGATATAATACTTTAAGGTATAATTATTGAGTATGACTAGTTAGAGAAACATCTGGTACCCAGAGACAATTGAAATACTTTTATTTTGTGATAAATAGGCAACTTCATTACAATAGGTTTTTGCTTTTTTTGGGGGGTAGGAATCACTGTAGATCTTGTGAAGTAAAAGGGAACGAATGGTAAAATGCCCAAGTTTTGTGACATAAAGGAAAGCAAACAAATTGGTCATCAGGTTGAAAGGAATCTGCACAAAAAGATGAGGTATCATTGATGCCGACATGCGTCATCCACAAAATTCAGCTCGTTGTAGATAGATGGAACACTACACTGTGTGAAATTCTGCTGACAAGAATTTTGCAGGAAGGAGTGACCTTAAAGAAAAAAAAAAAGGTTCGGAGGCGAAACCAGCGACACAAAGCAAACTAGAGGAAAAAAAAAAAAAAGAGAGAGAGAAAAAAAACCTGCCCATCATTCCAAGTGTCCAAATCTGAAAAATAACCTTCCGCAGGTCGAAAGAAATCAATGTACCTTCAGAATTTCACGCCAAACCGAAATGTTTGAGTGGTGATAGGTCTTGCTAAAATTTGCGCGTTTTTTTTTTTTTAAAGACAGATTTGAGGACTAAGCATTTATACCAGTAATATGAAAATGCATCGACGTTGATACAAATAACCGGACTGTTACCAGCATCAGAGACAATTACAAGCATTACATTCTCTCAAGGCTGTGAACTATCGATCTGACATCTCGCGAACCACTTAATAATATGTAACAGTTCCATTGGAATAACAGCGTTTAAGTAAGGTGATCTCTTAACTAATAACACCAAGAAGGCAAGAGGAGAAGACAAAATATGCAAGAGATTACATAACCAACGCAGTTCATGCTAATAACAAATTCCCATATATTATTTGGGACTTCTAAAAAAAAAAAATGGGTTGGTTTATTTGAACGTTGCTGCAATTGAATAAAACGAAAAGAGTGCAGCCGTATTCAGTGGGAAGCTGTTTGTTGATACAGTTTCATGAATACTATATATCATCATTATCTTTTGTACTTCGACAGACAGATACTGTAGATGAAATAGACACACTAGCAGTTACATAAAGAGATAGGCCATAGACAGAAAGACATGTAGATAGAAAGAGAGACAGAGGCAGACAGGCAGGTGGGTGGATAGATAGATAGTCAGACAGAGACACAGACACACAGACAGACAGACAGACAAATAGACAGATAGATAGATAGATAGATAGATAGATAGATAGATAGATAGATAGACAGATAGATAGATAGATAGATAGATAGATAGATAGATAGATAGATAGATAGATAGATAGATAGATAGATAGATAGATAGATAGATAGATAGATAGATAGATAGATAGATAGACAGACAAAGAAGAATGCCACTGAACACCAAATTACTAAACGTCACTTTAACCAGCTGCATGTAACTGTCCATCTCAAAATTTTAGAGAAACATTGACAACAAACATCAAAGAATTATACAATAATACAATCATGTAACACAGTAGCCTCTGATGTTCTCCGCAAGCTATTCGTTGACATCAAATCCACACTATCATTCCTATAGAAAGAGTGACCCATCAATGGTATCAAAACTCCTCTGTACCAGGTACCGTGAGAAAGGCCACCGTCCTAACTCATTCATCGAAATTCGACAATAAATATTGACAACCATTTAACGGGGTAGAGCTTGAGTCAACTGACTTTTTTTTCGACGTCCCCCAGCTCCATGTCAAGCGATTGTTGTCAGGCCAAATCCCGCGGGTTCATTCAAGTCAGCCATCGATGACGTCATCGGCCAAGGTCAGTGTGTCGTCAATAGTTTGTGGTATGATACTGGCTTTGTGTGGGTGGATGGACAAAGCGTTGGATGAACAGGACAGTGCTGGTGTATTACGCAAAAAGGCCGCATATGTCCAAAAACAAAGTTTATGGGTTTTCTGATTTATCCTTCCAGATGAAGTTTTGACATAAACAGTTTTTGAATCGCTTTATACCGACCCCGCTGTATTCTTTGTTCAATTTTGTTCAAAATCGCAGCACGATTAATCCCCAAGAAAAGGAAAAGATATGAATCACCTCTATTTGCAGAGCTTGCACTGGCCACCGGTAGAAAAATGAATAGTGTATAAACTGGCTACCTGTGTCACAAATGTATGTACAAAAAAGCACCAACTTCTTTAACTGATTTTTTGACTCTCTATATACCATCACGACATCTTATATATCATCTGCAGACACTAAAAAGTTTAAAAAGATGTCCCTTAAGACCATGGGTGAAAAATCGTGTTTTTTTTTTCAAGGACCTCAGATTTGGAATTCTCTGCCTCTGTCTTTGAGAGAGACTGAAAATTTTATGACATTTAAACATCAGCTGAAGAGTCATCTTTTTACACTCTGAATGTCCATCTAGTTTTTTTTTCCAGAGTATGCCCGTGTATTGTGTGTGTGTGATGTATATAATATAAATGTTGTAAAACTCTTACAGCCTGGTTGTTAATGGGATGAAGCGCTATATAAATGCTGTGTATTATTATTATTAATTTCCAGTAATTCATGATAACCAAAGGAAACTAACAGTCGTACAAAATTTTAACCCTGATAGAAAGATAGAACATATTTCATTGAATAAAATAATGTTAAAAAGTGAATTTGACCTAGAGTTGGCGTACATTGTTTTTTTCTGGAAACACGACCTAGTGGTCAAGTAGGTCAAGTCAGCCTCTGGTGTCTTGTCATGAGGAGACAGGTCTACATAAACACACAGTCACTGTAGCCCGCAAAATCCTAACCTGCAGCTCCCCTCCTCCCCCGCTTCTGTCGCTCCCTTAAAAACCCCCAAGTCATAGCCTGTAACCAGATTTTGATTTCAAACTTAATTTAACTTGACAAGATTAAAGTTATTATTCTCTCTCTCTCTCTCTCTCACACACAAATAAACCAAAAAAAATCACCACTATACAAAAATCTCTTAGTGAGACTGTGAGCATCAGCTGTATTGTCTCATAATTAGAATGAATAGCACTGCTTTCAAAATTATGGCTGATAATCAACTGCGGACGAATCATCTCGCAACATCCTGCCTACTCGGAAGGCGCTCTACACATACGAGGTAATCTTAACTTGTCTATCCTGATGCCGCAGGACTATTGTTAAAAATCGTGCTTTTAGTAGGCTATATATTATCATTTTTAATTACAGTTTCTGTTTCTGTTTTTGATATTATAAAATCTATTGTCAATCAATCTCTTCAAACAGGAATTGTTCCAACTTGTTTCAAAGAAGCCATCGTTATTCCATTATTGAAAAAACACAACTTAGACCCTGAGGACCTTAAAAAATTATCGCCCAGTTTCTAATCTTCCTTTTATCTCAAAGATCCTAGAAAAAGTAGTATTGGTGTACAATGTTAAGCGCCTTGAGGCCTCGGCGAAAGGCGCTATATAAATGCTCTTATTATTATTATTATTATTATTATTATTCGAGATCTGCGACTTAACGAAGGGTCCTTAATAAGGCTAGTTTAATATGGTTTAATAAGGATTAGATTTGGAAATCTTGGGAAGAAATTTAAGAATACGTTTGAACGTATTTGTAGGTCAGCGCTCGTTCCCAGTCATTGATATTTTTGGGACGAAATGAGCGAGAAGCGCAGCTGATCGAGAGAGGCGGCAAAGCCGACACCAAATAAAAACCTGAAGACACAGAAACACAGCGAACTTCCGGTCTATCAAGCGCGATGCGCGGTGATACACAACGTCATCCAAAACGAGGCTGATCCTGTTTCAAACATCACCCGTATGTTCCGAGCCGCTCGCGCCACACACCAAGTTTGTCTGATCAACTTGTCTGTCGCTCACCTCTTTTGTTTACCACGAAGATCAAAGGGCTTCAGACAAACCTTGTCCCCTCGCGAACCTGTCCTCGCTTGTTTGTTGCTTAGACCTCGCCATCATCCTTAGCAAATTTGATCTCATCCTTTGTGTTTACACCCAACTGCTCGTCCAGCCAAAGACTTCATAACGGCAAGCTCTTTCAGTGTTAGGGTGGAATCTAGCGCCCCCTTTTGGCTGTACAGCAATAGAATTAATGAAAATAAACCCTTGACTCAACTAAATACCATATCTAGAAACTGTTATATGTATAATGTTGATAATGCCGTAATACATGTGTAATGCTGATTATGCAGGTCACTAATCATAAATAAGACTGACATGGTGGTCGAGGTCTCAAAAATGTGATTTTGGACAAAGTATTTCCCACTCTTACCTTGTGAAATAAACAGAAAATCAGCAGTTTAAAATATGTTGAAATATTATGATGGGGCGATAATTTGGTGATGGCATAAGTATCTTTGGAACATTTTCATTTTGAATCGTGCTCTGTAAATGTAGCGAATGTGATTCTGGACAAATGTTTTTTGCAACAATGAGCTTCTGTCAGTCTCATAATGTTCAAAATTTATATATATGAACTAAAACAACAACAACAAACAAACAAACAACACGAGTCCCGGTATATCAGTTGTTCAATCAATTTGTTCGTTTTTTAATTTTTGTCTGTTCACCTTTCTTCATAAAATATCATTTTCAGTCCTAAAGGGTATAATGAAAAGGCTAATGCTTTCTTAAAATGTGTTGTGCTGGATAGGAAATTGATTTTCTTCCAGCTCCAAACTTCTTTTCTATCGTCTAAGAGGTAGAGTGAAGGTGTCGTCGGCACCAATGCATCAACAGCAATGTATCGTCATAGCGAACCGTCAGTTGCGCCATAAAGTAACTTTTTGATGTGCGGTCCGTGTAACTATTAAAAATACAGCTACCGTGTAAAGGTTTGCATTCGGAAAAGTTACTCTGGAGAATGTATCGGGATACCGTTGACTGCCAATGTCCACTGATGGTGGTTACATTTGAACCTTCGTTTCGAACTTATTTATAGCAAGCACCCCCCCCCCCCCAAACCCCTCCCACCCCATAGACACATAAAGAAATACGATTACCTCGCAATACGACTGCTCTCACAATATTTGATCGTAAAACTTATTCCTGCAGATAATTTTAATAGATATTCCTGCGCATAGAGACTAATGAGGTTTAAAGTTCAGAAGCACATTGTACGTGCTTGATTTAAGTTTCACTCGTGGCCATTATTTTGTCTTTTGATTTGCCCTTGTTTGGTCCCTAAATTTTGGGATCTTGTCATATTATTTCGGAACAGAGCCAAAGGTAAGCTTGAAATCTGATGTTCCTGTTATGCGGTAATAATCGAATGCTACTAATTTATGCACAATTCTTTTGTATTTGAGAGGAATTAAATTATCACGTGTAGATATCTGGAGGGAAGAAAATTGCTGCTCCGTGTATTTACAACTAATTTTAGATCACCATTAAAGTACGTAACTCAATAAATCTCAGGTCACGTAATGTCCTTTACCCTTCACAAATCGTCTCTTTAAAGCGACAAAGTCCTATCTCCACTTTCTGGCTGAACTGAGTTATACATCGTACACCACTTCTACGGGCCTTTTCCATTGTGTGTCAAATTAGCAAGCGGACTCTGTGTGTAATTTGTAAGTATTACTAAAAACAACTGTATCTCTGAAAGCTATGAGCACATGAGACTTCAGTCATCAATTTCTCAAAAGCTGTCAGAGGGGGTTAGAACCTTGTCATTCTATGGGGAAGAAATGGTTCAAAGGGGCATTAGCAATACTTCCGCAGTTTCCTCAAACCGACACAATATTATAAAACCGGATTTTACCCTAGAGAAACATTCTGTTATCACAAACCATCACGGAGACAGTTTCTTGACGGAAAGGCAAGAGAAAAGAGTCACAGCGACTGTTTGTTTCCACCGACAACCCTTTGTTGAAAGCGGATGAATGCGGCGCTACAGCACTGTTTGGTAGTGAGAGCATTTTGGTCCCCTTTATTCAAACTTGGGCAAGAAGTTTGCTATGTCTTTGATCATCCCGGATTACGAAGGACAACACCAGCGATTCAGGTGGTTTTCACAAGAGAGTCGGAATGGCTGAGCTCACATAATATCGCTATACGATATCACTTCAACGATGAAAATGAAAGTATATCGTGTTCACATTATTTTGATAGGTTTGGTTTAGGCCTGTCGCATGGGCGAAACTATTCCTGCTACAATCGTGTCTCAACTAAATGTTTCGAGGATTTTTGTGGTATCAGACTTGTTTCTGTACTCAGCTATATTAGTGCTGTCATTATATTATTATATATGCTGGCGAGAGTAATTTCCACGTCCACAAAGAAACTATTATTCGAAATAGTTATTTCAACAAAAAAGTTGCACTTTCGGCTGCCAAAGAATTTGAAGACGTTTTTCCTGTCGAAATAAAACCTACAAAGTACATATTTACCTCACTGTGACATAGCCGATCCCCAAAGCCTGACTCAGAAGACTGGGCGGTGGGAAATGGGATGTGGGGGGTGGGGGGGGGGGCAGGGCACGGATATTCAATTATGTACACGTTACACGATTGTTTTATTCGGATATTTCAAGAGTCAAGAAGTTAATAACGTTCACAGTTACTGCCATGATCAGCAACTAGTGATACAGTGATAATTGTGATGACTAAATTTGATATTATGGGTCTTTTCATTCTGTCTGCCTGCCTGTGTGTGTATGAGTGTGTGTGTGTTTGTCTGTATGACTGTTTAGCTCCCTGCCTGCCTGTGTGTGTGTGTGTCTGTCTGTCTGCCTGTCTCTCTCTCTCTCTCTCTCATTTGTGTGCAAACAAATACATTCTTGTCCCAGCCAACCTGAACTCCATTTCCACTAAATCTCCTGAATCTTACTTTGACCCATTAAAAAACAAAATTTAGAAATTAATACACCTTTACTACAGGCCTCGTGTTCTTTTACTCCAAAGATTAATAATATATCATTAATTTATCTGGTCCTGGTTGCAGTACAATGTTTGCTAGACTAAGGCTTCATATTATAAATCAGGCTCCACCTTTCTGTGCTGGTTTTCTCATTCTGCCTGAAATGTTTGTGTTTTACGTCTCTTTCCAGTTCAGTTTGACTTTGTCACAGATGTGGTTTGGGCTCTCGTCAGGCCTCCGAGGTGAGGGTACCTTAAAAATGCCCTGACAAAAATAATTATTTAGATTGGACCCGTGGGTGGTCGATGGGCGTTTCTGATAGGGTTTCCTCCTGTGCTATCGATCTATTACATTCTGTCTATCTTCTTGGTTTTTCGTAACGCAGTGTGACCATTATCTAGTCGACATGCTTTCTCCCAATTCAAAACCCGTTCCCGGCAAAATTCGAACGCAAAACATGTCGCACCCAGGACATCCTCTGTTACCACTGGACCACTGCGCTGTCGATAAACCATGGCCAAGACGCTTGAAATAACTTAAAACCAGCTTAACATACGAGATCTCCAACAACGACAAGCTTTGCCTCGAAAATTCTCATGCACAGAGGTTAAAAGCATATCGTCAAAAAGCGTATTCATTTTCAGCGTCTCGCCAATAGTTTTGACTTTCGAAACTCTTCGACTTGAGAGCTTAACTTTCAGATTACCGTAAATTGTTTCGAGCCGCTCAAATCTCGTCTGGAGACTGGTTTTTCTCCATTTGACGCGAGATTGTCACAAAAGCCTTTAAAGTACCGCCCAGATCTTAACACACAAACTTCCTTGTTTGGAATCAGCCAGCGCCAGCTGCATTATTATCCTTCAACCATCTGAAGAATTCATAATTTTTAGGGTCCAGCACCAACGAGAAAAGATAAATTGGCTGGCAAGGTTTACGCCAACCAAACAGGTTGACGATTGCCAAAGGATGTGACTGAACATTGCTTGCATGATTGGAGGAGTGGAAACCATATCCTCCAGCGTCCAGAGCACACAGTAGGTAAGCCCCTCTCAACACCGGCCACTGCATTTGCAGCATACTTTATGTGTACCTCGTTTATAAACGGGGCAATGGAACAGAAAAAGCCAATGGCCAGTTCCGCCCCGAGCTTGTATTTTGGCTGCAAGTGTCGCCGCTGTGGTTCGTCTTGTGGCCTTGTCGTTCAAACACAAAACATTGCTGTCTCTTCAAAAACAACAGCGACATTTAAAGAAAACAAAGTGGTTTGAAACAAAAAACGGAACCAGAGCTTTAAAGCCCAGCAAGTCATTCAGCAAGGAGATTGTGGGCAAGATAAGATTTAGAATTTACTTATAAACTTGAAATCAAGTTTTGTCGGCCAGGATTATTGAATACGAAGTTTGGATCAAACAACCAGTAACAACCAAACAACAACAACAACAACATTAACAACAGTAATCGGAAGTCTAAAATGTTCTATGCAAAGGAGTATTAATTTTAGCTGATCTTTATAACTTAGCACAAAATTTCGACTCCCACTCCCCCAATCACTCTAATGTATGGCAATATCTCTCCCCCCCCCCTCCCCAAACACACACACTTACTCAAAGGCAGTTTGTAAACAGAATGCTATTGATACATTCATAATTGAATTTTTCCCTTTTGATCCTTGGAAAATAATCCACTCTGTTCATCATAATAACATTAAAAATAAGGATCACTTATGTTTTTGTTTCTCTCCAGCGAGAAGACGAACAATTCAAATATTGCGTCTGTTGTGTGCAGGGATATGTGAGCAAGTTTACCAGCTACAATTTCATTTTTTTAAATCTTACTAAAATCCTTATATTACGACATTTTCTTTTTGTTAACTTTACAGAAGTGAGCGGAGAGCTCAGAGACATTACATTATGCCTCATTTCAGTTTCTGTTGTTTTTGTATTATTTGTTACGCATGGCCTTGATACATACAACTTTTTCTTGTTGCCATATTTTGACTTGTCTTCAAGCCATGCTGAGACCTAACAGATTTTCTGTCGTTTTATAATTATTATTTCGCCAATCACTTTGGTCAAAGTAGATCTCGTTTACTTTGTGACAAAAAAGTAGCACTATCACTATACCACATTATATTCAAGTCACCAATGACTGGTGCATTTCGTTAGTAATATCGGTTACTATGGTTTCCCATCTATAGGATTATTACAGTTTATTAATGTTATTCTAAATTCTCAGCATTGTTGGGAAAGGCCAAGAAATACTGTAAATGTTGGAAACGTCTGACATGTGATTTGATTATCCGAAGTATTGAAGAATGATATCCCAATTACATCATTGCTTCCTTAAATAAGACATATTAGTTTCGGCCTTTGACATGCCATAAATTATTCTCAAGTACTTAGCATGTGATCGTTTTAGGTCACCTGAACTTATTTTATGGATGTTGCGCGTCTTATTATTTCCAGGGCCAGATAAACAAATTGCTGAAGGTTAAGAGGTGCCGGGGTCAGGTGGAGTCTTCTTCAATATAGGAACTTCAGATTTCACAAAAATACGGTTATGAGCGGTGAATAGAAAGTTATGAAAACGAAAACAAAACCTTGAAGAAGAATGGGAACCTCTCTAATACCAACACCATCGCCCCAGACACCAATATGTCTATCACCACCTTCACCATAGAGGCATATCCTTATCACCATGATCAACAGCAGCAGCTGCAGCAATAACAGCAACAACAACAACAATCTCGTCAACAACAACAACTATTACAACAGCAACAACAACAACAACAACAACAACACCTACAACAGTTTCATCAACAACAACAACAACAAAAACAGTATCAGCAACAACAATTAGATCATCAGCAACAACAACAATATCAGCAATAACTACATCATCAACAACAACATTAACAACAACACCAACAACATCAACAACAACAACATTAACAACAACAACAGCAACAACAACAACATCAACAACAACAACAACATTAACAAAAACGATCATCTAAAACAAATAATCACGAACAAAACATTATTTTAACACCAGCAAGAAAAAACAACAATAACAAACTAGACAAACACAATACATAAAGGGTTAAATCAACATACAAGTGCCATAAACAAGAATGCACAGATATATTCAGAAAATTGTAGTTTTATTATTTTGCTCATGCCAACACATTCTTGTGAAACATATCCCCTATTTATTTACACAATTTCATACAATTTGTACATTGCTCAAACAGTTCACGCTGGCAAATTAAAATACATGTACATACTTGGACCTAACGCGACCTTGGTTCTCGTTTCTGCCAACTCCACTTTTTGCACAGTTGAGAAATTCGACGTTAAACTTTAGCGACTTTAGTATAATCCTACCGAATAAATCGGAACTGTGAAACGGCTTGATAAGTGCAACAACGTATTCTAAACAAAGTTCAAAGTGTGCATTTGTTATACTTTTTCTACCTACTAAAAGATCTCCAGTTTGTTTTTCAGAAAATGGAGATAGAACAAAAGAGAACTAAGGTCCTGAAATCATCAAGAACTTTTTTACTTTCTCGCTCCTTTTACAGTTTAACTTTCATTTCATCGTTGCATAAATCATTCTTTCTTTCTTTTTCGCATGTCACTCGTTTACTTTATTTTTCTCTTTCTCACTCTACATATTCAAATGTTTCACTCAAATAAGTACATTCGTCATTAAAAATGCAAAGTGCAGCAAACGGTCTTAAAGAGACGCTGTGTTTTATAACAATATCGTCTTTACTATTCGCCTTACATAGCGCGACAAATGGCAGCTCCATAATTTATGGCTTTAGGCCTACTGAACCAGTTTCTCCCACTTGGGCTCCGCGCTAGGATAATCTGGTTCAGAGTTACTCATCCGTTTTTGTCGCACGCCCCACTTCAATTTTCAAAAAAAAAAAAAAAAACCCAAACAAACAACTAGCACCCCACCATAATGGGACAAATATAAAGTATAAAAAGAATTGAAAAACATTTTATATATATTATTCAGTATGTATACATTCCAAAAAAGTTTTAATTGAAACTTTATTTCGAGTTTTATTCACTTGTTCCTTACTTCAGTGTGAGCCTTGCCCTATCCATGTAGAAGTTGATATAAACTATGAATTTAAGATTTCTACTAAAAATCCCATAGCCCCATGCTGAAGTCCCACGCCCTACCTTGAGAAGCGCTGATGTGGTCTTTTCCGGTACACACAACAATACATTGCAGCATTACACCTAACTCCACATTGCAGATTTTACAGAAAACAGCAAGAATGATAACTATTGGGCCCAACAGCCCGTAAGGCCGGCCCTGGTACAAGTGGTCACGTCACCAAATAGTTATCTAAGCAGTTTGTAAATGAAACCGACAAGCGAGCAAAATGCAGCAGGCAAAGACCAGAAATATCTCACGCAACATTTGCAACCACAACAAAAACATTATTTTCAGTCATCTTAATCAAACAAACACATTAATCATTTACATAATATTCTATACTATCTGCAATTACCACAAAGCGGCCTTAGTTCTTGTTTGTTCCAACTCAACCTTTTGCATAACTAAGAATTCGAATTCGACATTAAACATTTGGGGCTTTCGTATTGTGCTCATGCTAAGGACTTACAATAAATCGGATCCCTGAAATCAGCCTGATAAGTGCCACAACGCATTTTAAACCAGTGTCAAAGTGTACATTTGTTATGCCTCTTCTACATACTAACAGATCTCCAGTTTTTCAGAAAATGGAGCTGGAATAAACAAAAAATAAGATCACGACAAACTGAATGATTGTTCCAAACCAGTGACTCAGACTGAGTCTGCCATAAGGAGCCATCCTGAAAGTACGTATTGTCGATTTTGGCGACTTTCGACCCGTTCTCACCGAGTACACTTTTCATACGTTTGGCTTCACTGTATCAGAGGTGTCCACCAACCACCGATACACATACGAGAAGAAACACCTTTTTTTTTTTCAAACAGGAAAGTATTTCTGCTGTGCTGATTTTTCAGTAGGCCCCTACGTCCACGAATGTTCCAGTACAACCGTATAGGAACAACACTGCGTACAGTACACTGCCTCCCACCGGCATTTCTGCAATGAAGTTTACGTGCCGTGGAATATAATGCAAAGAACTGAACAATAAAAGTCTTGGCATTGTTTGTTTTTGAAATCAGGGAAGATTTTGTTGAATGAAGATCTGTGACCTTTTCCTTCTGTTTTCAGCAGTATAATCCCATGCCAAGGTGCCAGGTTTTTCTCTCACGTAGTGCCGAAGTGTTCCCGACACGTAAATCAAAACCAATAGAGATCTTTGGTTGCCTCCTGAAGGCCAGCGGCGTCTATAGCTGCGGAGAGACAAGGAGATGGGTGTTGTGGTTAATTGACGCCGACATTGAGCGATAAATTCGTGAATTTGATGTTTCGGGTCGGCGTGGGTCAACGCAGACATATTGTTAGTACTTAATGGCTGCCACAACCGTTTGTGTGTCAGCGATGATGAATGTTTGAGGGTCGGAAGGGGGAGAGGGGGGGGGGGGAGAAAGAAAACATACACACAAGCGAGATAGATAGAAAAACAGACAGGTAGACACACAGACAGGTAGATAGATAGATAGATAGATAGATAGATAGATACATAGATAGATAGATAGATAGATAGATAGATAGATAGATAGATAGACAGACAGTCTGACAGACAGACAGATAGGCAGACAAAGAGGGAAGAATGATCGAAGAAAGAGAAGTTATTAAGGTATGAACATTCTCCTTTTCTATTTCTCTGACTCTCTTTCTAATACAACAACAACAACAACAACAACAACAACAAATGAACAGGACTAGCATCAGATCTACACTATAGAGATGATCCCCCCTCCACTACCTACCTTTTCCACACACGAGTATTCGCTCTCCTCTTCCACCCTCTTTCCCCATGGTAGCAGTACTCAAGAATCACGCATTCGCATTCACAAAGTGGCTGACCGCCTGACTTACTGACTCACATACACAGTCACTCAAAGAGCCACTGACCGCTGACACTGACTATACAGATTGATTCATTTATCACTCATTCACTTACCCACTCACTCACTCATTCACTCTCTCACTCACTCACTCACTCACTTGCTCACTCGCTCGCTTGCTCACTGACTGACTCACTGACTCACTCATTCACTCACTCATTCACTCTCTCTCTCGCTCACTCACTCACACACCTACTCACTCTCTCACTCACCAGAAAAGGAACTATGATGAGCTGTATAATCCGCACCCAGCCTGTGGTCAGAATATCGAGATCTGGAATGTTCGGAGGCCTTGCTTGCGTCACAGTGTCCACCCATAGCACTGAACTGCGCTGACCTTACTGCCGAAGGTTGCATCAAAAAGGAACTGTAATTCTGACTAAATCTGTAATGAGCAAACATCGTAACTTCAAAAATCAGTCGTGTTCAGTTCACTTGTGGAGTGGAAAGGATAAATTTAAATTGTTAGATATTGCAAACAAAATTAAAGAAAATTGAAAGTTAAACACTATAAAACCATTGGGTTTCTCTCTCTCAATTTTTGTTAAGTGTGAGAAGCTCTTCAAACGTATGAGTGGATCTGGCGAGGCGGGGCTTAATTTGAAATCTTTATTTACCTCTTTAAAAAATCAAAATAAAATATATCTAAGCCGATTTCAAGCAAAACCTTTCAACTGATTGCAGAAAAATGGCTAATCTTTCAGTTAATAACAAATCTCAATTTCCATACAAAATTTACCCGTGGGGTGGGAGGTGGGAGGGGGTCTCAGGAATTTGGACCTTTACCGTAAGCCCGATTTCGTCACACCCATTAACATAATTTTAGAGACAATTTCCCCGCCATAAAATGACATTTGTGTAACATGTGTAGGCTTCATGTTGTTACATGACGACCGATCAATGGAAAAAAAAAAAGAACAAGATATATTTTGATTTTGCTATATCTCGCAGGAACCAATAACTGCTTAAAGAAAAACACAAACTACTTTTTAAAATAAAAATTAAAAGCCCAATTGACTATACACTTCACCAACATACAAATAGACTGGCAGACAAAAAAAAAAAAAACAGGCAATGAGACAGATCGATAGATAGGCAGACAGGCAGATCCAGAAGGTAGGCAAGGTAAGTGGTACAAAGGCAGTTAGATAGATAGATAGATAGATAGATAGATAGGCGGACTGACAGATAAATAAATAGATAGATAGACAGACAGACAGACAGACAGACAGACAGACAGACAGACAGACAGACAGACAGACAGACAGACAGATAGATAGATAGATAGATAGATAGATAGATAGATAGATAGATAGATAGATAGATAGATAGATGGGAAAAAAGGAAACAATACGAATAGCATGACCTGCCTGTAAAGACGATTTTTTGCTTACCTACTAGTGGCCGGGTATGTCAGGTCATAGGGTACAGGTCTGTGAGGATAGGGAACTGCTGGCGCGGACGACGAGAAACTGTATGCCCAAGGGTCCGTCTGTATGTTTGAGAGCCCATGCAAGGCCGGAGACAGGTAAGGGTGACCGGTATGGAAAGGGTTCACGTCACTCCCACTGGTGCTGCTGGCCGATCCGCCGCTGATGGCAGACTGGCTAGGGTGTTGGTGATGGTGATGGTGGTGGTGGCCACCGTGGCCTAAGAAATGGTGTGGATGTTGATGGTGTTGGTAAGAGCTGTTCCAGAATGATGGCGGCAGATTTCTGGCTGACATAGGTGTCGGTGCTGTTGTTGGAACAAACATGAACATTTTGTAAGAATTAAATTTGCCATAATATGCAGAGAAAAAAATTAATGTGGGTGGATCTGGTAAATTGGGCTTAATGTGAAATGCTTATACCTCTTTAAAAAAAAAAAAAAAAAATCAAAATCAAATATTTGTATGAAGATTTCAAGCAAAATATTTTAACTAAATGCAGAAAAATGGCCAATCTTTCATTATATAATAAGCAAATCTCAATTTCCATTGAAAAAATTTTCCCCTTTGAAGGGATTTTCTCAGGACAAAGCAATGGTAATACCCCCTCTATACTAGTACGTTTTTGTTTTCATTTTGTTTTGTTTCGAAAGAGCGCAATCAACATCGATATTCTCGAAAAATGTCTGATGGATTAATTTTGCCTGAAATTTTGCATGGGCTAATGTTTCACACTAAACCTTATGACATTTGATAAAACCCGCAGGAAAACTATGGGGGTTTTATTGTTCCATTGTTTTATCTGTTTAATTTTCCATTGTGTTCTTTTTTTTCTTCTTTTTTTTCCCCTTGAAGGAGGTTTTTCCCGAAATATTGGTATTTTCTGTCTTCCCTTTTTCTTTGCGTTTCATTGTATAGTTTGGGTATTATTTCTTAGTCGAAGCTTTGCTACATACAACTTTTTCTTTTTGCCAATATTTGACTAAAGGTTATGAAACTTATCTCTCTATTTATTAAACTGCAGCCTGATTTTGAGTGTGCTTCTTTGCAAAAAAATCATTAGACCAAATTATTAAAAAAAGAAAATACTAAATTATGCAAAATACTAAAAAGTGTCCAAAACATGTGTACTTAAGTACTTAAGTGCGTAGTGTGTTGTTCTCGGAGTATCCACGAATAGTTTTGTACGAGAAGCCGTCAAACGCTTCTTCTTCCTTCCACAGGAGTTTACATTGCAAAAAGATCATGCACTTACTACTGATCATGATTTCTGTCTTTTTTTTTTTTTTAATGCAGATTTTTTTTTTTTGGTGGTTGAGGGGGGGGGGGGGGGGAGGAGGAGTACTGCCCTTATCAAGTTTTCAAGTTTATTTTTCATAAATCTCTTTCGAGGGCCGCATATAAACTATCTTATCGAACTCGGTTTCTTCATTTAGTTTTCGTGGCATTCCTGTAGGCTTTAACAGCCTGCAGGTTATGTTCAGAAAATTAAAGGTTAAATTACATTTTTTGATGTCGTAACCATTGAGCCTGATAAAAAAAAAATGTCATTCGTTTTTTGTTTTTTTTTCCCTTGAACAATTTGTTAAAACCGACATACATGCGATTTGTTTACCGCGGGGCCTTTGGCTTTGATCGGTAAGTGTGTCACCAACTGAATGTCTACTGTTATGGACAATTTTAAAGGTAATCTAAACTTTTTTAAAGTGAAAAGCGATTTAAAGGTGACGCATGCTGTTTTCTGTGATCGTTTTGTGAGAATGTTGGACAGCATTTGACATTACTCCAGCGACATTTCAAACTGAACATATTTTTTTTAATTGGATGTTTTGTTAAGCTACCTGAATGTTTTTTTGTTGTTTTTCTTTTATGAGAGGTTGAAGCTGCGGCCAGGCCACAATTATTTATGTTTAATTGTTGAATGTTGTTATAAGTACGTACGTCCCCCAAGTTTTTTTTTTGCCCTGGTGGGGGGGGGGGGGTGACTCCAGAGCTAGAGCCTTAACTATGCTATTGTTCTTCCAGATTTTCCTCCTGTTTTTTTGTTTTTTATTGAAAGAGTATAGGGGCAGGGTTAGGGATTCGATAAGATTGAGGATTGAGGATAAGGACGGGGTTAGGGATAGGCACTATAGGTAAGTGCCCCTATTTCAAAACGCATGGAGTGCGTGCGTACTTATAACAACAGCCCTCAACAAGAAAGCCAACCAGCGCATGTATTTCCTCAGAAAGTTAGCAAAAGCATTTTGAAAATATTTTATACCATGGCTATTCAGAGCGTTTTAATGTATGGAGTTGTCTGTTGGGGAGGAAACATCTTACAAAAAGATAAAAATAAGATCAATATTTTAATAAAAAAAGCCTAAAAAATTTCTGACTGTGAGCTGCCATATTTGACGAGCTGTGCATGTATTAAAAAAGCTAATAACATTATAAATGACCCCCAACATCCCCTGAACAAAGAATACATAAGATCTGTAAGAAGTTCAAGGCTGTTGTCGAAGAAAACTAAAACTGAGCGCTACTTTAAATCGTTTATTCCATCATCAACTAGGATGTTACAATAATGTTGTCACCTTGATCGTAATCTGGGTACAGTTGAATTGTGTCTTGCGTGTCAGGTCAATGTGTTTTAGTAACGGAAGCATAATTATTGTGTGCACTATTAATTTTGTTTATATATTAGTGTGTGTGTGTGTGTATATATACATATGTGTGCGTGCGTGTGCGCGCACGCTAAATATCATAATTTCTGTTTCTGTAACTGTATAGTTATGTATTCAATGATCAAAACAAATTTCTTTGTACAAGGACGAATAAAATTTATCTTACCTTATCTTATCTTATCTTATCTCAATTGTTTGAGTTTTAAGTGAATCCAGGGGATCAGTAATGGAACAAATGTTCCTCATATCATGTGTGATTTACGGCTTTTGTCTCTGCACGCCACTTCAGACATACAGGTAACACCTTATTATATCATCATATAAACAACAATAATTCTTCATTTATTTCTTTTTTCTGTATAGGTTTGTATTTGAAAGTCAGGAAATTAAATGACATTGTAATTGTTGGGGGTGGGAGAGAGATTGAAACAGAGAAAGAAAGAGAGAGAGAGAGAGAGAGAGAGAGAGAGAGAGAGATAGATAGATAGATAGATAGATAGAGAGAGAGAGAGAGAGAGAGAGGCAGAGGGAGAAAAGGGAGAAAGAGAAACCGTGAGGAAGGGGGAAAGGTGGAGGCAAAGTGAGTCAGAAGGAGTGATGGAGAGAGAAAGAAAGGGAGAGAGGAAGAAGAAGGCAGTACCAGCAGGAAAGAAAGTGAGAAAGTGGGAGACAGGAAGAGAGAGAGAGAGATACAGAGAGAGAGAGAGAGAGATAAAGAGAGAGAGAGAGAGAGAGAGAGAGAACTAGATAGATAGATAGATAGATAGATAGATAGATAGATAGATAGATAGATAGATAGATAGAGAGATAGATAGATAGATAGATAGATAGACAGACAGACAGACAGACAGACAGACAGATAGATAGATAGATAGATAGATAGATAGATAGATAGATAGATAGATAGATAGACAGACAGACAGACAGACAGACAGACAGACAGACAGACAGACAGACAGACAGACAGACAGACAGATAGATAGATAGATAGATAGATAGATAGATAGATAGATAGATAGATAGATAGATAGGAAAGTGACACCCTACCTTTACGTGACAGTGATTTATTACCTCCTGTCTGAGTATCAGAGGACAGGGCGCGCGAAAAGTGATCATCAACAACAGTGGCCGTATCTCCGGTAAAATACGTGAACAACACACAATTTGCCGCCAAGTAATGAGCCACTCTGGGCTCAGTCTCTTTCTCTGATTCGGCTTTGATCAATGTCGACGAGGAGGAGGATGATAACGGAGGTGATGACGGTGACGGTGCGATGGTGGGTCCGGAGGGTGGTCCCGACGATGATGGTGTGAGCAGCGACGATGGTGGATATGCTAACGTTGACGTAGATAATGATGAAGATGATGATGGGCCCAGGTCTAAAGGTTCCTGCATTCTAGACAGGCTCTGAAATACAAAAAGGAAAAGACCACGTTTATTTTGTGCCTTTCTTTAAATGCAATGAAGCCATCTGGTCTCTCGCCTCTTCAGTTCTTATCTGTTCCAACTCCACTTTTTGCGCAACTAAGGAATTCGATCTTAAGCGTTTGTGGCTGTAGTATTATGACAAGGAGTTTTGTTAAATCGGAACTTTGGAACAGCTTGATAAGTGCCACATTGCATTTTAAACAAGTATCAAAGTGTGCATTTCGTACATAGAGATATTATTATAGTATCTCTATGATTTCGTATAACCTCTTGTACATACTAAAAAATCTCTCCAGTTTTTCAGAAACTGGAGATGGAACAAACAAGGATTAAGGTCGTGTTCTTTCTCTCTTTCTTTCGTTCTTCCGTCGAACTTTAATAATTATAATCTGTCCCGATTTGCTTTGTCATGCTGGCATCCTAGCAATGGGATGTTGTGGTGTTTTTTGTTGTTGTTTTTTTTACGATCACCGCGCATTATCTTCGTCTTGTGGGCTTGTTTCACTTGACGTCACGGGAATTGCGCATTTCACCAAAATTTTAAATTTTATTTGATCTCTCTCGGAAGTTTCAATGCATGATAGGCACTTGGAATATTGAGGTAAACAATAACTCGGCTGAGGATAGGCCATGAAACGAAAATGTTCTATCATGAAAATGTGAACTAGGTTTGTTCCGTATCTTTAACGAAATCTATAAAATGTCATTCCTAACATTGATGTGTATGTTCCTAGTAAAATACGGACACGTTTTTTATGCAGCATTCTAGTGTTTCGTTTTCGAAATCCAACGAGTTTCAATTCTTTCTTTTGGCTTAATTTTAATTTTGTATACAAAATTCGTCCTTTTGGTTGTGGGAACGAATCAGATATTCAGTTTCTCATACTATTTCCTATAATGTTCTTATAATTATAGCCTAAATATAAAACAATGTACACAAAAATGTGCAAAACTTGAAACAACATCGGTAATTTCTGATTAATGTGGTTAAACCATTCTATTGGGTTTTTTTGCTTGACGTCTCACGCAGAACTTGCGTATCTCCAAAATTAAAACCAAGTAAATTTTTATTTCGTCTTTCGTCGGAAGTTTCAATGCATTTTGTGCACTCGTAATTATGACGCCGATTACAAAGCATCATGGTCAACACCACAATTTTGGATGACCTAAATGAATCAAACCAACAGGAGTCTAGTCACAGTCATGTGGTACTGCCAATAATACTGTCACATTATGAAATAAGACCGTACACATAAAAACAAAAATGCAAAAAAGGAAAAAATACAAGAGATGCAAAAATAAAAATAAAAAAATGTTCGCATTTATGTTCCATTTGCATTTTGTGTTGAGCGAAAGAAACAATGAGCCGCACATAATTATAGCCAGACAGAAAGATAGAGCATATAAATTTGACCTATATTGGCGTCTTTTTCTGTGACTGCACAATATGGGCCATTCACATTACAATGGCCGTTTTACTTTCGTAGCTTTTGCACTGTCAGAATTTAACGACTACATTACATTATGTAATTTTGTACATCCAACAGCTTTGTATTTTCACGTTTTTTGGCAATACGGTGACGAGGAAAGGCGCGAACTATGGTTGCGTTTCAGAGTCGATCATTACCAAGTTTATTTGTGATATTTTGCGCACAAGATAGATCAAAATGGTGACTGACTTGAATCCTACTCTACTTGATAACCCATTATTGTCATTGCCGATCGGTCAGAAATAACAAATTACAATGTATATATATATGATTTAACAAATCATTTTCCCACATACATTATTATTGTACTAAATTGTAGTCAGCTGCATTCTCTTATCATATTAAATCAAGCTATAACTGCAGACGGAATTGTTAGCTTTGGGGTGGGATTGAGATCCCCGCCCCAATGCCATTATTTTATTGCCACCCCCCCCCCCCAAAAAAAAATTAAATGAATGCAATGCAGACTATTTTCTTGCCTTTTGTATTGGATTTAAATTCTGCTTTAAAAAAAAATAGTTATCCCGTATCGGTAAGACGAAAAAAAGATCTTATTTTCGAAATACAGGGCTAAATATTAACAGGTAAATGTATTGTTTCAGATTATAAGTTTTGTTATGGCGAATCAGTAAGATGGAAAAGATCTTATTTCGTCATACAGAGCTAATCATTAACAAGTAACTGTAATGCCTCAGCATTCTGAACCCCCAATGATGATGATGATGATAATAAAAATAGATAATAATAATAATAATATAAAATAATAATCACAATGTAAATTAATAATGATAAAAACAAAATGAAGGAAAGGACCAGATCACGAAATGAAGGCGAATTAATAACACGAGCAATGTATTCCATTAGCATTCTGCTTTCAGTGAGGGAAAAGACCACCCTACGTTTCGTGAACAAAAAGACAAAATCTCCAAGACAGAATTACGCATGATACTCTGTTATACTCAAGACACAGAATACCGAGACGGACCATTCCTTCTTTCACTATATGTCCACAATTTGCGCGCGTGTAAACACGGCGAGTACTACTCACAGTGCTCTGTGGTATTAGTCTTTTTCGTTCAATTATGAAGGGATGTGGTGCGAATCGTTGCATTGTTGACATGGATGATACCCGCTCAAGTCCACGGACGGAGTTTGGCGAATTGAGCCGTCTCGGTATCCTGCGTCTCGGGTGATACTTTGCGTAGTCTTCCACATTCATAATCTTTTCAATAATCATTACTGTTAAAATTGCTTTAATTTAATGTGTAACTCTTGTACATCAGATTCACTGTATATTTAGCTCATCATTACTGTCACTACCACAACCCCGTCATATCATTATCATGACCGTTTTCGCCTTGATGCTGTAAATTATTTGAAAATGATAGAAATGTCTACTACAACTTCCAAATCCCTACGTAAAATAAATAACAAATACTCTTAAAGTTGACACATGACCGACACCATCATCATCACGGCCGAATAAACTATCAAACAGACAATGAATATCTGACGACCTTTTAACAAATACACACAAAAATAAGAAAAGAGAGAGAGAGAGAGAGAGAGAGAGAGAGAGAGAGAGAGAGAGAGAGAGAGAGAGAGAGAGAGAGAGAGAGAGAGAGAGAGAGAGAAAGAGAGAGAACAGAAACAGAAGTAGATCAAAGACAAAATATTACGAGACATCTGAGATTGAACCACAGACCTCTTGCTTACAATGCCTGTACTCATATTAATTGCTGTCCAGCCAGTGGCGTGGAATCATGTCTTTTATGCTAATGGTTTTGCTCTCAATGCTGCTACAATGAATCTTCTCGTGGCCTCTGAGCTCTACTGGCTAAACTCCGCAGTGATTTGAACTCCGAAGCATTTACAATGACTATTTAAGGCTAGGATTCCACTGGATCAAGTCTGTTTTGTGTCAGTTTTAATATAAGATATGCACTACGGAGTTTTAAAAGGGACCTCGCGCACTGGCGAGACGGAAACAAGTCTGTCTCTCTAGTTCGGCCACGTCAAAACTGTCTTGAGTTAGCTGACGGAAAGAGACACCTCGCGCACGGAGTCAAAACAGCCGCAAAAACAGACTTCAGTGGATTAAAAGGGCCCTAATGTAAAGTTACTTGTCTATGTTAGAGCTGGTTGATAATGATATTTCATGCACTGAGGCAATATAGCCCGCGCGCTGTCTGCGCTTTATTTTTAAGTCCTATCGATGTATGGGAATGTACAATATTTTGAAATCGGCTTGGGGTGAAATTTTATACCTCTTTAAAAATAAATCACAATAAAATATTTCTAAGACCATTCAAGCACAATATTTTGAAATTGAATGCAGAAAAAAGGCCAGTCTTTCATTTTATAAGCAAATCTCAATTTCCATAGAAAATTTTTCTCCGGGGGAGGTGTCTCAGGAATTTGGTCTTTCCATATTTAAGCCTGGTTCCGCCAAATCCATTCACATAATAATTTTGTTTCACGGCCTTCCCATAATGCCCTTACAATTTTATAATGTTTCGCACTTTTACTCTCTTCTTCAAACCGCATTAAGGAACTTCACCTTTGGCAAGGTAGTTATATGGGATCTTTACTGGTATATTACATACTTTGCAAGTAGGTTACATGTACAGGAAACATATCAGAATAAGCTGTTGTACTGATGTTGTACCAAAAAGTGTTTTATCATTTATATTACTTTTGCAAGAATGTTCGACGAATCTAATATGCATTCGGGATTATTAGTCAATTATTATATTTTTATTCTAATGTTCGCGAGGTTTTCAGAGTCCCGGAACTGTTTTGCGAAAAGCATAAACGGCACATTTATGTCTGCCAATATTATGATGTTGACAGGAAAATGGTAAACAAACGCTATATTGACCCCTACATATACACAAAAACATCACCAGGCCCACAGGGAAATGTGACAAGTTAGCAGCCGGGATTTTCTCAAAACTGCCAAGAATTTTGGGGGCTATGTCTTTGATCTCTGAGTGTAGTGAAACTTGGACAAAATGGGAAGAGAAAAAATAGAAGATAAAGAATAGAATTATTATCACCTGAAGAAATCATCTCGTCAACACCTTTATCATTTTTGTGTTTTCTCAGATATCAAACAACAGAGATGGAAACACTGAGTATTCGAAAGTACTAAAAGAAATAGGAGAAAAAAAAAAGCAAGCAAAAAATGCATGTTAACCAAAAATTCTAACACCCATAGAGTCGTGACAAGAACATGGAAATCCTAAAATCGCGGGTGTACATAGATAGCATTACACGACAATGCTTACCTGGCCGTAAGTGAAGTCGGCCGAGCACGTTGGCCTAGGGTATGCCGGGAAGGCCGAGGTAAACGGCTGATACATGACATCTACGCAGGTCATCCTCAGCTGAATCTCACTAAATCCCTCGGAATATTTCCCACTCTTTGCTATCCCTCCTTTTGTTTCTGAGGACGAAGGGAGGGAGAGAGGGAAAAAAATCAAAGAGTTTTCTCCTGCTCGCTGGCGTGTGCAACCACTTCTGCTTGGAATTTTGGTTATTGAATAAATGCCGCAAATGCGCAAGGCGAGAGATGTTCAGAAAGGTTCCGAGGGCACTGCTCCTCCATCCGCACGCGCTCTGTTACCACGAATTTCCGGCCCCCGAATTGATTGACACATCAAGGGGAGGTCCAAACGAAAGGATAGCAAGGCGATTCGAGATTCTATTGGTCGGGATGAACAAACATGCCTGCAGAGAGCCGTCCTTCACAGAGCTGATGTGTGTATTTTCGTGAGTCTGGATTTTTGTTGATTTTCCGTGCCCGGGGATTAGCGAAGGCGCTTACAGCGTTGGGGGCAACCTTCGGGCGTATACTGACTGCTATTTGTTATGTCTTTTGAAACATAACCGTGTTTTCTGGGATACTTCGAGCCACCTTCACAGT
This sequence comes from Onchidella celtica, assembly GCA_963931925.1. Taxonomy (NCBI): domain Eukaryota; kingdom Metazoa; phylum Mollusca; class Gastropoda; order Systellommatophora; family Onchidiidae; genus Onchidella; species Onchidella celtica. The sequence goes on from OZ007570.1 coordinate 45,870,871, forward strand.
CAGCGTTGTATTCACTGTCCGTGGTATTCCAAACTAACTAATAGCATTGATGCACTGCAACATCTTGTCCTGTTAGCTTACTTCTCTGTCTTCGTTAAGCATATATTCATTACCAACATCTTCAATTGTTGCTGTTGGTGAATACATCTGAACAACAATAGTAACAACAACAATAACAGCAGCAACAGCAGAGCATCAACAACAACAAAGTATTTTTTTTTTGGTGTAACTATCCAACAGTTTCGCTCAATCTCTGTCGGTTCCTTGCTGTAACTGTTTTAATCTGTTAGTAACATAGTATCTTCCAGTTGGTTACTGCGGTTGTTCATAGATGTGGAGAGACCACGCCATAGCGCAAGAAGTATGGCTCAGATATCATTTAGATAAGGAATAATAATTATCTTCAGGTTAACCATCATATACATAGAAAGTGTGAAAATAATTAACCCCCCCCCCACACACACACACATGCACGTGGGCACGCTCTCTCTCTCTCTCTCTCTCTCTCTCTCTCTCTCTCTCTCTCTCTCTCACACACACACACACTCAGAGGGAATTAAAGGTCTGTAAATATTCCCATTCAAAAAATATTTTATATTTGCTTAAGATTTCGTTATTATTCCAATTACACAAATCCTTATTTAATCGCTCGCACACTATTCATTCTTTATAAAAGTGCACGCTTCCAATATCCAATACACGTGCGCAAATGAGTGAGTAAAGGAATTAGTGATTTATTTGAGTGTACGGAAATTTATAACAATGTCAACACAGAGACGAACGAACAAACAGAACAAGGAGAAACAACACAAAGCTAAACGAAACAAAAATAATGCCCCCTCAAAACAACTACAACAAACCAGAGAAAAACAAAACAAGGGAAAAAAAACGAAACAAAACAACAACAGCAACAGATCCTTTCGGAGAACAAAAGGTACCACAAAACAATGACAAAAAAAAGACTAATATTAATAATAACAACAATACAAATCATCATCATATTTGAAAGGAAGTAAGGCCTCAAGTGTAATCATGAAAGGCTTTTTAACCACTGGGCCTTAAATTCTACAAAATATCACATTACCCATATAAAGACGTAAAGGTCGTAATGGGCATATTATTTTAAAAGGTTTTGAAGTTCGCTGTATTTTCAATTCTTGAACTGCCACTACTTTGACGAGCCCATGCACCATTTGTATTGTCTCTATAAAACACCACAGCAAGACTTGGAATAAACTTAAAATAATTATGACCAAATAGTGGAAAAAAAAATCTCTGTTTCAAAGGCCCGCGCCACAAACAATAAAGAAATGTTACAAATGATATGGAAGGGAAAAGTAACAAGCTTTTGGGCCCTGATGGATCTTCTTTAGGCAAAAAATTTTTTAGTAAATTTGAGTTTGAGTTTGAGTTTTGGGTTTTGCAGCGTATCGACACGACAACGGCCACTTTCAGCCTTTCACGGTCTATTTAGGTACACATTCTTTATCTATGTTTCGCATTCAGTACTTCTTAATTTAACAATAGGGATTAAATACTTTTATAAAATTTTATCACATTGGTAAAGTTCTCAAGAGTTGTTTTGTATAGATCTGAAAAAAGTTTTGTAAATGAGTGTAAAAGTTTTCAAATCAAGTTGTAGATTAGAAATTGAAAAAGAACGTTAAAAATTCAAACTAAAATTAAAAAAACAAATGATGAAAACAGCAATGATAGCAAACACAAAACAACGCACACACAAGCACTCAGATACACACACACACAAACGGTCCTTTCTGTCTATTACGAGTTCCTAATTGTGTTCAGTCTAGTTACCTGAGCGAACTTATTTGTCTGATTTATTGATGCTTATTCTAATCGATTAATCTAATTCATTGACAACTGGTATGATGCCTTTCTTAAATTAACACATCTAAGCATCAAAAGTCTTCTAATTTACACTGGTAATTGATAATTTGACAAACTGTGCACAATTATAATAATTGGATACTATGATTCAATTTGTGAACTGCAATACATTTATCCAAATTTACAGTGTTGACATCTCGAGAAATCATGGAACAAATTCTGTTTCGTTCTTCTCGTGGATTAAATGTTGACTTTTCTTAGAAAGTAACACTAGCTGTGAAGATAATGTGATGGAAACAACATGTAGCTTAAGAGTCACATAAATTCGCCCACTTTTGACCACCTACACTTTGGCAATTTATTTTTACGGTTTGAATCGAGAGACCAGAAATAGAAAGCTTTGTGTGTGTGTGTGTGTGTGAGGGATGGAGTAGGTGGGGGTTGTCGGGGTGTCGCCGTGTTTGTATGTTTTAGGGGGAAGGGGGATATTTGAAAACCACCTTGAATTCACATACAGTTATAGACCCCTTTATGTCATTATGAATTTTGTTAACTTTTACGCAATGTGGACATTTTTAAAGATTCATCTTCTCTGAGTTATTCATTCTACGTAAGAACGGTTTGGTCCAGTGGCGAAGCGTGGGGAATGGGGCCGGGCGGGGGGGGGGGGGGGGAGTGCAACAGGGGCAGTTGCCACGTTCGAAAAATTGTTAGGGGCGCAAAATTTACAAAGAAAAAATAAATAAATGAGAAATAATAAGTACTGAAATAGCGCGCCGTCCCTTCACATTGAAAATCTCCCCGAGTTCGAACATTCTACACAGTTTTTCCAAATGATGATGCAAATAATCGGCGCCCTGATCGGATCGTGCTTATAGCCCACGGGTCAGGGGTGGGTGTGTGTATGTGGGTGGTGGGGGGGGGGGGCTTGCAATACTTGCCTTGCCCCGGACGCTGGCAACCCACGCTCCGCCACTGGTTAGGGCAACAAATTTTACATTTGCAAATCCGAGATAACAACAAATATTTGAATTGAATTTTTTGTATGAAATCTCACACAGACCTTTGCTTCTATGATTATTGCTTTCCTGACTGGCAAATACAGGCCTGGAAACAGTTCTGGCACTTTGTGGAGTTGCAGTTTAATTTCATATCATGTCTTGCACTTCACATGCAATGGGTAGGCGATTTTCCTAAGTCTTGTGCATATGTTAGCTTCGTATTGTATCTACTTCAGTAATGTAAGCACTCTGGTCAATCAATCAATTCCCCACCACTTCAGTGGAGACCACTACAAGTGTAGTAAATTCTACTTCCGCGTACTAATACCTTTGATCCAAAGGGCAGCAGGGAGCTTACCTTTGACGCGATGCCTCATTCTTGCACGGGGTAATAACAATCCATCACTGTTGTGGTCATAAACGTGAGCATTGCATGAGGATGTGTCGAGGGAGGAGGGGAGGGGGAGCTATGTTAGAACACGTGCCACTGTTTTGTCTGCGTAAGGTCGAGTGATAGCATCAACAGATCATTTGGAACGGGCGTGTGGTCGCAGCTTGTTATTATTACATTGATGATGGTGTGGCTTCAACGTAACAACTGCTCACCCGGGTTTGTCTTGGAATACACTAATCTGTCTTTCATATAGACCAGTGATAGTGCAAGAACTAAGATTGCCATGGTAAACTCATTAATTTCTACCTTTCATCTCCCGTAGCTTTTGAAGTCCCCGCCGCCCAATAGTGTTGTTTGTCGTTCAGTTAATTAATTTAGTACAATAATTTAATTTTTGACCACACATCCAAAACGTATGAAAATTTGTGTACTGCCTCAACTTTCGACGATAAATAACACGTGGACTCATTCATTTTGGACAAATTTAGTCTTTTATATTCTTTATTTACAACTGTTTTGAGCTGCTGAAGAGAGACAGAGAGAGATATTTTTGTCGAACAGAATAAAAAAGTAAAATCGGAAATTTCATTCTTCGCCTAACCAACGCACAAACAACACACACAAATCAACAACAACAACAACCGCAAAATCGGTAGTTTTAGATGAAATGTATTTTGGCTGCTTGGTCCAAAGCGCCACAACCAATTCAATCCCGTGAAATGTAACTGACAGTAGTAATAAGAGTAGTGCACTCGTATTTCAGTGGATTGTTCCTTCAGATCAAACCCCCGGTGCACTGGCCGATTTTCAGAGGAGCTATTTGGATGATGACGTCACGACAACTAGTTTCCATGACAGCCGTGCGCCAACCAACTTAAGCTGGATCTCATTAAACTCTGTGTTGTGATGTCACCATCCAGTGCGCCAGACCTCATGGGTCAGCGACATATCGTAAGGCAGATGAATTAGATCATGAATGTTGCAGCGTCAAGAAAAGCACTCAGCAACAACCTCCCCCGCTCCCCCCATTTCCACCCCAATAACAGTTCCACTAGGAAATCAACACACACACACACACACCCACCACCACACATATACACACACGCACGGACACAGACACACACATACATAACGCAAAATCAAAGGCCCACAATAGGGGCAGGTACAACTTTGAAAAGTGGGATTAAAAAGTAAAACGCATTATTTAAATTTCATTATGTGGAAACTTATTCTTTACGATGATGGAGCCATCTGATATTTCTGCACTGCATATGGGGGGGGGGGGGTGGGGGCAGACAGACAGACAGGCAGGCAGGCAGGCAGACAGACAGACAGACAGACAGACAGACAGACAGACAGACAGACAGACAGGCAGGCAGGCAGGCAGGCAGGCAGACAGAGCTAAATTTTCCACCATGCTCAATGGCCAAATGTGATATAAAAAGAACTCTTAACACAAAAGCTTTAATTATTAACAAGTTTATCATTTAATGCTGGCTGCAGAAATCTCAAATTGCCGGAGTTTCAAGTTAAAAAGCACATGCCATTGCCAAGAAAATCAAAAAGAGATAATGAAACAAAACAAAAATACATTTAAAAAAAGTACTTTGGTAAAACAAAAGGAGAGAATGGTGTTGGCCCCCAATAAAATACATACAAATACATGGTGTGTACCACTGACACTGTACATCATCTAACATGATGGCTGGAGAACAAAATTCATGTAAATAATATTGAGAAAATAATGTTATTTGCAAGAGTTTTTTTGGCATTACAATTGGTAGTCAGTACCGAATGACAAGTTGCTTGGAGCTCAAAAATGTTAATATTAGAAGTCTTAAGCCATAAATAAGCACTGATTTAAATAATATCTGCTGAAATTAAGGACATCATTCTTCTGAATTAATGATATAAATAATAACATTAACCACAACAACAAAAATACTCACAATGTACAAATATGTGTAATCAGTACCATACAAATTCACAACCTTAGTTTTTGTTTGTTCGATCTTCATTTTATGAAGAACTGGAGATCTTTTAAGTCTGTGGGAAAGGTACAACAACTACACACTTTGACACTTGTTTAAAGTGCATTGTCTATGGCATTTATCAAGCTATTAAAATATACAGTTCCAGTTTATTCCAACTCCTTTTCATAATACTACAGCCACAAACTTTTAACGCTAAATTTCTTAGTTGTGCAAAAAGTGGAATTGGAACAAACAAGAACTAAGGTTGCATATTGGAAGAAAGATATTAGGAATGAAACAACCATCAGAAATCAGATAGGAAATGTGATCTTCTCCTCTGCAAACAACAAAATACATTATAGTGTTAAATCAGTTTACAAATTAAAGATGCTCTGTCAGTGCATAGAATTTAAATGAAGAGATGCTCTCCACCTTTAACCCATTAATAAGGAGAAAAAAGTGATTAAATGAAGACATACATTGTACTAACTTAAAGCTACCCATATGATTGCCCTACACATGTAATGAAATAAAACAGCATGATTCAATGCCATCAAAAATACTGTAACATACACTGAACACAGATCCTTAAAATCTCTCTTGGATCTACCCACTGCAGTTTCTGAAGTCAATAATAACTGAAAAGACTGTGATATTTGCTTCATATTCTAAAAATCAAGGGCCTCCAGATAAGCAAATTGTAACTTAGTTTTTTACAAAATTTTCAGGAGAAGCATAACACTGAATAGCTTCCTTAATCAGATTTAATAGTTACGATTATATTAAAAACAGTTATTTAAGCCTTAGTTTTCAAACTTTAACCCCACCCCCCCTCTTAAAATACAACCTGCATGGCTACAAATAGGCCTATGTCAAATATCTCAATTTTTTAAAAAGGGCAAGTTTCAATAGTTTTTTATGAGGCTCTCAAAATGCTGCCTGGACATTTCATTCATTTAGCCCAAAAAACCTAAAAGTTAGTATCCGACTTACAAAACAAAAAATCATTCTACCAGACAAGAGTTAAGTGGGCTGGGTGGGAAATAATTTAAGAAGGATTGTTAACATTGTGGTTCCTCTATACAGCTGCATAATTTTGTCGGAAAGAATGAAATAAAATCATGACTTAGCAATGCTAATATGTTGACTTATCAGATCTCAGACAGTGGACCTTACACACTGGTACAGTCTGTTGAGTTTTGTCAAGATACAGCAACTGTGCAACAGCTCACATTGAGGTCAATAATAACTTTCTCTCAGAATTACATCTCTTTTGTTTCACATGCAAAAACACCAACAATAATATTAAAAAGATTGTCGGTAAAGTTAAAATTTAAAGCATGTTAAAATACTTTTTAATCTTCGCCATATGTTGCTAAAAACTATGCATGGCGCATGTCATGGTGTCTAATTGACATCAAACTCCAAAAAAGAGAACAATTTATTAGGATATCCCCTTTAAAAGTGTGGTGTCTATCTGAACATATGCATAGGGCTATATAACAATAAAATTCTCTTTAGGAGTGTGGGTATCTGAGACCTCAGGGCATACGACTAAAGATATGACAATAAAATCCCACAATAAAGTCTTGCAAAGTATGGGGTCTTTGAGATTAAATACATTATTTTATGTGGTGCTATGACACTGTATTACAAAAATATGTGATTCTCATTCAATGCTGAAGCAAGTAAGATCATAGTACAGGTCCACAATTCTTTATACATTTTTTAATATGTAATTCCCAAATCAGAATTGCTCTGAGGACGAATAGCTTCCTGCCTTGAATCTCACCCATGTACACAACAGACTCAATGTGTGCCAAACCTGAACTAAAACTCTTACTGTTGATAGCATTACTGCGGAAGACTTGAACATTGTTTTTCTGTATGGCATTGTGTAAAACAATTTAGTGTTATCTTTTGTCACAACTGAGCTTTCTAGTGTTAAAAAGACATTATAAAAGAATTTTTCACGAATAGGAAACACAACTGAACAGAAAACACAGAAATACTTGTACACAATGGAATTACAACATTTGATTGACAAATACAGATTAGAATTATTAGTTGGCTTGCTGACTTGCAGAATACACATATGTGATATCTTCAGTTGACTTTCAAACAGTGATGATGAAAATGCATCTTTTTTTTTTAATGAGTTAATTAAATAAAAATTAAAGACTGAATTTCATCTAAATTGGATGAGTCTACATAATTTATAGTCAAAAAATCAATGCAGCACACAAAGTTTCATAATTTTTAATTACACAGACATGAAACTTTACGTGCTTACATGTTCATCCTGTAGCTCCATAATGATAATATACTGACTGTCAGCCAAAGTATATTTAATTCAATGTTTTGGTGATTCTGTCACATTTCCTTTATGAGACTGTCATATATTTAACTTCCTAACTTACTGGATTGCTGATGACAGTCAGCTAATCAGTACCTTGAATGAACTATCACTGCACCCTACAAAAAATTACATATAAAATTAAACCTGTACAAAACTTAATCTTTGGCAAGTTTCATTATTGCATCAGCAATTTCAAGCATTGTTGCACCGCGAATATATCGTCAGCTCCATTTTCGCAAAGAAGGAGATAATCATTTCTTGCACTGGACTGATAATATATTGTATATCCAAACCACTATATATGTCTAAAGTACATACAATGATAGAAAAAAGACTTGAAACTCTCATGACAGTGAGACTACAAGAGATCTTTAGAAAAATAGATCTCCTGGCCCTCGACTTTCTGACCCTCTATGGGGGCTGGGCTAAGCCATCAAAAGATTTGCATAACCCGACCAAAAACTGGGCATAAGATATGAAGTTGTCCAAAGCAAAGGTGGTGCTTTTGACGGATGCACTGTCAGTATTACAGAGTCTCCAAAGTGAAACATGTGACATGTATTCCCTGTCTGAAAGACTGCACACCCTCAGCAATGATTGTGAAGAACTACATCTGCAGTGGATCCCTTCACATGTCGGCATACAAGGAAATGAGAAAGCAGACAAACTGGCAAAGGCAGGAAGTACAAAAATGCAAACAAATGTCCCAACCTCTTTTTCAGAAATAAAAACCCTGATAGTGATAGATCAAAAACTGAAAACAACCTACCCCCCAAACAAGGATGCGTATTATGAACTCCCAAGACAAGACCAAGTGATTATTTTCCGCTTAAGGACAGGACACACAAAACTGAAGAAACATCTTAACAAAATAAAAATAACCCAGTCGTCGCTCTGCAGTTATGGTCAAGAAGAAACAGTCACCCATGTACTACAGGAATGTCCCAATTATGAAGAAAACAGAAGCTTTTACTGGCCCAGCCCAATACCTGTAGATGAAAAACTAAATGGGAATGTAAACAATTTACTACAAACAGTTAATTTTATTAGAAAATCGGGAGTTATAGTGTGATTACTTAGTGTACGAAAGAAGAAGAAGAAGAATATGAAGTTGTAAGTATAATCTGGCATCCAATCTTTGTTGGGTTTTCCGTAAATAACTTGGTCAGTTTGCAGCTTAGATCTCGCATTGCAGCTGATTTGGACAAAGAATTAAAAAATACATGTTCTATGACCATTCTCTACGTTCTAGCTGCACCTGTCCATCTTAGTCATTCTACCTGTCAAATCCTGTGAGCGCTACCAAGTGATATAACATCTTAATTAAAATTAAAATACCAAGGACTCACGGTCCTGCAGCTTTCCATTGCCCCCATAATGAAAATGTGAAACATACATACTTTACGCAGACAAATCTTGAAACTCAATGAACATTTCTGAAGATAAACGATTTTCTTTGTGCTAAATATGGGTTTTTAAACAATATGCCTTGTAAGCAAAACCATTATTTTGTTCTATACTATAGAAGAGCCAGTAGGTTGCACAATTAGGACTACCCAAAGTACAAAGTATCCGTGCCAGCGGTTTCATGTCTGGGTTCCTGATTAAAACTGACTTAGTTGTACAAACTCCTTTTTCCTATTATATCAAAACATAAAATTTTAACTCAAAGAAATCATCAGCATGTCTGGATGGGACAGATCCGTCCCACTGTGGTTTATATTCACAAAGTGTAGTTTGGAATTTTAATTTTCTCATATCTCTTTGGAATTCTATCAGTTATCTGGAGTTAAAAAACGGTTTTTCATCAGTAGTAGGCTAGCTGGTGCCTCAACCTCAGTCCACTTCTGGAGATGAGACAGTCCATTTGATAAAGACAGTTTCTTTTTCATGGACAAATCCCCTTTTTTTCAGCTCATTAAAAGTTACATCTTCAAATGAGCCTGTAGCAGTTTTAAGGCAAAATGTGGCCGGTCTACCCATCATTTCCTTATCAGGTCTCAGATGGCGCATGGCAACACTGTTTCCTTCAAACAATGGAGAATAAGACCCTGAATTTTTATTCAAAATGAAGCCCGTGACATTAAAATACCTGCAAACTTTCAGTGACTCATTGTACAGTCCATAAATTGACAGCTGAGCATTTACTTCACCCGTTTTACTGAACCACATACTGAGCTGGACTTTACATGGGCAGCTAGAGTGCAAGAGGACAGGACTGGCTACTTTGCTGCCATTGGCAATTAGTCGATCCACTCTTCTTATCTTTAATACAGAACCTTCTTCTTGGAGATAAACACTGCTTGTCACACTAGCTGAATCAGAATCCGTGACCCAATTCTCTGATCCCACAGAAGCAATTCTCTGCAGGTTTGACTGCTGTGGTTGTGGCACCACCAAACATGGTTCTTTATTAAACTCTAAGCCAGCACTTGTCATCCCGGGATGTTCATCATATATTTCAAGACCATGAATACCATTCTTAGCAACTTCTGTTAGAATCACTGACAACTGTGATGAAATGTGTTCCAAATGCTGCATGATCTCTTGGTGCTGAGTTTGATTCTGCTCCATCAATTCCCTCTTTATTTGAAGAATCAAGTCAGCTGGTTCTTTGGTGGGCTGTTGAATGTAAGTCTGAGCCTGTGCAGCTCCCTGAAGGACAGAAAAAGAATGGCTGTAAAAATTCCATTATAGATCTGGTACTACTATAGCTAAAAATATTTGCAACGTACAAAAGAATAATTAAAATGAAAGCTGTTTTAAACAACACTTTTTCTGAAGTGCTGATGTACTTAACCACTTATAAAGATAATTTCTAGACTTTGTTTTGATTTTTTTTGTTGATTTTAATTTAATTTTAAATGAAATAAAGTTTAGTTCTGAAAGTACCTTTGAATTTGATACAGACACAATCGTTGGATATTTGCGAACAGTCAGCATGCATAATTACATTGACTAACATAGTGCTTCTTCCACATCAGATGATTACAACTAGCATAAATTATATTCTCAGAATTACTCTGGCTCAGTGATGAGTTTAAAGTGGCCAGCACAGGTTCCAAAGAGAGTTAATGTAACTGCTTCCAGTTAAAGACAATTTAGTGGGTCTAGTCTGACTAAGGAACAGATTTCCAAACATATATATAATTTTACTAAAAGAATAAAAGCCTTGTTTTAACTTAATTTTACATGTGGGGTGTTAAATATGTGTTTCATATCTTGCTGTAAATATCAATGCAATTTTTAAGACATTTTATTAATATTCATTTATTTAACGTATCTATTTTTTTCTTGCCTGCAGGTAAATGGGGAATCAAGAATTCCATAACGGGGCTGGCACTCTAGTAGGCGAAAAATATTCAAATGATAAATGCAAGACAAAAAAAATTTAAATTATGGAAGAGTGAAGAATACCTCCTATAAATAAAGGTCTGTTTTTTGGCAGGTTCTTGTGTAAAATGTGTTGCACCAATATGTGGCTTATGCAGATAATGATACACCTTGAACAAACAGTTTCTAACCATGGTGCTCCTGACAGGCAAAAAGTGAAAAATAATACAGTCCTCACTGATTACAATCTGGTCACAGGATTGACACAAAGTTTGCTCATAGGAATGACATCACAATTATGCAGATCTATTGGTTATGACATTGTGCCACTGTCAGTTTGAATTTATGGAAGAAATTCACCTCTGTGGCAGTCCCGCAAACCACAAGAAAATCTTGTCCAAATCAACGTCAGATGGATTAAGGGATGTTGGTTGGGTATAATGTCCTACCGATATGTTCAAACCAAATGATGTCATTCTTCGGATTCTGTTGTTCTTGGGGTCCTGGTGTTTGCTGAGATGAAAGCTTGAAATGCGACTGCATGCAGCCAGCATCATTAGGTCAATCAGATGTAGATTTCTGTAGGATTGGGGGGGATTACCCTAGAGGTACTTTCCCTAACCAACATCCGCATGATGTCATAACCAGCTGATTTATGTAGGAATGATGTCATTCCTATGTACGAATTTGACGTCAATTCTTAGCATCAGATTTCCATAGGGTTGATGGCTGGGCACAAATTAAACAATACAATTACAGGTACAGTACCTGCAAATTAGGACATAAAGGTACCTGAGCCCCTGTCGTGTTCCGAGCTGCAGCATTTTTAAATTCCATCTCAAGATGCCATATCTTCAAGAATTGATCTTTTGTGAGTCCCTGTCTTGTAGCCTCCTTAAAAGCTGTCAGGAAATCCATGCTGGCAGACCAGATTTTTTCAGAGAGGACTGACAGTTAGAATATTCAGCCTGTGAATTAAAGTAAAATTAGGATACTAAGTAAATGTCAGAGTCATATTAAATCGAACAGTTCTGTCGCATTTTGAAAAATATTGATATTTTGAAAACAACTAAAAATGCTCTTACGTAGCTGCCCTGCCAACAACTTTATGGAAAAGACTAACATCAAGTTTGCTCACAGGAATGATATATCATTCCTAGGTAGATCGGCTAGCTGGATATAACATCATGCTGACATCAGTCTCCTATGGTATTCCTACCTACCCAGAAATCCTGTACAAATCTACATCAGACTGATGCAGGCATGCTGGCTGGAAGTGTCTCTTTTAGGAAACAGTGAAGTATCTTAACTCATTGACTCCCATAAGCCGGATTCTCTGGCTCAAGCCGCCAACAAAGCCGGACCCCAAGCCGGGTTTCCCGGCTCAGAATTAATAACTTAATTTATGAAGCTACTAACTGTTGCAACGAAGCATGCTTGCACACATGCCCGAGGTTGGCTTCCCTGCTCCTTCCATGAAATGTAAACGGTGAATGGCGTCTTGAAATCGATGTGTTTTATTCTTTTTTTTTTTTTATATTTCTATGTTGTGACATGGTGAAATGTGTTGCCATATCTGTTATATGATTTTGATCTTAACTCAAAAAGTTTTGTAGATACCGTCATGAAATTTGGATGGTGAATTCATAATTGGATTACTGTTATTATTTTAAAAGCTGAATGCACAGGATTACAAAGAAGTGGCATGAGCATGTAGTAAGTTCAAAAATTGAGGTGTAAAAATCTGTTCTTGAATTTTTCCTTTCAACTTTACTGTCCTGTTTTTGTATAAAAAATGTGCTAAATCATTCTGCAAATCATTTGTCCGCATTCTGCATTCAATTTCCAACACATTGATATGTATATTGACTCATTGAGTCGTCTAGCTCTATCCACAACAAACGTGTATGATTTAGAAAGTCGAATACGGAATTTCGTTCGTCGCAAATTTATCTGGGGTCAAACCGTAAAATTCCATGGGTAATCAATGAGTTAAGAGAACTGTTCCCCACTACAATGTTTATCAGAATAGCATGTTTTATGTACTCAGCAACATACAAACCAATATCCCTCTGTACAAAAACAACAAAAAGACACATACAGAACAAAAACAAACAAGAAAACAAAAGCAAACTGAGGTATAACATTTCATCTAACCAAAGTTGAAAATGTGGCGACCACTGTTCATTAGCTTCAGTAGTTTCTTTTGAAATTCTCAACATGGAATATTTTGCCTCGACCCACCCAGGGAATCTGCTTTCACAGTGAATCTGCTCCAAAGCATGCACATTTTACTTCAGAACTAAACCAACCACAGTCTTAAAATACAAAGTTTGCTATAGATCCACAGTAGCAGTGAATTAAATCAAAGCTATGTGAAATCACAGACAGAGAACACATAGTCGTTCATTCGTTCACAACTGTTGTCATTACCACACATCTCCAGTGAACAGCTGACGAGAATATCGACAACAGAATTTATAATTAAATGCCTTTTCTTTCATGCAATACTCAACTTCCTTACACATGCAATGGAATTACCTACCGCGTCTCGCCAGGGTTTTCTTGAATTACACAGGATGATCTAGACGTCTATATAAGTATATTAGCCTATACAATACACTACGCAGTTCCCACTCGGCTGCAGTTGCAAGAGATGACCTATTTCAAATAGTGTCGTATACATGTAGGCCCTACTGCTGTTATCTGGCTAGCACACATAAAGACACAATAATGCATGCTGCTGGAAAAATACGGTCGTGCAACCTCGGCCTTCGTTAACTGAAAGTGGTTTTCGAGATTCATGGAATATGTTCAAGTACAATAAATCATATATTATTATAGCCTACAGTTTCATGACAGCGTCACAAGGCCAGTTACCACATTTTTTTTATTGTATAAACTAGTTGCCTTAATTAAGACTTTTTTTTTTGGTTGAAATATCAACTTAGTCGTAGGGTTACCAACAGCGCCACACCTACCGCCGACATAATTATGAATGAAATAATATGGTTAAGATGGTTTGAATTAAAAATAATGGCAATATCAAAAGCAAAATATCATGACCACTGTGACTGTCTACTTAATTTCAATTATCCAATCAAAAGTGGGCTTCTAATAGGATCCCGAAGGTAACTTGTTGTTAACAGTGAATGCATATAATATTACTGCACAGTGTGACGCCTCAAACCTCAGATACACACTGCTTCAACTTAGACCTACAACACTGTCAAGATAAAATGAAAACTTGCCTATGTGACAGAACAACATAAGTAAAAAATCAGTGAACCCCCCCCCCCCCACCCTCTCTCTCTCTCTCTCTCTCACTTTCTTTATAACCAAGGTACACTTTAGGCAAAAGACTATGTAAAACCTCTTACTCTCCCTTTCTATTGGGAAAAACAAATTTTAATGCAAACTTAAGGGTTGCAAGGCACAGAAACTGTAGCGTGTGCAGCAAAATGTTTCCCTTCTCACTGGTCTGAGGCTCGAAGAACTTGAACGCAGCCTCATATGCCGAGTGCGTAGCAGTAATTCTGGGAAAAATGTCAGTTCTCGTTACTGGCGGTGTAATCGATAATCAGTCTTTGCCAGTGGCGTGCTACTATTGCATTATAGCGTATGTAGCTCACTGATCTTGGCGTTTTCTTTTTTCACTGTACTCTAAATAATCACAAATTTTAATATTTTTTTGTTCATGACAAAGCACCAATTGTATACGGTAGGCCTATATTACTCATTCACCGCCCGTTACTCCACTTTCGTCTCTATAAATCTACAGGATTGGATAATTATAATTTGCTCACGGTGTACGGCGTATTTATGTCTGCGTCAGTGAACTTTGCCCGTGCTTTCAACGCTTTTTTTTGTTGCAGAGAGGAAAAATAGCGGGGGCGGGGGAGAATTCACATGTTGCAATAACACCAGCAGGACTTTTAACACACTGGAAAATGCTGAGTTGGTCGGAGACATGGCATTAGGTTCGACTGCACTCTCGTGGTGTGAGTGCATTGGCCATCATGTTCCGTTATAACTTATACTCCTTTTTGATCCGTTCAAGACAGTTTCCATGTTAGATTTATTTGGAAGAAGAAAGAAGAAGGTAGAGATTGAGATGTGTATTTGATGAATGCAACTACGATACGTCTTGTCTTCAAATCCACCAACCACATTCCTTTTTTTTCACCATACATATCTCACTGTACACATTTAAAAGCAACTTTTGTCATCGTTTGGGAGTTAGCCTTACCAATGAAGCACTTTTTTTTTATTTACTAACTTTATTTTGTGTGTGTGTGGGTACCCCAGCCCCATATTACCGGTACATAAATAAGATAATGCTTAACTTTGTTGTGTAAATTTTTGAGTCAGCCACTGTCATCTCTGGAAAGAAAACTAAAGAGCATAATTACAGCAGCTTAACTGTTTATTATTATCATGATTATTTTTTATTGTTTTATCTAAAAATGTACTGTGAATTTTGCTGGGCTCCATGTATTTACTTCAGATATTTAACTCATTTAACCTTTTTATGTATGATTGTGTAACTTGTCAGTTCCAATTACATGCAATGAACGGACTTTGATGTGTAAATTTAATGATCTGCGGCGTCTTTTAAGTTTTGTTTATGAGGGACCCACCGAACCTGAAGTGCCCTGAGCGTTCCAAGGTCTAACTATGGCCTTAGTCATTATTTTGTTAAGTACATTAATTTGTTATCAATGCCAGGCCACCGGGTGACTGGAGGTCGCTATTTAATTAGCCCGGTGGAGGTTGGGAGACAATATAGGCCTGCTACAGATATTGTATAGGAGAGAAGTTAAGACATTGGGTGAGTGGGTATATCAGTGGTTCTCAACGTGGGCGATATCGCCTTCTCCGGGGTGATTTTGATTTTCTCGGGGGGGGGGGGGCGGGGGGCTGCAAAACGAAGAAAAGGGCGACGGGGGGGGGGGGACGATGAAGGGAGGGGGGATGCTGATGAAAACATAGATGGAAGACGATTTGGGGACAAGTATTAGACAGCCACTGACTTGTTCAACCCCACGCGTATATGGGTCTTATGAACAGAAAAGCTTTTTTCTTTTTTTTTTAGTGTATTTGATCAAGAATGTTTATTGTTACAATATCATGAATAATCAATGTCTATTGCCATTTTTAAAGCTTTGAAAAACTTAATATCACGATTTGTATTCTCTCTTCTTGTGAAATGTATCTGTTGGGTTTGAGTAGAAATAGTAGAATATTTTTTTTTTGTGGGGGTGGGGAGTTTGAAGAAAGGGGCGATGAACAAAAACTTGGAGCCTAGGGGGCAACTGTCTGAAAAAGCTTGAGAACCACTGGCGTGTACCATGTGTATTTGAATAAACCAATGCATGTGGATAGCTGAAAGCACTGTGAAGTGTGAGGAACCCCATGGAAATCGTATGCGTAGGACTGGTGACAAGTTTGCACATAGGAATAGCGTCGTTCCTACATAAATCGGCTGTTTACGACATCGCGCCGATGTCGGTTTGATTTAAGAATAGGAATCCGCCCCAAAGGTAATCCCATTAAACAACGGAAATACTATGAAAATCTACGTGGGTATGACATAGGGATGCGGACTGGAAGTAGGCCTATTTACATATCATACACATTAATACACCATCGTTATCATCACTAAGGTCACAACAACAACAACAACAACAAGAGTAACATAAAACGCCGCATTGAGAAAAAATGACAAGAGGTCATTGTATTACATACAAGAGATAAACAAGAATGATGTGAACAGGCACCACATGACACAGATACATAGAAATCTGACATTCCATAAGCACACAGCACATTGTCATGTGTTAATTGCTCAGTGAAGAATAACAAATTTTAATGTTAAGATAACGATAGTACTAATTTAAGCTATCTTTTATTGACAAGATCTAAATCACAACATCCACAATATAAATCTTCACCATGATTATTCTCTACAATCCAGATTTGATTTTTTAAAAAGCATATTTTGCATTAAATTAAAAACGAAGCAACAACAACAACAACAACACCAGAAAACCTGATGTCGATAGAGAAGGTTTATATAACTAACACTGATTAGTAAGACAAATACAATAGTGTAAAATTTAAGTAATATAAAAGGTTATATGTCACACATATAGGCTACCCTCAGCAAGCTAGAAAAAAAAAAAAAGACAAATCACATAGTCACACATTATAGTCATTAATTTTGAGATCAAAAATATTTTCTCTCCTTATAAAATAATGGAAAAACAAGACAAATTATGAGCTTCGAATAATCGACAGCA